>JAVIAB010000145.1:10072210-10437210 GCA_032433765.1 Megaustenia siamemsis | reverse complement strand
ACTTCTTCTCCCTGTCCTTCTCCTTCTACTTCTACTTCTTCTCCTTCCACTTCTTCTCCCTGTCCTTCTCCTTCTACTTCTACTTCTTCTTCTTCCACTTCTTCTCCCTGTCCTTCTCCTTCTACTTCTACTTCTTCTCCTTCCACTTCTTCTCCCTGTCCTTCTCCTTCTACTTCTACTTTTTCTTCTTCCACTTCTTCTCCCTGTCCTTCTCCTTCTACTTCTACTTCTTCGTCTTCTTCTTCTTCTTCCACTTCTTCTCCCTGTCCTTCTCCTTCTCCTTCTACTTCTACTTCTTCTCCTTCTTCTTCTGCTTCCTCTTCTTCTTCTACCTCTTCTCCCTCTTTTTCTTCTTCTTCTACCTCTTCTCCTTCTTCTTCTGCTTCCTCTTCTTCTTCTACCTCTTCTCCCTCTTTTTTATCTTCTTCCTCTTCTTCTTCTACCTCTTCTCCCTCTTTTTTATCTTCTTCTTCTTCTTCTTCTACCTCTTCTCCCTCTTTTTATTCTTCTTCTTCTTCTTCTTCTACCTCTTCTCCCTCTTTTCTTCTTCTTCTTCTTCTTCCACTTCTTCTCCCTGCCCTTCTCCTTCTTCTTCTTCTTCCACTTCTTCTCCCTGTCCTTCTCCTTCTTCTTCTTCTTCTTCCACTTCTTCTCCCTGTCCTTCTCCTTCTTCTTCTTCTTCTTCCACTTCTTCTCCCTGTCCTTCTTCTTCTTCTTCTTCTTCCACTTCTTCTCCCTGTCCTTCTCCTTCTTCTTCTTTAGCAGTCAGCTATTGCTTTACGTTTAGACATCTGGACCAGTTTCGTTAACGAACAAAACGGTGCCTGTGAGGTCATCACCGTATCCCCATAGCCTGTAATGTAGGCTTGTTTCTGTAGGCCATATTTGTGCTCTGAGGTTGTTGAGAGGCTGCAGTCCTGTAGGATACGTTCTGGAGTTTGTCTGGATGCTCCTGTGTTGAGAGTGCTGCAGTCCTGTAGGATATGTTCTGGAGTTTGTCTGGATGCTCCTGTGTTGAGAGTGCTGCAGTCCTGTAGGATACGTTCTGGAGTTTGTCTGGATGCTCCACAGTCGCATGTTGCAAAGTCACCCCGATGTTCTGTCATGTGTATATGTGCTCTAAGGCCACAATGTATTGTTCTGAGTCTGAATATCTTGGTCTGCTCATGTCTGTTGAATTTATTTTTCCTTTCCCGGCTCATGCCATCCATCTGTCAATCCTGTAACCATTTTTCAAGTAATTCATCATTTATACATCGTCTATCCATCACATTTTAGGAAACTGATCAACCCTTTCGGACATCCAAATACAAATCATCATCGAGTGCCTTCTCCTCAACGAAGGTTGGCTACCAATGATCGCCATTCTACTCTATGTTTCTTTCTTTGATGGTGCAGGCTGTCATAGATCGACTTGTTCATCTTTTGATGTTACTCATCCATGTTAGTCTTGGTCTGCCTCTGCCTCTTTTACCTTGTATTTTTCCTTCCAATATTACTTTTAGTAGGCTCTTGTGTCTTTTAACATGCCCCCAAAATTTAATTTGTCTTGTCTTAATTGTATTTAGTAGTTCTCTTTTTATTTTCAGTTGTTTTAAAACTTCCTCCTTTGTTTTCTTTTCTTTCCATCCAATTCTACCTATTCTTCTATAAATCCACATTTCAAAGGCTTCAATTTTCTGTTATCTTTTCTTGTCTAATGTCCATGTTTCTGCACCATACAGGAATATTGAGAAGATGTAACATTTTGCCATTCTTAGTTTAAGCCTTGCTGATATTTGTTTTGTTGTTAGCACATTTTTCATGGCATTAAAATTACTTTTTGCTACACCTATTCTTTTGTTTATTTCAATTTTACATTTTCCATCATTGGTTATAGTATGTCCCAGGTAGTTGTAGCTCTGGACTGTCTCCAGATGTATTCCCTCAACTGTGATATTTAATTGTAGGTCTTGAGAATTTCTTTGTTTATGATCATAGTTTTAGTCTTTTTGATATTCATATCTAGTCCATATTTTTTGCTTGTTATGTTTATCACATTAAGCTATTGTTGTAGGTCTTTAGGATTTTCTGCTAGTATAACAGTATCATCAGCATATCTCAGGTTATTGATTATCTTTCCATTAATGTTTAGACCTGGTATCTCTGAGATGTTTTTAAAGATTTGCTCAGTGTATAGATTGAACAAGCTTGGTGATAGGATGCATCCTTGTCTTGCTCCTCTTTTTATGTCCATGGGTGTAGAGTTCTCCTTGTTATATTTTATTATTGCTGTTTGCTCCCAGTACAAATTACATATCAGTCGTATGTCTGGGTCATCTAGATTTATATCCTTTAGGCAGTCTATAAGTTGGTTATGGTGTATTCTATCGAAAGCTTTGGTGTAGTCTATAAAGCAGGCATATATTGGTTTTTGTTTACTTCTATGTACTTTTCAATCAATGTTCTCATGCTAAATATGGCTTCTTTTGTACCACTGTTTTTCCTGAATCCAAATTGTTGCTCATCTAATTCAGTATTGATTTTATTCTGAATCCTTCCCTGTATAACTTTTAGTAAAATTTTTGTTACCTGGCTCATTAGGCTTATTGTTCTGAAATCACTGCATTCAATTGCACCATTCTTTTTAGGCAATGCAATGAAAGTTGATGTTTTTAGTTCGTTTGGTATGTATCCTGTATGATATATGTCATTGCATATGTCTGTGATCACTTCGATGCCAAAATCTTCCAGAGCCTGTTTCATCTCTATCTGTATATTGTCAGAATCTGCTGTCTTTCCCTTTTTCATTGTTTTTATAGCTTTTTCTACTTCAGATTTCAGGATTTTATAGTTTAATGTACATTTTATGTCTGGCTTTTTGTCCCTTTCGTCATGAAATAATTCTGTTATATATTCTTGCCCCATCTATCTATTATATCTTTGTTGTCTGTTAGCATTCTTCCCTCTTTGTTTGCAATACAACCGTTTCCTGCAGCTTTTTTGTCTTTATTAGTCATTCTCTTTATTTCTGTGTGCATCTCTCTTAAGTTTTGTTTACTTTCCATAGTTTCGACTTCTAGACATCTTTGGTTGAGCCAGTCTTCTTTTGCCTTTTTGCACATTCTCCGTATTTCATTGTCTATATCCTTGTATCTGGCAGTGTTTTCCGCTTGTCTTCTTTCTTCCATTTTTTCTAAGATTTTGTCAGTTATCAATTTTTGTTTTTTGTTACTTTCCTTTTTGGGCAAGGTGTTGCAGGATTCTTGCATGCTGTTTTTTATGCATTGCCATTTTGTTGTGACTTTTTCCTCAGGATTTTCTCTTCTGTACTGTTCAATCCCCTCTTCTAGCAGCTTCTGATATGTGTTCTTTATTTGTACAGTATAAGTTTCTTTTATATCTTTCTGGTTTAACGCTGTTATATCTATTGGTGTTGCTGATAAATACAAATAATGAACATATTCTTTTGCTAACTTCCTATTCTATTCTTCAGCTGTTTCGCATCCTTTCTCCCTGTTTCCTGCTGTGAGTTTTCAGAAGGGGTTATGGGGGCCATGATCCCTCTAATATTTTACTAAAATCACAATCACATGAATGAGTTTGCAACCAGCCACCGTATTCCAGTCTGCCGTAACAGAATCAAGTAATTCGAGCTGTAATTAATAGATAGACTTGAATGTCTAATGAGATCAAACCTACTACAACCGTACAACTGCACCTATCGACCATGCAATGTGTAGGAGAACAAGGTAGGCCATTTCAGCAATGACCTCCCTGGTTGCTATGACAACAGGCCGAATGGAATTAATTGAAAAACTAATAGAGAGAAAAGAGAAATGACCATGCAACCAACGATCTCATCTATAATTTAGGAAGAGAAGATGGACACATATTGGACATGTGTTGAGAAGAGACAACAAGATAAATCCAAAGTGTTGAAGAACAAGGTAGGCCATTTCAGGAATTACCTCCTTGGTTGCTATGACAACAGGCGTTCCACTTTTAAGTCAGTTTTTAAAAAAATCTTTATAGCAACATTGAAAATATAGATAGGAAGAAGGCTATTTTAACGACAAAAACCTTTTTTAAATCACTGGGCTGTGTGTTTGTATAAAACAAAACTTGAACTAGAAATATAAGAGATGTTCGTTAACAGAAAACTCGGTTGTTTTTCGTAACAATTCAAATAACTTACAATTCAAATAACTTACTATTCAAATAACTTACAATTCAAATAGCTAACAATTCAAATAACTTACAATTCAAATAACTTACAATTCAAATAACTTACATGTAATGATGTAATTATGTTAATTTGTGGCAATAATCGAAGGAACATTTACATATCGTAAACTGCAGTGACCTTTATGTAGCAAACTGTCAGGTTAAAGGTCAACTTAAAAGTTCATATCTTCACCTCTGCAAGTTTCGAACTCACCCACCACTACCACTGCCTGTCTTCCTCTACCTCTTCTTCCCTAAATGTTTTCTGTTGTCACAATATATTTCTGGTGTTCCTTTCCCATTACATGGGCCCAAAATGATGTTGATAACAAAATGTCTTTTTACTTTTAGCCCATTTTAGAATGTCTATGTTTCTCTTTCTCAACGTTCGTGATATTCTCAACATTCTTGAGAAACGTTCTCAACGTTCGTGATATTCTCAACATTCTTGAGAAACGTTCTCAACGTTCGTGATATTCTCAACATTCTTGAGAAACGTTCTCAACGTTCGTGATATTCTCAACATTCTTGAGAAACGTTCTCAACGTTCGTGATATTCTCAACATTCTTTTGTAAATCGCGTTACTATGGCCATCAATACTTTTCTATCTTTTATCCAATTGATTTTCCAAGATTCACTGCCATATGTCAATACTGCCACGAAATACAGTGGAGCATTCTTTTAACAATTATTTCATTGTTTTCCCCCAAATACTTAACACAACATTAAACAATATATATGTGTGTGTGTGTACCTGTCTCCATGTCTATATGTTCTTAATACGTCTGTTTGCATACCTATCTGTTTCAATATTTCTCCCTGCATATCTACATGTTCTCTATATGTCGATATGTCCTCTAACAGTATGTCTGCTGTCTTTAAGTTTCTCTATAAGTAACCCTGCATAACTATCACTTATGTTTGTCAGCTTGATGTCCGTCCATCTACCTGTCTGTCTATATGTCTGAAACCCCATACCCCTCCCTCCTCCTCACTCCCTCAGCAGGCCATTCAACTGTCCCTAAATCTGTTTGGCTGAATGTCTGCCTGTCTGACTGTCCATCATTTCGTCCCGCTGTTTAACTGAATAAATGTAATAATATATGGTCTGTCTATCCATCTGCCCCTCCATGCGTCCGCCCCTCATCAGGTGTTGTCTGTCTGTCTACCTGCTTGCTTTTCACCAATTAGTCTATCAGTATTTATTTCGATCACGTAATATCTGTCCGTACCTCCAGCGTTATCTAGTTGACTGGTCAGCCAAGTTCCTATAGAAGACGCATCAGAGACCCACTGCCATGATCCTTCTTTGATAATATCGGAACCCCCAAGCCAGACTGAATCCACTGCAACAAAAGATATCATTAATTAAACAGGTAATTTACGAAAATTAATTATCATTATTGATTTATTTGTGTGTTATCTTCATTAGCTGTAGATATTAAGTTGTGTTTTGCCTTGATTATTCTAGGCAATATAAGAAGGTAGTTTGCCATTCCTTTCCTTCTTGGCAGTGACTGTACTAGTCGGAGATCGCAGCCATTGTCTCTATACAAGAGATCCTCTGCCTGCCATCGCGGTGTGGGGACCATAACCGGCACTACTTGTCGGTTGCTCCCACAACACCATCCTGCTCCAATGGCTTCACATTACCCTGATAGGAGGGGGGGGGGGGATAAACGGGAGCTTCACCTTGCCCAAGGGTGTCCCGAAGACTAGCGGAGGTAAGGAGATAGACAGCTAAAAAGACCAACGAGGAAATTCTCAAAGAGGCCAACACAAAAATGGAGCTCCTAAAAGACATCATAAAGAAACAATCAACATTTTTCTGGCACATCAAGAGAAGAGGAAAGTTGGAATACTTGGTTACAACTGCAAAATAAAAGGAAAGAGAGATCGCGGACGACAAAGAGAGAAAATACTGGATAGCTTGGTGTAATGGAATGGAAAACAGTCACCAACAGAACTGATACGATGCACTGTAGATAGAAGATTGTGGAAGGACATGATCACCTACGCCAACCAGTATGGCACATGATGATGATGATCTTCATTAGACTGAAGATGTCCATATGTGCTGAGATTCCTTCCTCAGTATGGCCCGCAGCGTCAAGTGAATGACGATTCATTGTCGTTACACATACCATACTAATGACTAAGAAAGACTCTGTGTACAATGGAATGAATTGAAAACTAATAGAGAGAAAAGAGAAATGACCACGCAACGACCTCATCCACAATTTAGGAAGAGAAGATGGTCATATATTGGACATGTGTTGAGAACAGACAAGAAGAGAAAACAAGGTCCTCTGTGGGAAACATCAGGATACAGAAAAGGAGGAAGACCTGGCGAGACACTAAAAAGAACACTTATAAGAGAAGCAAATATGGCAGGCATAGACTCATTAGATAAGATCGAACATCTTGCCCAGAAGAGAGATGGATGGAGAACAACACAAGGAGCCCAATGTGACTTCACGCGGCGCTGGGAGGATGAATCAAGGTCCATAAGACCATACATGCAAGGTGAAAGTTGGGTTGGTAAGGTTGTGGCAACCTCAAATAAAACAAAGCCAGGTTTTTAATTTTTAACTTTATGATTGATTAACTCACTCACTGTTAAAATAAATCAATGAGCTAATGAACTCATGAATTAATATATCACCAGCTCTATGCATATGTACCTCTACGGAATATACGTTTCTTAAAGGGTTATGGAATATACAAAATATCATATTTTCCTTTAAAAAATGGCCAGTCTTGGAGATTGTTCTCCTTCTTTCCTTTCTCATTTGTCTTTCAGTGTTTATCGGGGAAATAGTTTGCAGCTTTTGCTCTTTTGTTGGCACCTCTGCTGCTGTCATGTTTCCTAATGTTTCTAATATCCCATCAATCTTTCCCGTGGTCGGCCCTTGGGTCTGCTGTTCTCTCAACGCTTATTGAGGGCTCGTTGTGTTGTGTTTTGATCTTTCTGCGTTGTCACGTGGCCAAACCATTTTATTTGTTGTTTATTTATATATTCTATGACGGAGATTATTTCTAGCTTTTTTCTCAGTTCTTCATTTCTGATCTTATCTCTCAGTCTGTTTACTGTCATTCGTCTAACACATTTCATCTCTGTAGAAGTTATTTTTCTTATTGTTCTTGCATCTAGGCTCCAGGTCTAGCATTGGTAAGTTAAGCCCTTAACTTACGACTGACTCAGCAGGTCGGTATGGGATAAATATTTTAAGCTCAGATAAATACACAGAAGATGGAGATAAATAAATATGAGAGATTAAACAAAGACATTGTAATAAAATGCAATGAAGCAAAAGAAGCATGGCTAAAACAGAAATGCAAAGAGATTGAAGTGCAATAAAAAGGAGATGCCAAAGCTATAGACAAACAAATTGAAGAATTAAAAGGTAGTAAAACACAATAAAAACTGGATGTTTAAGATCAAAGAAAGGAGAACTGTTCATTGAACAAGAAAGCATAAGAGTTCCCTTTGTGAGATGGCCTCTTTGAGAATTTCTTCATTGGTCTTTTTCCCTGCCCGGGGAACTGTCAACATTCTTCACGATAATAGCATAATAGAGACTATAATAGCATAATAGCATAATAGAGACCATAATAGCATAATAGAGACCATAATAGCATAATAGAGACCATAATAGCATAATAGAGACCATAATAGCATAATAGAGACCATAATAGCATAATAGAGACCATAATAGCATAATAGAGACCATAATAGCATAATAGAGACCATAATAGCTGGAAATAAAATTAGAATGTTTCAACAAATAAAACAGCGTATTAGGCAAGGTTGTGTTCTGTCACCAGATTTGTTTAATATTTATAGTGAGATTATTTTAAGATCCAAAAGGAGCATGCCTGAAATAACAATTGGAGGTCATAATATAAATAATCTAAGGTATGCTGATGATACAGTCTTAATCGCTAAGAGTGAAAATGAGTTACAAGAAATGTTGGACGTTATAGTGAAAGAAAGCAAAAATAAAGAACTCAGCCTTAATAGCAAAAAGACAGAAGTAAGACCAACAAAGAAAAAGACTTCACCGCAATGCAGAATAAAGACAAGTGGAACAGTATTAAAACAGGTAAACGAATTTAAATATCTCGGAACATTGTTAACCTCACATGTACAAGAGGATTGAGATGTGACATGATTCAGATAAAAGCTTTCCAAAAAATGAAGAAGATACTGTGCAATCCATTTTTGACAATAGAAACAAGAAAAAGAGTTCTTAAATGTTATGTAGAGCCAATCTTAACATATGGATGTGAATCATGAACAATAAACAAGAAAATCACTGGAGGCTGTAGAAATGTGGTTTTACAGAAGAATGTTGAGAATAACATGGACCGCTAAGAAGAGTAATGAAAACGTTCTGAAAAAGGCCAAAGCAAAAAGAGAGCTAACATCCAATATTAGGAAGAAACAATCATCATTTTTTGGGCATGTAATGAGAAGAGAACAACTGGAATATATTGTATCAACTGGGAAAATTGAGGGACGAAGAGATAGAGGAATGCAAAGAGAAAAGATACTAGACAGCTTAAGAAAATAGCTTGGCAGAAGGCTAACGCCAGAAATGATAAATAACTGTCGATATCGAAAGTTGTGAAGAGACATGATCACCTACTCCAGCAGGCATGGTACTTGATGATGATAATGAATTATATTTTAGTAATTAATGTTCATAACATAAGCATATCAAAGTCTGGAAATTATTGAAATCTCGAAAGATGCAAAATTCTATTTTGAACCATAAAAGTTATGACATGTTAAGATGCAACCACTTCTAACAACTAAGAGTAAAATAGAAATGTGTGTATTTTATTTTCATGGACAGAGACAAATGGGCAAATCATCTAAAGTATCACTGACAAACAACTGTGAGAAATATAATGCTTATTTATCTGTGCGTTATCTAACTCTTTCTGTACGGAAGCTTTTTAATCGATGCAATGGAAGAGATTTCAGAGACAAGATTTGTCATGTTTTTAAGACTCAGTCTACTCATTTATATTTATCTAACACATAACAAATTATATATGAATTCTTAGATAATTGAAGAAGGAGTTGGAGTTCAACATTACCAAGATGATAGAAGATATGTACAAAGAATATGGTTTGATGGAAGTTTATACTAATCAAATTTTCTCTCTCTCTCTCTCTCTCTCTCTCTCTCTCTCTCTCTCTCTCTGCGATCAGGACTCAATCAGAGTAGGATTCCAGAATCCCACATGAAGTCAGCTGTCAGGTTAAGTGTGTTGATCGCCCCCACAGACAGAACAACACATTTAGAGTCTGCCAGATCCACTCTGATTGAAGACCCATTAAAACGTTGCACTGTGTTCTGCGCCAGTGGCCCAGTGCATCCGATTTCAGCCAGCATTTTATTCAGGTTCGCTTTCCTAAGCCTTTGATTGTCCCCAATCTTCCTGCAAGGCAGCAGGTTGTCTTTTCTGTAGGGGGATTCTGCCCTTAGATGGTCTGCCCTCCCAGGTTCACGAGCACCATCTGCCCGAGTCACTAGAGGTGACCAACACAGACATGCACACACAAAGATATGAGATGTGACTAACACAGACATGTACACACAAAGATATGAGATGTGACTAACACAGACATGTACACACAAAGATATGAGATGTGACTAACACAGACATGCACACACAAAGATATGAGATGTGACTAACACAGACATGTACACACAAAGATATGAGATGTGACTAACACAGACATGTACACACAAAGATATGAGATGTGACTAACACAGACATGCACACACAAAGATATGAGATGTGACTAACACAGACATGCACACACAAAGATATGAGATGTGACTAACACAGACATGTACACACAAAGATATGAGATGTGACTAACACAGACATCCACACACAAAGATATGAGATGTTACTAACACAGACATGCACACACAAAGATATGAGATGTGACTAACACAGACATGCACACACAAAGATATGAGATGTGACCATCACAGACATGCACACACAAAGATATGAGATGTGACCAACACAGACATGCACACACAAAGATATGAGATGTGACTAACACAGACATGCACACACAAATATATGAGATGTGACCAACACAGACATGCACACACAAAGATATGAGATGTGACTAACACAGACATGCACACACAAAGATATGAGATGTGACTAACACAGACATGCACACACAAAGATATGAGATGTGACTAACACAGACATGTACACACAAAGATATGAGATGTGACTAACACAGACATGTACACACAAAGATATGAGATGTGACTAACATAGACATGCACACACAAAGATATGAGATGTGACTAACACAGACATGTACACACAAAGATATGAGATGTGACTAACACAGACATGTACACACAAAGATATGAGATGTGACTAACATAGACATGTACACACAAAGATATGAGATGTGACTAACACAGACATGCACACACAAAGATATGAGATATGATCAACATAGACATGCACACACAAAGATATGAGATGTGACTAACACAGACATGCACACACAAAGATATGAGATGTGACTAACACAGACATGTACACACAAAGATATGAGATGTGACTAACACAGACATGCACACACAAAGATATGAGATGTGACTAACACAGACATGCACACACAAAGATATGAGATGTGACTAACACAGACATGTACACACAAAGATATGAGATGTGACTAACACAGACATGCACACACAAAGATATGAGATGTTACTAACACAGACATGCACACACAAAGATATGAGATGTGACTAACACAGACATGCACACACAAAGATATGAGATGTGACCAACACAGACATGCACACACAAAGATATGAGATGTGACTAACACAGACATGCACACACAAAGATATGAGATGTGACCAACACAGAAATGCACACACAAAAATATGTGATGTGACTAACACTGACATGCACACACAAAGATATGAGATGTGACTAACACAGACATGCACACACAAAGATATGAGATGTGACTAACACATACATGTACACACAAAGATATGAGATGTGACTAACACAGACATGTACACACAAAGATATGAGATGTGACTAACACAGACATGCACACACAAAGATATGAGATGTGACTAACACAGACATGTACACACAAAGATATGAGATGTGACTAACACATACATGTACACACAAAGATATGAGATGTGACTAACACAGACATGCACACACAAAGATATGAGATGTGACCAACACAGACATGCACACACAAAGATATGAGATGTGACTAACACAGACATGCACACACAAAGATATGAGATGTGACTAACACAGACATGTACACACAAAGATATGAGATGTGACCAACACAGACATGCACACACAAAGATATGAGATGTGACTAACATAGACATGTACACACAAAGATATGAGATGTGACTAACACAGACATGTACACACAAAGATATGAGATGTGACTAACACAGACATGTACACACAAAGATATGAGATGTGACTAACACAGATATGCACACACAAAGATATGAGATGACTAATAAAATTGAGAGTGACGCACTATGCGGCAAAACGTACGGAAAGTGTTGAAGTCGAGACTTTAATTAATTATTTTTATTATTACTGTTGTTGTAAACTATTATTATTATTACTGTTGTTGTAAACTATTATTATTATTACTGTTGTTGTAAACTATTATTATTATTACTGTTGTTGTAAACTATTATTATTATTATTACTGTTGTTGTAAACTATTAGTATTATTACTGTTGTTGTAAACTATTAGTATTATTACTGTTGTTGTAAACTATTATTATTATGAACAAAGAACAAACAAAGGGGAGATAACCCTACATTGTCTGTTTCTAATTTCAGAGATTATCCAGTTAATTTCTTCATTGCTCCTCACATCAGTCAGGTTACCACCGAATTCTTTGCATGTTGACTGTAGACGAACAAAGATTGTTAGAAATGTATAAAAGCAAATGTTTTTGTTTTTCATTTTACACACATTCATATTATGAGGCTGTAAAAGGAAAGTTACAGGTTACTTAACAGTTATAAAAGAGTATTTACAAATTACTTAACAGTTATAAAAGAGAAGTTACAGATTACTTAACAATTATAAAAGAGAAGTTACGAATTACTTAACAGTTATAAAAGAGTAGTTACAGGTTACTTAACAGTTATAAAAGAACAGTTACAGTGTAATATTATAGCAGAAATTTAGCTAGAGTTAGGGTTGCCAAAATGTCCTGGTTTTCCGGGACAGTCCCAATTTTTAATGAAATAATTCACTGTTACTGAAAATTGTCTTTAGAACTCTCATTTTCTCCCGACTTTTACCTGTGAAATATCTCGTCAATTCTGGCTCATTTCGAACATTCGCGAAGAGAAATTGTTGGAGCATGAGACGGTATTTTTGTCAACTTTCCTATGTAAGCTAAACTCTACGATCATCATGATCATCTTTATCATCAAGTACCGGGCCTGCTGGCGTAGGTGATCATGTCTCTCCACAACTTTCGATCTCGGCAGCTATTTATCATTTCTGTTGTTGACCTTCTGCTAAGCCATTATTTTAAGCTGTCTGTTATTTTTTTCTCTTTGCTTCCCTGTATCTCTTCGTCCCTCAATTTTTCCAGTTGTTACAATATATTCAGGTTGTTCTCTTCTCATTACATGGCCAAAAAATGATGATTGTTTCTTCCTAAAATTAGAAATTAGCTCTCTTTTTGCTTTGGCCTCTCTCAGAACATCTTTCTTACTCTTCTTAGCTGTCCATGGTATTCTCAACATTCTTCTGTTAAACCACATTTCTACAGACTCCAGTGATTTTCTTGTCTGTTGTCCTATTGTCAATGATTCACATCCATAGGTTAAGACTGATTCTAAGTAATATTTAAGAACTCTTTTTCTTGTTTCTATTGTCAAAAATGGATTGCATAGTATTTTCCTCATTTTTGGAAAGCTGCTTTTGCCTGGGCCATTCTGCATCTCACCACTTTTGTACATCTTCCGTCTGAGGTTAACAAAGTTGCTTTTAAACTCTACAATGGCGCTAGAATAAAAACAAAAGAATAACACAAAATTAATAAAAACAATGAGGGATTGGCTTGGCGGCAACGAGTTACAGATGTCCTAAATTCAACGCAAATATCTGTCATGGTATTCCCAAATTTTAGTTTGCAGAGTTTTAATTTCTAACTTCAAATGTTCTCTCCTTGGACTTCCGCAAAAGTAAAATTTTTGCTTCCATTCTATCTCTGTTGTTTATCATTTACTGTCAGTTGTGGCTTGTGGATGTGAGTTGTAATAGAAGCTGTTGATTGAACATGACTCCAGATTTAGCAGGAATAGAAGGTAATAAATCAGAAAGTACCAATAACCGAATTGTTTCTATGATAAAGTGTGAGTTTTCTGATGTAGCTTTATAATAAATATTATTATTATTATTGGTATAATTAATGTGAACATTAAATTGAGCATCATCTGTGAGTTTTCTTAAGCTTACAAGATATGTCCTCTGTCTCGCCGGTCTATAAAAATAAAAAATAAAAAAAAAAAACCATTTGTCCCGATGTCAGCTCAAACATGTGGCAACCCTAGCGAGAGCCATATACAACACAAAGGTCATCCATTGAGAAAGGTTAAAGCGATGATATCAGTTATAAATAAATGGGGATTAAAAAAACACAATAATTGTAGGTCACAAAAGTGCAACTGTGCTGGAAATGAAGAATTGTGGAACTCTATTGTGCCAAGAAAATGTAAATATCGGTGACCTGTGGAAGGTATTTCTCCTACATTTTGTACAGAGGTAACTGGGGCAGACTGTAGCGCACTTTAGATCTAAAAATAGAATGCTTACTTGTCGGTGAAATTAGCTGAGAAACATACCCAATAAATGACAAGGACCCACAAATGTTATAGTTCCACCCTTATCATAAGAGTTAGACTTGCCCTACTTCAGAAAAATGTCCGAGAACGGGAACCATTTTCTGGATCTGAAATGTAAATATTGTCCTTGAGATGTTTACAAGGTCCTCAAAATTGTCCTTGAGATGTTTACAAGGTCCTCAAAATTGTCCTTGAGATGTTTACAAGGTCCTCAAAATTGTCCTTGAGATGTTTACAAGGTCCTCAAAATTGTTCTTGGTTCTCGCTGGAAAACGAGATGCTGGTGAAGTCTTTAGTTCTAGGAGAGTGAGACACTGCACACACATTAATGTCTGTAAACTCACAAGCACGCAGGACTTCTTCGACAACCATGAGTCATCGTCACTCCTTCGGATGAAAGAGATGGGAGTTAAGATGGGCAAAGCCAGAAATGAGAAACTTAGTGGGCGTGTAAGAAGACTAATCAACCAACACAGAATTGGAGTCGTCAGTCGCTGGACACTGCGGGACTTACAGAGTTGATGATCTGAGCACCTATGGACATGTTCGGAGTGCAATGATGAAGATAAGCAAATAACTCAATAACTTATAAGCAGACACTTCAGATAGGAAATTAAATGTCTTGAAAACAAATGTCTTCGTAGGATCTCCCACATAAGCTAGAAATAATACATTTGAAATGAACAGATAAGAGACGAATCAAAACAAGAACACATGTCGAGCTTTATAAGATGAAGGTGTTGGCAATACATCGGTCATGTGCTGAGAATGAATGAAGAAAGACTTCCCCGTCAGGCATTCATGTGGAAACCACCTGGTAAAAGAAAACAAGGCAGACCAAGAGGATCTCTAGCCAGAACTATTAATAGGGAAGGCTCAATCATGGGGCTAAGAATGAACTAAGAACTACAAGAATTACAAGACCTTCAAGAACTACAAGAATTACAAGAACTACGAGAACTACAAGAACTAGCAGAAACCATCAGTCGTGGAGAACTATGACACCGCCATATGTGCTGTCTTTCATCAGAAAGGAAAATGAATGATCAGAGAGGGAGGGGGGCCATACACAAAAAGGACGTAGTACAGATACGAGAGAGTGTAACAGATAACGTGGATAGTACAGAGAGAGACATGCGGAACAGATGTAGTACAGATACGAGAGAGTGTAGCAGATAACGTGGATAGTACAGAGAGAGACATGCGGAAAAGATGTGGTACAGATAAGGATAGGGTGTAGAAGAAAGCGTGAATAGACACAGGAGAAACTCACAGAATGAAGTAGCACAGATAAAAAGTGAATATAGCAGATAACGTGGATAGACAGAGAGAGAGAGAGAGAGAGAGAGAGAGAGAGAGAGGCGCAGAATGAAGTAGCACAGATAAAAAGTGAATATAGCAGATAACGTGGATAGACAGAGAGAGAGAGAGAGAGAGAGGCGCAGAATGAAGTAGCACAGATAAAAAGTGAATATAGCAGATAACGTGGATAGACAGAGAGAGAGAGAGAGAGAGAGAGAGAGGCGCAGAATGAAGTAGCACAGATAAAAAGTGAATATAGCAGATAACGTGGATAGACAGAGAGAGAGAGAGAGAGAGAGAGAGGCGCAGAATGAAGTAGCACAGATAAAAAGTGAATATAGCAGATAACGTGGATAGACAGAGACAGAGAGAGAGAGAGAGAGAGAGAGAGAGAGAGGCGCAGAATGAAGTAGCACAGATAAAAAGTGAATATAGCAGATAACGTGGATAGACAGAGAGAGAGAGAGAGAGAGAGAGAGAGAGAGAGAGGCGCAGAATGAAGTAGCACAGATAAAAAGTGAATATAGCAGATAACGTGGATAGACAGAGAGAGAGAGAGAGAGAGAGAGAGAGGCGCAGAATGAAGTAGCACAGATAAAAAGTGAATATAGCAGATAACGTGGATAGACAGAGAGAGAGAGAGAGAGAGAGAGAGAGAGAGGCGCAGAATGAAGTAGCACAGATAAAAAGTGAATATAGCAGATAACGTGGATAGACAGAGAGAGAGAGAGAGGCGCAGAATGAAGTAGCACAGATAAAAAGTGAATATAGCAGATAACGTGGATAGACAGAGAGAGAGAGAGAGAGAGAGAGGCGCAGAATGAAGTAGCACAGATAAAAAGTGAATATAGCAGATAACGTGGATAGACAGAGAGAGAGAGAGAGAGAGAGAGGCGCAGAATGAAGTAGCACAGATAAAAAGTGAATATAGCAGATAACGTGGATAGACACACAGAGAGAGAGAGAGAGAGAGAGAGGCGCAGAATGAAGTAGCACAGATAAAAAGTGAATATAGCAGATAACGTGGATAGACAGAGAGAGAGAGAGAGAAAGAGCGAGGCGCAGAATGAAGTAGCACAGATAAAAAGTGAATATAGCAGATAACGTGGATAGACACAGAGAGAGAGAGAGAGAGAGAGAGAGAGAGAGGCGCAGAATGAAGTAGCACAGATAAAAAGTGAATATAGCAGATAACATGGATAAACAGAGAGAGAGAGAGAGAGAGAGAGAGAGAGAGAGAAAGACGTAGAATGAAGTAGCACAGATAAAAAGTGAATATAGCAGATAACGTGGATAGACAGAGAGAGAAAGAGAGAGAGAGAAAAAAGAGAGAGACGCAAAATGAAGTAGCACAGATAAGAAAAAGGTGCAGTAGATATCTTGAATAGACAAAGAAAAAGACAAACAGATTGAAGCAGCACAGATAAGAGGAGAGTATAGCAGATAGCGTGAATAGACACACAGAGGAACACACCGAATGAAGTAGCACAGATAAGAGGAGAGTATAGCAGATAGCGTGAATAGACACACAGAGGAACACACCGAATGAAGTAGCACAGATAAGAGGAGAGTATAGCAGATAGCGTGAATAGACACACAGAGGAACACACCGAATGAAGTAGCACAGATAAGAGGAGAGTATAGCAGATAGCGTGAATAGACACACAGAGGAACACACCGAATGAAGTAGCACGGATAAGAGGAGAGTATAGCAGATAGCGTGAATAGACACACAGAGGAACACACCGAATGAAGTAGCACAGATAAGAGGAGAGTATAGCAGATAGCATGAATAGACACACAGAGGAACACACCGAATGAAGTAGCACATATAAGACGAGAGTTTAGCAGATAGCGTGAATAGACACAGAGAGTGACACACAGAAACGAAGTAGCTCATACAAGAGATTGTAGCAGATAGCTTTGATAAACACAGAGAGAGACACACACGGAATGAAATAGCACAGATAAGAAAAGAGTGTAGCAGATAGCGTGAATAGAAGCAGAAAAAGAGACACAGAACGCAGTAGCACAGATAAGAGGAGAGTATAACAGATAGCGTGAATAGACACACAGAGCGACACAGATAAATGAAGTAGCACAGATACGAGAAACTTTAGTAGATGGCGTGAATAGAGAGAGAAACACGTAGAATGAAGTAGCATAGATAAGAAGAGAGTGTAGCCGAAATCGTGGATAGACACAGAAAAAGACACACTGAATGAAGTAGCCCGATAGAGAGAGAGAGAGAGAGAGAGAGAGAGAGAGCAGACAGGCACGGATAGGCACAGAGAGCGAGACACATACACACACATAAAGGACGCAGTACAGATAAGGGAAAGCAGACAGATAGCACGGATAGGCACAGAGAGCGAGACACATACACACACATAAAGGACGTAGTACAGATAAGAGAGAGCAGACAGATATCGTGGATAGACAGAGGAGAATATGAAGATAAGACATACATTTATAAAGATAAGCTTCTTGTACAGAGTGACTTTACCGAGAAGACAGACTCAAACTATCACAAAGACAGACTCAACCTATCACAAAGACAGACTCATCATATATCACAAAGACAGACTCAACCTACCACAAAGACAGACTCGACCTATCACAAAGGCAGACTCAACCTATCACAAAGACAGACTCAACCTATCACAAAGACAGACTCAACATATCACAAAGACAGACTCAACCTATCACAAAGACAGACTCAACCTATCACAAAGGCAGACTCAACCTATCACAAAGACAGACTCAACCTATCACAAAGACAGACTCAACATATCACAAAGACAGACCCAACCTATCACAAAGACAGACTCAACCTATCACAAAGACAGACTCAACCTATCACAAAGACAGACTCAACCTATCACAAAGACAGACTCAACCTATCACAAAGACAGACCCAACCTATCACAAAGACAGACTCAACCTATCACAAAAACAGACTCAACCTACCACAAAGACAGACTCGATCTATCACAAAGACACACTTAACCTATCACAAAGACAGACTTAACCTATCACAAAGACAGACGTAACCTATCACAAAGACAGACTTAACCTATCACAAAGACAGACTCTACCTATCACAAAGACAGACTCAACCTATCACAAAGACAGTTTCAACCTATCACAAAGACAGACTCAACCTATCACAAAGACAAACTCAACCTATCACAAAGACAGAAATAGCAGAAAATGGATTGATGAGTGCTTTAAGAAAAAAGATGTGTGTAAGAAAGAACCACAGCCATCTATAATGTTAATAAGGTCACGGTACTGAAAGGAATCACCCAAGGTTTGTGGCGTTTTCAGTTTTGTGAACAGGGGCGGTTGTGGGTAAAATGACGTCAGGCGTCTATAGTTCACATAGATGTAGACGTTATAAACTTTGGGTCATTTCGGGATTCTCCTCTCAGCCCATTTTATTCTTCTTGCTTTCAGCTCCCTGTAGAGCATAGGTCTTCAACAAACACTTTCAGCTCCCTGTAGAGATTAGGTCTTCAACAAACACTTTCAGCTCCCTGTGGAGCATAGGTCTTCAACAGACACATTTAGCTCCCTGTGGAGTATAGGTCTTCAACAGACACTTTTAGCTCCCTGTGGATCATAGGTCTTCAACAAACACTTTTAGTTCTTTGTGGAGCATAGGTCTTCAACAGACACTTTTAGCTCCCTGTGGAGCATAGGTCTTGAAAAAACCACTTTCAGCTCCCTGTGGAGCATAGGTCTTAAAAAAAACCTTTCCAAGCCGTCCTGTTTCTTGCCCTTCTTTTGAGATCACTCCATGTCTTCTGCATCATCTTCATCTCTGCCTCCACCTGTCTTTTCCAAGAATACTTTAGTCTTCTTCTTTGCCATTTTTATTGGGGGTTCCAAGAAAGGACATGTTGTGTAATACTTTCAGTTGGCTTCCGCTGTGTGTGTCATACCCAGCGCCATCGTCTTCGTTGTATCGTTTCATCCCATAGGCCTTTATATAACTATAGATGGTTGTGGAAATAAAACGAACTAAAGGCGGAGTAACGACCCACCGCAAATACTCCTGAGCTGTAGATCTGTACACTTGGCATGAAAAGTGACTAAATTATAATAGTCTTTATATTTTCTGGATCTACTGATGTATGAGCAATACTGTATCGATGTTTGCTACTGTCATCTACACAAGGAACAAATATTAAACACTGAAATAACATCACTAATTTCAAGTTGTTATAATAGACACGCAACATATTTGGTTGCTATAGACAGTCTCATGTTATTTAGTTTTTGTAAATAGAGTATCATCTCATTTCTTCTTCTTCTACCTTTCAGAACCAGTGGAGCATAGGTCTTCAACAAACACTTTCCAAGTCGTTCTGTTTTTTGCCATTCTTTTAAGATCATTCCATGTCTTCCCCATCACCTTCATCTCTGCTTCTATCTGTCTTCTCAAAGAATCCCTTGGTCTTCTTCTTTGTCTTTTCCCCTGGGGATTCCAAAAAGGGGCCTGTTGTGTAATACTCTCAGTTGGCTTCCGTAGTGCGTGTCCTATCCAGTGCCATCGTCTTCGCTGTATCTCTTTATCCACTGGTATTTGACTAGTACATTTCCATAATTCTATGTTAGTGATTTTGTCCTGCCATTTCCATCCCTTTATTCTGTGTAAGCATCCATTAATTAAAGTCTGTATCTTCGTGATTGTCAATTTTGTTGTTCTCCATGTTTCACAGCGATTCTCATCTCATTTAACTTTTACAAATAGAGTCTCATCTTATTTAGCTATTATAAATAGCGTCTCATCTTATTTAGCTTTTATAAATAGAGTCGCATTTTATTTGGCTTTTATAAATAGCGTCTCATCTTATTTAGCTTTTATAAATAGTCTCATCTTATTTAGCTTTTATAAGTAAAGTCTCGTCTTATTTAGCTTTTATAAATAGAGTCTCGTCTTATTTAGCTTTATAAAGTCTCATCTTATTAATTTTTTTTATAAATAGAGTCTCGTCTTATTTGGCTGTTATAAATAGAGTCTCATCTTATTTAGCTTTTATAAATAGAGTCTCGTCTTATTTGGCTTTTATAAATAGAGTCTCATCTTATTTAGCTTTTATAAATAGAGTCTCATCTTATTTGGCTTTTATAAATAGAGTCTCATCTTATTTAGCTTTATAAATAGAGTATCATCTTATTTGGCTTTTATAAATAGAGTCTCGTCTTATTTGGCTTTTATAAATAGAGTCTCGTCTTATTTGGCTTTTATAAATAGTCTCATCTTATTAAGCTTTTATAAATAGAGTCTCGTCTTATTTAGCTTTATAAAGTCTCATCTTATTAATTTTTTTATAAAATAGAGTCTCGTCTTATTTGGCTGATATAAATAGTCTCATCTTATTAAGCTTTTATAAATAGAGTCTCGTCTTATTTGCCTGTTATAAATAGTCTCATCTTATTAATTTTTTTATAAAATAGAGTCTCGTCTTATTTGGCTTTTATAAATAGTCTCATCTTATTAAGCTTTTATAAATAGAGTCTCGTCTTATTTAGCTTTATAAAGTCTCATCTTATTAATTTTTTTATAAATAGAGTCTCATCTTATTTAGCTTTACTCACAGATTGTTAGTTTAAAAAAAACAGCAATGATAAATAAATGGGTACTTTACCACAGCGTTGAACCAGTTCATTTTCTGGTCGCAAAACAAATAGCAGTTACCGGCGTGAGGAAACCAATACTTCGGACAGACAGCGTTGCCTGGTTGAAGAAAATATTGGTGGTCATTATGGTCTGTAGTCACAGCTGTGTATCGGTGCTACTTTAGTTGTCATACTCACTTGTATTTATTTGTTTTCTGTCGTTCACCCGATGATTACTAAATGAATTGATTGTCTTCTTCGTCATCCGCCCTTAAAAGGTCGCTAAGTGGGCGTAGTTGCGTTGTGCTGTGGTGTCTCGATCTCTACTCGATTGGTCAGACTAGAATGGTTAATCTTTTTCTAGAGGCACCGCGAAGAGGTGGAGCAGTGTCTGGATGTTACTGGTTCCCCGATCCTGGAGTAAACTATCATCTATGAGTCACTGACAGGTTCCAACCCTCTTACAGTCAGGGGCTTTGCCTGAATATTCACTTTCTCAAATAAAGAAAACAAATATATTTTGAGTAAAAAACACTTCTTCATTTAACTCGAAATGTTAACCAACTGATTGTTTCCAGAACTAACTATTGGATCTCTCTCTTTCTCTCTCTCTTTCTCTCTCTCTCTCTCTCTCTCTCTCTCTCTCTCTACGATCAAGACTCAATCAGAGTAGGATCCCAGACTCCCACATGAAGACAGCTGTCTGTTTAAGTGAATTGATCGACCCCACAGACAGAACATCATAATTAGAGTCTGTTAGATCCACTCTGATTGAATACCTGTTAAAACGTTGCACTGTGTTCTGCGCCAGTGGCTCAGTGCATCCGATTTCAGCCAGCATTTTATTCAGGTTTGCTTTCCTGAGCCTTTGATTGTCCCCAATATTCCTGCAAGGCAGCAGATTGTCTTTTCTGTAGGGGGATTCTGCCCTTAGATGGTCGGCCCTCCCAGGTTTACGAGCAACATCTGCTCGAGTCACTAGAGGTGACTAACACAGACATGCACACACAAAGATATGAGATGTGACTAAACACAAACACACAAAGATATGAGACATGACTAACACGGACAGACACACATTAAGATATGAAATGTGACTAGATTGGACATACATACAAATATATGAGACATGACTAACATAGACATGCACACAAAGATATGAGACATGACTAACACAGACATGCACGCACAAAGATATGACACATGACTAACACAGATACACACTAAGATATCAGCCATGGCCAGCACAGACACACACAAAGATATGAATCATGGCCAGCCCAGACAAACACCAAGATATGAGCCATGGCCAGTACATACACCCACCAAGATATCAGCCATGGCTATCACAGACTCCCACTAATTAATGAGCTACGACTAGCACGGATATACACCGAGAATTGAGCCATGGCTATCACAGACACCCACCAAGATATGAACCATGGCTATCACATACGCACACAAAGATATGAGCCATGGTTAGCACAGACAACCACCAAGATATGAACCATGGCTATCACATACACACACAAAGATATGAGCCATGGTTATCACAGACAACCACCAAGATATAATCTACGACTAACATATACACTTGATAACGTCCACCAAAGTTTGTCTGAGGTTCTTGGTAAAGTTTCTACTGACGACCACGGAGATCCAAGACTTGCAGGCATGGTGGGTGTGGCTGACGTGCTATAATATCACCCGGATAAGACCTTCAGAGAATGTCAATTTCATGTCCCCTGAGTTTTGAGTCCGCTCAGATAGTACAGTCTGGCCATGTAGCTTAACTAAAGAAAATGCATAGTAGAAGAAACCATTCATGCCATTGTCATTATATACTCTACTATGTAGGGTTTGTTGTTATCTACGTCCTGAAGCCGGTGTCTTGCCTCGAGACCAACCAGTCCCCCATGGACTTAGAATATAGGGAAACTGCAACATGGAACACTTTTCATGCATAGCCTGCAATGGTTCCTGCCGCCTATCCACCATATACCAGAGGTTCTCGTCCTCCCGAAAGTGATGATCGTCATATTTCTTTAAAAATGTATAGCGCTTGATGATGTTAGGCCATCGTTGTTGACTCCAATTTCGAACATATAAACACACAGTTAGTCGTCAGATTATCCCCGTCGCACATCAAACAACAGACCGTAAGATTAGCGTACGATCGGTCTAGGGATTTGCGATCAGCCATTACGATGACGTAGCATATATAACAATGTCGACGCACTGCAATGACGCGCCCTTTAGATTCCTGATTACTCTAATGAATGTATCCTACGGCGAACAGAACACGGTGCAAATTCCCTAAAGAGATAAAACTGCGGCTGACGAAGCATTTCACATTAATGTGTAACATGTAAACAACTTGCGTCAAGCAAATCCAACAACGGTCATTAATTGCACTAATGTGACGTAAAGCGCAGAACAAGCCTAGACGATGGAAGGTCGCATTCACAACACTTGATTTGTCGAAAATTGAATATTGCCGGCGTACATCGTTTTATCAGAGTAGATGTAATAAGTAGATCATCATCTTGAATTTAACACGTAGGAATGCAATGGAGAACTGAAATTAATCAAACACCGAATGCACTTTCTGCAGCGATCGAGAGAACGTGGACTAGATCCACCATCATGGAAACGGAAGATCCTACAGGATCTAGTTGCTGCCTTTTTCAGTTGGATGGGACACTAACATCTCGCTATCCGTTTATTCCTCAACGAGAACCTGTCAAATAATGGACTGGCTGTGCTCGATAAAATGACCAGGTTTTCTGTAATGGGACCCCGAGATCACCGGACCTAACTGTTTATGGCTTTTTCCTTTGGGGGTACCGGAAGGACACAAAGCATGTACCTCCACCAACTGCAACTCTGCATGATCTGTGCATGTCCCTCCACGACCCACAACCCTGAATGATCTGTGTATTTACCTCCACGACCCACAACCCTGAATGATCTGTGTATGTACCTTCACGACCCACAACCCTGAATGATCTGTGTATTTACCTCCACGACCCACAACCCTGAATGATCTGTGTATTTACCTCCACGACCCACAACCCTGAATGATCTGTGTATTTACCTCCACTACCCACAACCCTGAATGATCTGCGTATTTACCTCCACGACCCACAACCCTGAATGATCTGTGTATGTACCTCCACCACCCACAACCCTGAATGATCTGCAGGAGAACGTCAGTGGAGCTGTAAACTCGATAACCGGATATGCAGTAGAGAATCTAGTCCGAGCTAGATTAGCTCATTGATATTTGTCAAGTAACGGCTGGGGTGCACATCGAATGTTTGTGTGTGGGATACCAACTGATCCAAAATGAAACTTTATGAGTTGATGCAAATGTAGCCCCCGATGTATAAGAATATTCCAATCAAATTACATTCTATATATGTGGGAAATCAAGGAGTGCTTGTATGCTCATATACCTACACATAACTATCTATGGAAACTCCCAAAACACCTGTACTTTGCGTGATGTATTGAGCCACATATAGATCTGCAAAGGCAGCTGAGAGAAAACAAAACCAGAAATCCTCCAACAGGCGTGACGTTTTCAGATATAGTAGCAACAGACGGTTGACGTCACTCTACTCACAACAGCTACTGCTCGCAAAGCTGAAGACGTCACGCTTGTTGAAGGTTATTAGTGAATTTCCCTCTTACCTGCAGGCCTAATTAAATCTATAGTTGGATATAGTACAGCTGGGAGCCGCGATAGCTCAGTGGTTAGTGAACTGGACTACAAAGGACAAGGGGTAGGGTTCGATCCCAACCGATGGCTTCCAGGTTCACCCAGCCTTAAATGGGTACCGGATTTTTTTTCTGGGAAAGTAAAGCAGCACGGGCGTAATACCGACCACATTACCCCAAAAATCATGTGCTGAAGGTCTGTAAAATATATGGTCACTAACACCATATTTCCCTATACGCCACTTGGCGTGACGGGGGTACTTTACATTTTTTTAAATAGTACAGCTATCAATGTCCTCCGAGATGTGGGAAGGGGGTCAGGACTTCGACAACCATGAGTCCACGTCACTCCTTTGGATGAAAGAGATGAGGGTTAAGATGGACACAGCCAGAAACGAGAAACTTAGTGGGTGTGTAAGAAGACTAATCAACCAACACTTAAATGGAAATGTCAGTCGCTGAACACTGAGAGACTTGCTGAGGAGGGGATCTGAGCATCTATGGACATGTTCGGAGTGCAATGATGAAGATAAGCAAATAACTCAATAACTTATAAGCAGACACTTCAGATAGGAAATTAAATGTCTTGACTCAATAACTCACTAACTCAATCACAGCTATCCTAGATATAGACGGCATACGTTATTTTACTCACAACTAACCTTGCTGGCCATATTGAAGACGTCACGCTAATTTTTTTTTAATGGTGGTTGGGGGTTCCATCTTTGTCCTCAGGTTGATGTCTATGACATAGCCATACTCAGTAGTAGGGCCAGCGGACAAAGTGGGAAATCCACACAAAAAAGGTCTCACAATTGTGATGTCTTCAGCGGTGCGATGTATACAAGACTGACGTTCTTACGTTCAACCATCCATGCTCGTAAACCTGAGAACGTCACACAATTGGGGTATTTCCTTTGGTCTCCATTGTCTACAAGGATCAACTTCATGAGAATTATCATTTGTATAACAAAAGAAAGTGGAGTTCTGTGTTATTATTTCCCCTTGGCCACAAATCGCCACCAATGTTGGTAGCTAACACATTATTTATTATGTCCCTTCTTTGGAAAAAAAAACAGTCACTAAAGGTTACTGGTATGTGACCTTTCTTTTTGACGTACCCCAAGTCTTGCTCAAACTGTGCATATCTACATTGTTCTCCATATCTTCGGTCTGTTTCTCATTACATAACTTCTAAGTCTGTTTCTTGTCAGGATCTCATTTGAACACAAGTTCCACCTTACTGTCTCTTCTATTTCATCTTCATCCACTGAACTCCGGTTGGGACATTGCGCACCCACAGGATTTCTCCGCCGAATCCGGTCTAGAGCAAGCATGGACAAATCTCGCCAGGACTTGTCAGCCTCTATAATTGCATCACGTATGGTTCGTCGCCATGTCTCCAATAGTCTCCCCCTTCTCTGTTTGCCAGGTGGTGTCCATGTTTGTGCTATGTTCGGATGTCTGGTTAGTTCCATTCCTAGAACGTGGCCTAGCCATTTCCAGCGTCATCTTTTGGCTTCTTGAATGATCGTGTTAATGCCTGATCTTCTAGCGTCTCCGAAGACGGAGTTATCTGCCTGCGCGGCGAGGGTCCCCTGTGCTCACGGCTGCCAGGGAAAAATGGATTAACACGCAAAATTCAGTTCTTAGTATCTAGGGACTTCGTCAGAGGTAAAAGCTGACGAATGAAAAAAAAAATAAATAAAAATGAGAGGATTTGTTAGGAAATATCCAGGACTTTCGTGTTGATCTGGGGGCCTTTTTCATCAGACATATTGTGGGTAATGTTTATCTCCTCTCTTGCGATGGACGGTTGGTAAGGGACCCAAGAAGCCACCATAGTAAAACATCGTTTGTTACCGACACGGAGAGTCTAGTCCAAGATTGCAATATTTTAATATCAACAGAGAAACTGATAGTTACCTGAGTGAATGAGGGTAGCTAGAACTGTAGCCAGCAGTAAGATAAGACGTCTGTTGTACATCTGTAAAAAGATGAAGGTGAAATATTAGTAGTAACAGGTGAGTAATGCGAGCTACAAATAAATCAGGTGAATTGTAGGTAAGACAGGTACGCTATAGGTAATGTAATCTATTTATAATTGAGTCTGGAGTCAAAGTGCGTGGCAGCAACAAGGCTAGAAGCTGTCAGCGACTCATAGCTAGCTGATGGTATGCGACATGATCGGTGAACCAGAATCATCCAGACTCTACTCCACCTCTTCGCAGTGCTTCTATAAACAGACTAAGCAGTCTAGTCTGGTGAAGCGATTAGTGATCGAAAAAGGAAGGCAACCCGGTAGTGAAAAGTCTCGGGCTGAAGTCGAATGATTGGGTCCAAAGCTGCAAATATCACAGTTCTACTACAAATCACAATACGTCTACACCCACTAAACGACATTTAAAGAACGAATGATGAAGAGCTAAACTAAAGATTATTTAAAGAATTAAGGAATTAAAGAAAATGACCTTTAGAGGTCATCGGATGAACGCTACAAAGAGAGAAAGACTGAGTCTAATGTTGAAAGTTCTCTTGGAAGGGAAGGTACACGAATCAGAGGCAGACCAAGACTAAAGTGGGTTGATAACATCAACAGATGGATATGTGAACCCCTGACAATGTGAACTCTCAAAATAAAAGACAGAGTAAAATAACGCTCTATTTTAGCAAACCTTCGATGTGGTGACGGCACCCAACAAAAGAATAAATAATTGAGACAAGTAAGCTGCAGAAAGAAGTAGTAAACTGCAGGAAAATCAAGTAATCTATAGGTAAAACAATCAAGTTAAGGGCAATTGATTCCACTACAGGTGAGGTAGGAATACTAAATGAGAAACAGGTGAACCTGAGACAAAGCAGGTGAGTTACAGGAAAGACTGGACAGTTTTAGAGACCAAAATACAGATAAGACATTTTAACTGACAGGTGAATTCTGTGTCACATACGTGAGTTAGAAGAGGAACTTACAATTAAGTGATGTTTTAATGATATACAGTTAAGTGATGTTTTAATGGTATACAGTTAAGTGATGTTTTAATGGTATACAGTTAAGTGATGTTTTAATGGTATACAGTTAAGTGATGTTTTAATGGTATACAGTTAAGTGATGTTTTAATGGTATACAGTTAAGTGATGTTTTAATGGTATACAATTAAGTGATGTTTTAATGGTATACAGTTAAGTGATGTTTTAATGGTATACAGTTAAGTGATGTTTTAATGGTATACAATTAAATGATGTTTTAATGGTATACAATTAAGTGATTTTTTTATGGTATACAATTAAGTGATGTTTTAATGGTATACAGTTAAGTGATGTTTTTATGGTATACAATTAAGTGTTAAAAATTAAGTATTGACATTATTTGCTACAATTATTTGATACAATTAAGGGATACAACAAAGGGATACAATTAAGGGATACAATAACGGGATACAATTAAGGGATACAATAAAGGGACACAATAACGGGATACAATAAAGGGATACAATAACGGGATACAATTAAGGGATACAATAACGGGATATAATTAAGGGATACAATAAAGGGATACAATAACGGGATACAATTAAGGGATACAATAACGGGATACAATAACGGGATACAATTAAGGGATACAATAACGGGATACAATTAAGGGATACAATAAAGGGATACAATAACGGGATACAATAAAGGGATGCAATAACGGGATACAATTAAGGGATACAATTAAGGGATACAATAAAGGGATACAATAACGGAATACAATAAAGGGATGCAATAACGGGATACAATAAAGGGATACAATTAAGGGATACAATAACGGGATACAATTAAGGGATACAATTAAGGGATACAATAACGGGATACAATAAAGGGATACAATTAAGGGATACAATAACGGGATACAATTAAGGGATACAATAAAGGAATATAATTAAGGGATACAATAAAGGGATACAATAACGGGATACAATAAAGGGATACAATTAAGGGATACAATAAAGGGATACAATAAAAGGATACAATAACGGGATACAATTAAGGGATACAATAACGGGATACAATTAAGGGATACAATAAAGGGATACAATAACGGGATACAATAAAGGGATACAATTAAGGGATACAATAACGGGATACAATTAAGGGATACAATAACGTGATATAATTAAGGGATACAATAAAGAGATACAATAAAGGGATACAATTAAGGGATACAATAAAGGGATGCAATAACGGGATACAATAAGGGATACAATTAAGGGATACAATAACGGGATACAATTAAGGGATACAATAAAGGGATACAATAACGGGATACAATAAAGGGATACAATTAAGGGATACAATAAAGGGATACAATTAAGGGATACAATAACGGGATACAATTAAGGGATACAATAAAGGAATATAATTAAGGGATACAATAAAGGGACACAATAACGGGATACAATAAAGGGATACAATAACGGATACAATTAAGGGATACAATAACGGGATACAATTAAGGGATACAATAACGGGATACAATTAAGGGATACAATTAAGGGATACAATAACGGGATACAATTAAGGGATACAATAAAGCGATACAATAACGGGATACAATTAAGGGATACAATATAGGGATACAATAACGGAATACAATAAAGGGATGCAATAACGGGATACAATAAAGGGATACAATTAAGGGATACAATAACGGGATACAATTAAGGGATACAATAAAGGGATACAATAACGGGATACAATAAAGGGATACAATTAAGGGATACAATAAAGGGATACAATTAAGGGATACAATAACGGGATACAATTAAGGGATACAATAAAGGGACACAATAACGGGATACAATAAAGGGATACAATTAAGGGATACAATAACGGGATACAATTAAGGGATACAATAACGTGATATAATTAAGGGATACAATTAAGGGATACAATAAAGGGATACAATTAAGGGATACAATTAAGAGATACAATAACGGGATACAATTAAGGGATACAATAAAGCGATACAATAACGGGATACAATTAAGGGATACAATAAAGGGATACAATAACGGAATACAATAAAGGGATGCAATAACGGGATACAATAAAGGGATACAATTAAGGGATACAATAACGGGATACAATAAAGGGATACAATTAAGGGATACAATTAAGAGATACAATAACGGGATACAATAAAGGGATACAATAAATGGATACAATTAAGGGATACAATAAAGGGATACAATTAAGGGATACAATTAAGGGATACAATTATTTGGAACAATTAAGGGATACAAATAAGTGTTACGATTATTTGATACAATTAAATGATACAATTAAATTATTAAATTAAATTATGAAATTAACTGAAACAATTAAGTGATACAACACAGTGATACAATTCAGTGATACAATTCAGTGAAACTGTTGAGTGTTAAGTAAAGTAATTTACCTATAGGTAACAGATGTCAGTTACAGATGAGGTAGGTGAACTCAAAGCGAAATTAATAGTTTCGGTGATGAGACAAGGGATATAATGGTGGGACCAGTAATCTGCAGGAAGGGTGGATGTATGAAGTGAATCTTCTTTTCCTTCAACGTTCAACTGATGACTTCCGCATCATTGTCAGCCCTTAAAACGACGTTAATTGGACGTAAATGCGCTGTGACGCTAAAATATTCGAAAGCCGCGTTACAAATGGGAAAAAGGCAATATTAGACTTAGTAAAGGACATCAAGGTCAAGGACATGCGTTGGCGTGAAAATTTAATTTGGGTGTGGCTCCAGACAACGTGGGTGGACAGACACAAGGTCAACAAATAATTATTGCGGAGGCGAATAGACAATAACAAAAACCGGAAGTGGGAACAATATAAATATGAAATCCTGTTTTCAGAGGAGGTAGATACTCCGAGAGATGGGCAGAGGCACTCACGCAGAGATACATAGAGAGAGACACAAGCAGATACGCCGAGAGACTCACTCACTCACTCACTCACTCATACTCAACCGCGCGGAGAGAAATATGACTCAGACACCACAAGAAGTAATTAGTCACAGTGAGGAAGGTAGCGAGGAAGGACAGTCAGGAAAGGGAGTGAGCTAAATAGGGAGTGAGCTCACCAGGGATACCAGGTCAGAGCAATTAGAAAGACTCCCAACTAATTTAGCTAGACAAGAAGTTCGAACAAGATCAATATTAGACCAAGTGAATAGATTAACTGATCTAGTGAGTCCACACAGGACTTGTGTATAAATAGCAAAATGTATAACCTGTGATGTGTTAAATTATTCTAAGCGAGTGTGATTCAGCGGTTATCCAAATCATCAAGTAATATTGATACTGACGGTAGATTAGAAGGAAGGTGTAGTCCAAAAAATCATGAAATATGTTGATGTGACTTGTGACCATCGAACTGTAAATTATCATCATCATCATGTGCCATGCTGGTTGGTTTAGGCAATCATGTCCTTCCACAATCTTCTATCCACAGTGCATCGTATAAATTCTGTTGATTATTTTCTATGCCATGACACCAAGCTATCTAGTATTTTCTCTCTTTGTCGTCCGCGATCTCCCTTTTCCTGTATTTTGTCAGTTGTAATCAAGTATTACACCTATCCTCTTAACATGATGTGCCCGAAATATGTTGATTATTTCTTATGCTTCTTATGAGCTCTTTTTTTTGTGTTGGCCTCTGAGAATGTCCTCATTGGTCTTTTTAGCTATCCATTGAACTTTCAACATTCTTATGAGAAATCACATCTCTGTGGCCTCTAATCGTCTTTTTCAATTGTTTGTCTACTGTCCATGATTTGCTTTCATAGGTCAGAATTGGTTTTATATAGCACCGATGAACTCTCTTTCTCATTTTTATTGACATAGATTTGTTGCATAAGATATTTTTCATTTTCTGAAATGCTATTTTGGCCTGAGCTATTCTGCTTTTTATTTCTGTGGTGCATCTTCCATCCGATGTTATTATTGAGCCCAAGCATTTGGCACGTTGCACTTGTTTCAGATTTGTCTTGTTTATTTTATGCTGCATGATGGTGATACTTGTTTCTTCGATATGACCATTATTTATGTGGGTTTTTTTTTTAATATTCAGACTGAGACCTTTCTTGATGCTTTCTTTTACTATTATGTCTATCATTTCTTATGGTTAATTCCCTGTCTCTGCTATTAAGACTGTGTCATCAGCATACCGCAAATTGCTTATGTTGTGACCGCTGACTTCAATTTCTTTTAAAAACTGTAAATAGTACATAAATGAATGTGTTCGTATTATTGTATACCTCAAGCCTTTGTCGACTGTCAGGGTCGAGAGGATGAGAGGTGACTTGACGAATGTGTTAAAGAAAGAACGAAACGACATAGCAACAATAGTATAAGTACGAACAAACAGACACAACGCGGAGAAATTATAAGAACTGATCAAGTTAAAGATTGATTCTAAAAAGTTGTCTTTGACAAAGTTTACTCAACGGTAGCCGTTCAATCAAAATCGTAAATCTTCAAGAAGTAACAAACACGTATTTACAACATTATCTGCGCCTTTTGGTCGGAAATCTCCGACTCAACGTGATGCTAGAGAAAACGATGAGTCGCACCTAAGACAGGTGAGCTACAGATGTAACGTATGACTTACTAGTAAAACTCTGGTAAGACAGTTGTGCTACAGTTATGCCAAATTATTAATAGATAAATTAATTGATGATAATACACAAACAGCAGAAATAGACTCAAGATGCAACATAGCTTGTCAATTCATCGGCCAGCATTCACCACTATTGTCTAACAAGGAAATAACTCTAGAGGCAAAACTCTACGATACAATCTACATCCCAACTTTGTGCTACCAATGCCAGTCCTGGACTCTAGATCTAAGAACAATAACAAAAATCCACTTACAGGACTAAATGTGTTAGACGAATGACAGGAAACAGCCTGAGAGACAAGATCAGAAATAAAGGACTGAGAAAAAAGTTAGAAAATAGTCCCCGTCATAAGAAAACATAATAAAAAAAACAACGGATAAAATGGTTTTGCCACGCGGTAAGGAAGAGAGATTAAAACACAACATAACCAGCCTTTAATAAACGTGCGAGAACACCAGGCCCAAAGGCCGACCACGAAACAGCTTAAGAGAATGGTTTGGCAGAAGGTCAATAACAGAAATGATAAATAACTGTCGAGATCGTAAGTTGTGGAGAGACACGATCACCTACGCCAGCAGGCATGGCACTAGATGATGATGATGTGTTACAAAACACTCAAAGACCTGGGCATATCCTAACAAAATGTCCGAGGCCAGCGCGACACTTTAGGGTATCTGGTTGTCTTTCTTCTTCAAACCGAACTCACTTGGGAAAACTTGTTGGTGTGTCCCCCAGGGGGGATGCAGAGCAGTGTTCCGACCAGATCATCAATATCATTAAGTGCCGTCTTCGTATCGAAGGTTGGCTACCATGGAGCGCCATTCCATTCTGTCTCTTGCTATAGGTAAAGGTAAACGAACGAGACTTGAATTGGCGTCTTAGCAAGGGGGCATTTACCCATATGTGCTTGGTCGCCTATCCGAAAGTGTTCAAAGACTCCTGTCTAGTGTTGCCTCAAGCATCGTAACTCACGAGCGAGGCGACATTTCTCACTTTCCCAGAGTGATACCCATTTCTGCCAGCGGCTCGTCCACCGTGGGAGCGTTTCGCTTCCCAAACAATTCACAATGATTCCGATGGGAATCGAACACGAGTTGACCGAACGTTGCCAGCTAGTGCGGTGGTTTTCTCCAACTAGGCTACCAAGGCCCCCTGTCTCTTGCTTTGTTTGTGCAATTTGTCATAGGCTGACTTGTCCATCTTTTGATGTTTATCGTCCTCGTTAGTCTTGGTCTGCCTTTGCCTCTTTTTTCTTGTATTTTCCCTTCCAAGATTACTTTTAGTAGGCTGCTGTGTCTTTTAAAATGCCCCAAAAATCTCATTATCTTGTTTGAATTGTATCTAGCAGTTCTCTTTTCATTTGTAGTTGTTTAAATGTTTCTTCGTTTGTTTTCTTTCTTTTCTTTCCATCCAATTCTTCATATTCTTCTATCAATCTACATTTGAAAGTATTAAATTTTCTGTTCTGTTTTCTTGTCTAATGTCCATGTTTCTACAAAAGACAGGAACATTGAGAAGATAAAACACTGCTATTCTTAGTTATTTCTGGTGCTATTTGTTTTGATGTTCATCACCAATCGACCAGCTTTGGTTTACTTAATGCTGACATTAGAAAACAACCACCTCTATTTGTTGATCGTCTTTAGCCGTCAGGCCCAGAAGCCGTCAGGCCCAGAAGCCGTGAGGCACAGAAGCCGTCAGGCACAGAAGCCGTCAGACACAGAAGCCGTCAGGCACAGAAGCCGTGAGGCACAGAAGCCGTCAGGCACAGAAGCCGTCAGGCACAGAAGCCGTCAGACACAGAAGCCGTGAGGCACAGAAGCCGTCAGGCACAGAAGCCGTCAGGCACAGAAGCCGTCAGACTCAGAAGCCGTCAGGCACAGAAGCCGTGAGGCACAGACGCCGTCAGGCACAGAAGCCGTCAGGCCCAGAAGCCGTCAGGCACAGAAGCCGTCAGGCACAGAAGTCTACGAGACAATAGTGAAGTCAGACAATTACAATATTTGTCTTACCTTTTCGCTGTAAATGAGATTTATCTAAATAAGAAAAGTCTAAATCAGAAAAGCCCAAAAAAATGTATCGAGTGTCTGGTATACTACTTCAGTGAGCTCCCGTTAAAGAAATATGTAAGTGAGTCTATTTTATATACATTTTTTTTATCGCTGACCTTGAAACCAGGATATTATTTAAAACTCTATTTTTCGGGGGGGGGGGGGGAGGTGGGGGGGGGGGGGGGAAGACACACACATGTGAATAGGTAAGACCAATTATTTCCAGTAAAACAGCCAGTGTACGGTATAGAAAAAAAAACATAAAGTACTCACTGAAGGGAACAAAAAACTGCTGGGATATTCAAGTTTTCAAATCTGCAAATCTGAGATTTCATTGGTTGGTGATTACCTCACCAGAATTGTTCTCTTTTCAGAAGAACCTGCTCGTTGAATTTAAATCATGTTCTGAACTATTTAATATTAAGGTCGAGCTGTTGTGGGAATATTGCCTGGAATGTTCTTTTTACTTCTCAGAACATTAACTGTCAAGTTTGCTGCCTATTTGTTCCTAAAAGATTGTACCTTTTGTGTACAACGTTAGAAGAACGTTCAGTGGGGGTAGACGTGTTTTTTTGTGATTTGTAGTAGAACTGTGATATTTGCGCCTTTCAGTCCAATGCATCCGACTACAGCCCTGCATTTTTGACTACCGGGTTACCTTCCTTTTTCGATCACTATTGGCTTTACCAGACTAGACTTGTAAAATAGAAACCATCTGGTAAAAAAAAAGCAAGGCAGACCCAGAGAATCGCTATGCAGAACATTTACTATTGAAGGCTAGGCCATATGACTAAGAAATAACAAAGAACTACAAGAGCTACAAGAACTACAAGAACTAGCAGCAAATTGTCAATCATGGAGAACTATGACTTCCGTCCTATGTGCCGTCTGCGACCCGAGAGGGAAATGAATGAATGTGTGAATGAATGTATGAATGAATGAATGAATGTGTAAATGAATGTATGAAGGAATGAATGAATGAATGTGTGAACAAATGTGTGAATGAATGAATGAATGCGTGAATGAATGTATGAATGAATGAATGAATGACTGTGTGAATGAATGAATGAATGAATGAATGAATGTATAAATGAATGATTGTGTGAATGAATGAATGAATATGTGAATGAATAAATGAATGAATGTATGAATGAATGTGTGAATGAGTATAATATTATCGCCATGCCCTCCTTAGCTTGTGTTATTGTATAACATTGCAGAAACACATTGTGACAACTGGAAAATATAAAGGAACAAGAGTTTTAGGGTGACAGGGAGAAATGATACCAGACAGACATTTAGAGTATTGCAATTTGTGGTGTTAACTCTGAGATAGTAAATAAATGAAGAGATAAAACGTTGCGCTGAGACATGATCACCCACGCCAGCATTCATCAAATCTGAATATAAGGGAAAAAGTAAGAGTAGTAGTGGTAGTAGTAGTAGTAGTAGTGGTGGTAGTGCTGATGGTGGTGGTAGCAGTAATAGTACTAGTCGTAGGAGTAGTAGTAGTAGTAGTAGTGGTGGTGGAAGTATTAGTAGTTGTGGTAGTAGTAGTAGTAGGAGTAGTTGTAGTAGTAGTAGTAGTAGTAGTAGTAGTAGTAGTAGTGGAAGTATTAGTAGTTGTGGTAGTAGTAGTGTTGGTAGAAGTTGCTGTAGTATTAGTAGTAGCAGCCATCGTCAGTCATAGTTGACTATAGATTTTGCAGCGCCCCTAGAAAATGTTATTCTTTTCTTTTCTTTCACCGTGTATCCACTTTCTATAAATCTGTCTACTTTTTGTTTGAGTAGGAGCTTCAGAATGTGTTTCCAAAGACTGCCGTCTGCAGCTATTTCTTCCCAGGCTGCAGGGTTTACGTTCAGAGTCTTCATGTCACGTTTACACACTTCTATAAAACGGAATTTTGGGCGCCCTCTAGTTCTGTTGCCATCTGCTAGTTGTCCATAAAGTATATCTTCTGGTATGCGGCATTCTTTAATACCGTGCACGTGACCAAGCCAGGGTAACCTACGATGTTTGAGCAGTGTGTAGATGTTCGGGAGGCCTGTGTGAGTGAGGACCTCCACGTTTGTCACTTTATCCTTCCAGATGATACCAAGATGCGCTGGCATCGTATATGGAATGCATTTATCCTTCTCTCATGATTTGTATTAGTTGTCCATGATTCGCTGCCATATTAAAGGATATTGATAATGTAGGGACTGTAAAATACGGCCTTTGTGTTATTTGTCTGTTTGCTGTCTTTACAAATACGCCTTGACAGGCAGAAGAAGGTGGTTGCAGCTTTAACAGAGCGGGTGTCAATTTCTGTGTCTAAAGATAATTTGTCGTTGATGACGGACCTGAAGCAGCTATACTGATACACGAGTTTGAAGTTGTCGATAAAGATGGCACGTGCTTCTTCTTGCTTTTATGTAGAATAACTAATAACAATAGTAGTGGTAGTAGAATAATTAATAGCAATAGTAGTGGTAGTAGAATAATTAATAGCAATAGTAGTGGTAGTAGAATAATTAATAGCAATAGTAGTGGTAGTAGAATAATTCATAGCAATAGTAGTGGTAGTAGAATAATTAATAGCAATAGTAGTGGTAGTAGAATAATTAATAGCAATAGTAGTGGTAGTAGAATAATTAATAGCAATAGTAGTTGTAGTAGAATAATTAATAGCAATAGTAGTTGTAGTAGAATAATTAATAGCAATAGTCGTGGTAGTAGAATAATTAATAGCAATAGTAGTTGTAGTGGAATAATTAATAGCAATAGTAGTTGTAGTAGAATAATTAATAGCAATAGTAGTTGTAGTAGAATAACTAATAGAAATAGTAGTTTTTTCATGATTCATGATTGCACAATGCAATTATGACGGTGGTTTTCTGTTGCCTTCCGTCGATTTGTTTACGGTTGGCTCCGCTAGCCTTTGACTAAAAAGTCTCACCCACATGACAGTGGGGTAGTTTTACTTCGGGATACCCTCCCTTAGCCTTTTACTCTACCGAGCTTACCTGCAAGCAGCAGGGCAGCCACAGGTTGTAATGTTTACTGCATACAGTAGCAGGTAAAATTACCTGACCGGACGGTAAATAACTGTTGAAATAGAAAGTTGTGGAGAGACATAATCACCTATGCCAGCAGGCTCGGTACTTGATGATGATGAATGAGAAGAGAAAACTGGAATATATTGTAACAACTGGGAAAATTGAGAGACGAAGAGATAGAGGGAAGCAAAGAGAAAAAGTACCAAACAGCTTGAGAGAATGGCTTGGCAGAAGGTCAACAACAGAAATGATAAAGAACTGTCAAGATCGAAAGTCGTGGAGAGACATAATCACCTACGCCAGCAGGCCCGGTACTTGATGATGATGAATAGTAGTTGTAGTAAAGTAATTAATAGCAATAGTAATTGTGGTAGTATAATTAACAGCAAGTTTCCCACTCGTCACGCTATGGCCCAAAGAACGATACAAGAGACTCGGGCTGTGACAGAAACCAATTTCATGGATCGGTAGTGAAGCCTAAAGGGGAAACCATTTAACAAATAACAGAAATTGTAAGGATGGGGAAAATACGTTGGGGATTAGATTGAATAGATACAACAAAGAGGTGCTATTGAAGAGTTAAAGGAACGAGTGGAACATGTTAACGCTGTAAGGAGAAAACACTCCAGTAAGGTGATGCTTTGTATAGTTAGATAACACTATCTAAGTTTTATTAATGTCCCTTGGTAAATATGAAGCTCGCTGTCAGGGTTCGGTTACGTAAACTATTTTTTATCGTGCATAAGAAGATAACAAGTGAGATATAATGCCAAAAAATATATAGGGCAGTTAAAGACAGTGGTTCTCAAAGTGTGGGTAGCGGCTCTCAGCGGTGCCCGCAAATTCTGACAAGGGGGCCATGCCGCCAAAATCCGACAATGGCTGAAGATATTGTCGTCTTCCACTCAGTGGTTAGAAATGTTAAAAATGACAAAACTCGGATGTGCTAAATTGTTATTGTTTTTGCTGTTAGGATCATCATCCCTGCAAACCGGACTAACCCATAGGTGCTCTGATATCCCCCTCGAGAATCTCATAAAAACCTAGGAGAAATCTGACCTACATGCACTTACTCCGTAGCACGAGCTGAAATCCACGTATATCTACGCAAGTGTAGGTTTCTGCTGACATTTTTTTTTCACGGGTCAGCGAACATATTTATGGCCTACGACTTTCTAATTTTACTGTCAAGTGTTCTTTAACGTGCGCAAGTGCACACGAAAGCTCCTGTTTATTGCAATTATTCAAGAGGTCTAAACATCGAAACTCACTACCTAAAAGATCATGGAATGGTAACGTCATAAAGAAACCACGGATTAATTTTTTCCTAAAGGTAAAGATCAACAGCCTACTAAAAGTAATATTGGAAGGAAAAATACAAGGTAAAAGAGGCAGAGGCAGACCAAGACTAACATGGACGAGTAACATCAAAAGATGGTCAAGTCAATCTATGACAGCCTGCACCATCAAAGCAAGAAACAGAGTAGAATGGCGATCCATGGTAGCCAACCTTCGTTGCGGAGAAGGCGATAATGATGATGATGATTAAAGGTAAAGTAAGAGACTTAATCGGCGTCTAAGTACGCGAGTTTCATATGTTCTCTGCCACCTATCCAGAAGTGTTCGGAGACTTCTAAATAGTGTCGCTTCAAGCATAGAAACTCACGATGCGAGGCGACATTCCTCACATATTTTTCCTATATTTAAAAATTACCACTGCTTCTGATCAGCTTTAAACCTGAGTCCTTCCAGCCCTGAATCCATCGTCGTAACTCTACACCATCGGATCTCAAACTTTCATTTCCCGCGGACCCCAGTAAACACGTTTTGTGGTCGCGGACCACCATTAAACACGTTTTATAGTCGAGGACCACCATTAAACACATTTTGTAGTCGCCGACCCCTATTAAACACGTTTTGTAGTCGCCGACCCCCATTAAACACATTTTGTAGTCGCCGACCCCTATTAAACACATTTTGTAGTCGCCGACCCCCATTAATCACGTTTTGTAGTCGCCGACCCCCATTAAACACGTTTTGTAGTCGCCGACCCCCATTAAACACGTTTTGTAGTTGCCGAACCCCATTAAACACGTTTTGTAGTCGCCGACCCCCATTAAACACGTTTTGTAGTCACTGATTCCCAGGATTCAACTTCAACTCAAGATTTAAAACCCAAAAGTGCATCAAACATTTTATGTGATAAACTTCAACAAATGTCTCGTTTACATTTTGTCGCTCTCCAACAGATCCGTTTAGCTACAAATTATCAAACTATCCTTCCAGCCTTCCCAGACCCCTTGTGACGACACTGCGGGCCTCCTGTGACGACACTGCGGGCCTCCTGTGACGACACTGCGGGCCTCCTGTGACGATACCGCGAACCCCCTGCGACGACAGTCTTAGAAACGCTCCTGTGGATTATTCAGCCTCATTTCTGCGTAATATTTCTTTAACGAGTTTCTACAACAATATGGCATTATCACCTTATACATGGTGTCCCATTATATAGAGAACCCCAATTACCGGGTGGTACTTTTGCCAAAAGCCCATTCAAAATGACGCGATCTCCGAAAAAAAAAAACTGAAAAAAAAAACACAGAATGTCGGCTATGTCAGTTTTAAAGGACTTAGGCCACCTACAGCATACATTAGATAGGCTTGAGTGCAAAAAGGGAAACAACGGAATACCTTACATGTCTTAACGTTGTCAGCTTTCCATGCTGAGACGGCTGTGGCTAGAATGACGTCAGCCGTTTATAGTTCGCATAGCAATATATAGTTTTACAAAGGCCTACCGGTTGACAGGAAATTCCCGGAAAACATCAAACTAAAGTGACGTTTTAAGCATTGCGGTCAGGGGCGGTTGTGGGTAGAATGACGTCAGCCGTCGATAGCTGTCATATCGTTGATAACATCACAGCAGTTGGAGGGTTTTCCGGTTTTATTTTCTAACCACTGACCTATGTAAGTCTATAAATGGCTATGGTATAACTGTATTCGCCAAGCTAGCGGTTTTCCCTTTCTACGTTCTGTGTTCTTTAGTGAGTGATACACCCTGTATATCCTTTCAGGGAATTAACCAGACCCATACTATCGTAATTTGGTTAGTGGACAAGGGGTAGGGTTCGATCCCAACCGACGGCTCCGGGTTCACCCAGCCTTAAATGGGTACCGGATTTTTTCTGGGAAAGTAAAGCAGCACGGGCGTAATACCGACCACATTACCCCAAAAATCATGTGCTGAAGGTCTGTAAAATATAAGGTCACTAACACCATATTTCCCTATACGCCACTTGGCGTGACGGGGGGTACTTTACTTTTTTTATACTATCGTAATTGCCTTAAGGCCGCCTCCGGTATCTGTTTTTCAAGGTTAAAGAGCAGTAAGTGTCAATAGTTTGGTAACCACTGATTCAAGAAAATTAATTGGTTAAAAAGTAAACAGTAGAACGGATAAACAACTGTAGAGATAAGTAACACATTCAGGAAAATAAACATCACCATCTCTCTCACTCTCTCTCTCTCTGTCTCTCTCTCTGTCTCTCTCTGTCTCACTCTCTCTCTCTGTCTCTCTCTCTGTCTCTCGCTGTCTCTCTCTCTGTCTCTCTCTCTGTCTCTCTCACTCTCTGTCTCTCTCTCTGTCTCTCTGTCTCTCTCTGTCTCACTCTCTGTCTCTCTCTGTCTCACTCTCTGTCTTCTCTCTCTCTGTCTCACTCTCTGTCTCTCTCTCTGTCTCACTCTCTGTCTCTCTCTGTCTCTCTCTGTCTCTCTCTCTGTCTCACTCTCTCTCTGTCTCACTCTCTGTCTCTCTCTGTCTCTCTCTCTCTGTCTCTCTCTCACTCTGTCTCTCTCTCTGTCTCTCTGTCTCTCTCTCGGTCTCACTCTCTGTCTCTCTCTGTCTCACTCTCTGTCTCTCTCTCTCTCTGTCTCACTCTCTGTCTCTCTCTCTGTCTCACTCTCTATCTCTCTCTCTGTCTCACTCTCTGTCTCTCTCTGTCTCACTCTCTGTCTCTCTCTGTCTCACTCTCTGTCTCTCTCTCTGTCTCACTCTCTGTCTCTCTCTCGGTCTCACTCTCTGTCTCTCTCTCTGTCTCACTCTCTGTCTCTCTCTCTCTGTCTCTCTCTCTGTCTCACTCTCTGTCTCTCTCTCTGTCTCACTCTCTGTCTCTCTCTGTCTCTCTCTGTCTCTCTCTCTGTCTCTCTCTCTGTCTCTCTCTCTGTCTCTCTCTGTCTCTCTCTCTGTCTCTCTCTCTGTCTCACTCTCTGTCTCTCTCTCTGTCTCACTCTCTGTCTCTCTCTGTCTCACTCTCTGTCTCTCTCTGTCTCTCTCTGTCTCACTCTCTGTCTCTCTGTCTCACTCTCTGTCTCTCTCTGTCTCTCTCTGTCTCTCTCTCTGTCTCTCTCTGTCTCTCTCTGTCTCTCTCTCTGTCTCTCTCTCTGTCTCACTCTCTGTCTCTCTCTCTGTCTCACTCTCTGTCTCTCTCGGTCTCACTCTCTGTCTCTCTCTCTGTCTCTCTCTGTCTCTCTCTGTCTCTCTCTCTGTCTCACTCTCTGTCTCTCTCTCTGTCTCACTCTCTGTCTCTCTCTCGGTCTCACTCTCTGTCTCTCTCTCTGTCTCACTCTCTGTCTCTCTCTCTGTCTCACTCTCTGTCTCTCTCTCTGTCTCTCTCTGTCTCACTCTCTGTCTCTCTCTCTGTCTCACTCTCTGTCTCTCTCTCTGTCTCTCTCTCTGTCTCTCTCTCTGTCTCTCTCTCTGTCTCTCTCTGTCTCACTCTCTGTCTCTCTCTGTCTCACTCTCTGTCTCTCTCTCTGTCTCACTCTCTGTCTCACTCTCTATCTCTCTCTCTGTCTCACTCTCTGTCTCTCTCTGTCTCACTCTCTGTCTCTCTCTGTCTCACTCTCTGTCTCTCTCTCTGTCTCACTCTCTGTCTCACTCTCTGTCTCTCTCTCTGTCTCACTCTCTGTCTCTCTCTCTGTCTCACTCTCTGTCTCTCTCTCTGTCTCTCTCTCTGTCTCACTCTCCGTCTCTCTCTGTCTCTCTCTCTCTCTCTCTCTCTCTGCGATCAAGACTCAATCAGAGTAGGATTCCAGACTCTCACATGAAGGCAGCTGTCTGTTTAAGTGAATTGATCGACCCACAGACATAACATCATAATTAGAGTCTGTTAGATCCACCCTGATTGAGTACCTGTTAAAACGTTGCACTGTGTTCTGCGCCAGTGGCCCAGTGCATCCGATTTCAGCCAGCATTTTATTCATGTTTGCTTTCCTGAGCCTTTGATTGTCCCCAATCTTCCTGCAAGGCAGCAGATTGTCTTTTCTGTAGGGGGATTCTGCCCTTAGATGGTCGGGCCTACCAGGTTTACGAGCACCATCTGCCCGAGTCACTAGAGGTGAATAACACAGACATGCACACACAAAGATATGAGAGGTAACTAACACAGACATGCACACACAAAGATATGAGAGGTGACTAACACAGACATGCACACACAAAGATATGAGAGGTGACTAACACAGACATGCACACACAGAGATATGAGATGTGAATAACACTGACATACACACAAAGATATGAGATGTGACTAACACAGACATGCACACACAAAGATATGAGATGTGAATAACACTGACATGCACACACAAAGATATGAGAGGTGACTAACACAGGCATGCACACACAGAGATATGAGATGTGAATAACACTGACATACACACAACGATATCAGGCATGACTAACACTGACACACACCAAGATATGAGATATGACTAACATAGACACACACTAAGAATTGAGATGTGACTAACATAGACACACTCTAAAATATGAGATATGACTAACACAGACACACACACTAAGATATGAGATATGACTAAACACAGATAGACACACTAAGATATGAGATATGACTAACACAGTCATGCACACACAAAGATATGAGACATGACTAACGTAAACATGCACTCACAAAGATAGCAGCACACAAAAATATAAGACATGACTAACATAGACAGACACACATTAAGATATGAGATGTGACTAGCATGGACATACACACAAATATATGAGACATGACTAACATAGACATGCACACACAAAGGTATGAGATGTGACTAAAATAGACGTGCACACAAAGATATGAGATATGTCTAACATAGACATGCACACAAAGATATTAATAAAGAGAACACCATAGAAGAAAATGAGTGTCACCATGTACATGAAAATAAAGAGAACACCATACAAGAAAATGAACATCACCACATACAAGAAAATAAAGAGAACACCATAAAAGAAAATGAACATCACCATGTACAAGAAAATAAAGAGAACACCATAGAAGTAAATGAACATCATCACATACAAGAAATAAAGAGAGCACCAAAAAAGAAAATAAACATCATCACATACAAGAAATAAAGAGAACACCAAAAAAAGAAAATGAACATCACCACATACAAGAAAATAAAGAGAACACCATAGAAGAAAATAAACATCATCACATACAAGAAATAAAGAGAACACCATAGAAGAAAATGAACATCATCACATACAAGAAATAAAGAGAACACCATACAAGAAAATGAACATCACCACATACAAGAAAATAAAGAGAACACCATAGAAGAAAATAAACATCATCACATACAAGAAATAAAGAGAACACCATAAAAGAAAATGAACATCACCATATACAAGAAAATAAAGAGAACACCATAGAAGAAAATAAACATCACCACATACAAGAAATAAACAGACAGATTACAGAAATATGGACGCTTGTTACTTTACTGTTAAGAAGACCCACGGCCATAATTTTATACATGAAAATTCTCATGTTTTGGTCTCGCTAAATAATTTGCTACGAGCTACTCAAGCTGTGCAAATAAAAGAAAGTACTTCTATAATGCATGCAGCATAAAAGTAAACAGGACAAATTTTAAACAAGTGCAACACGTCAAATACTTGGGCACAATAATAGCATCAGATGGAAGACGCACCACAGAAATAAAAAGCAGAATAGCTCAGGCCAAAATAACATTTCAGAAAATGAAAAATGTTTTATGTAACAAATCTATGTCAATAGAAATTAGAAAGAGAGTTCATCGGTGCTATATAGAACCAATTCTGACCTATGGAAGCAAATCATGGACAGTAGACAAACAAATCAAAAGACGATTAGAGGCCACAGAGATGGGATTTCTCAGAAGAATGTTGAAAGTTCCCTGGACAGCTAAAAAGACCAATGAGGAAATTCTCAAAAACGTCAACACAAAAAGGGAGCTCTTAAAAAACATCAGAAAGAAGCAATCAACATTTTTCAGGCACATCATGAGAAGAGGAAAGTTGGAATACTTGGTTACAACTAGCAAAATAAAAGGAAAGAAAGATCGCGGACGACAAAGAGATAAAATATTGGATAGCTTGGTGTCATGGCATGGAAAACAGTCAACAACAGAACTGATACGATGCACTGTAGATAGAAGATTGTGGAAGGACATGATCGCCCACGTCAACAGGTATGGCACATGATGATGACTTACATAATGCTAAACAGACAAAAGAGGTGGAACGCTCCTGTGTTCATAATAGATCATAAAGCTGTCACAATACTCGTCAGAAACAGACTTCATGGGTTATGTAATGGGACACACACCAAGAATAATTCATCATCATCATCATCATCATGTGCCATGCCGGTTGGCGTCGGCGATCATGTCCTTCCACAATCTTCTATCTACAGTGCTTCGTATCAGTTCTGTTGTGGGCTGTTTTCCATGCCATGAGACCAAGCTATCCAGTATTTTCTCTCTTAAATGAATAAAAAAAAAATATATATATATTAAAAGATAACTAGATGGAGAATAATGTAGAGATGCACCGTTTGAATTAGACTAAGAGTGCATCAAAAAAGATGACCACCGACCAGTAGCATTGAGTGATTGTATTTTAGTTTGTTGGGGGGTTACCAAAATTACCTGTGTTCAGTTGGTACAAGATGTGCACAGGTCTTTGTTTTCCAACGGAAATAGAATGTCTTTTTTTTTTTTTTACAAGAATATATGTTGAACTTTATAAGAAGAAGGAAATATATCGACCATGTGCTGAGAATGAATGAAGAAAGACTTCCCCGTCAGGCATTCATGTTGAAACCAGCTGTTAAAAGAAAACAATGCAGACCAAGAGAATCGCTACACAGAACAATTACTTGGGAAGGCTCAAATGAATGAATAAATTTCAAACACAGATGAAGCCTTCACTTTGCATAGTAAGTTCACCTACATATGTTACACTTTGTTGTTGTCACAGCTGAGGAGCTTTGTCTATTAGGAACAAGGCAAAGAAATGCAGCACAAAAATAGCATAACATGCAGCATAACATTCCGAGACTGCAGTGACGATAATTGTGTGAAAAAATGGAAAATAAATATATATAAAAAAATAGAATATATATATATATATATATATATATATATATATATATATATATATATATATATATATATATATATATATCTATTGACCTTTCGAGCCGTAACCGGCCCATAGGGCGTAGACCAAGATACACCTTCTCCTATATGAATTTTTGTTCTAGCAGTTTTCTTTTAAAGATATTTTATCAAATCTCGCCATCTGTCTCTGTTCTGTGCAAGCAGTTCTATCTCATTGAGGGAGCCGATTCCTGCTGCTCTTGCCTCTCTCATCAATGTTCTTCTCAGTGTCTCCCTGGGTCTTCCTCTTTTTCTTTTACCTGTTGTTTCCCATATGAGGGCTTGCTTTGCTATTCGATTATTATCTCTTCTCATCACATGTCCAACGTATGACCATCGTCTTTTCTTTATTACTGAAGATATTAGTGGTTGATTGGCGATTTCTCTAATTTCCTCGTTTGTTTTGAATTCGTTCCATTCTATACCAAGTATTTTCCTTAGACATTTATTTTCGAATGCGTTCAACTTTGTTTCTATATCTCTTGTTGTTTTCCAGCTTTCACACGCATACGTAAGGGTTGATAGTACATTTGATTTGAATAGCCTAAGTTTTGTGTTTGTGCTAATGAGTTTTGATTTCCACAACTTTTCAAGGCTTCTGAAAGACATTGCTGCTTTAGCCAGTCTGATTCTAATTTCTTTGCTCGTATCCCCTTCTCGATCAATGTGACTTCCAAGATAGATGAAGTGATCGATCTCTTCTACTGGTTTGTTTTCCATGTATATTTTGTCACTTGTTGGAATTAAACTTTTCATGACTTTAGTCTTTTCATGATTGACCTCAAGCCCAATTTTGCTGGCTATTGATGATAGTTCATTTGTGTTTTCCTGCATCGTTTTTATCTGATTGCTGATGAGAACTATGTCATCAGCAAAGTCCAGGTCCTCCAAATGGTCTCCTTGTATCCATTCGATGCCTTTATTACCAGTGCAGCATTTCTTCATTATGAAGTCCATAACAATTCCAAATAACAAGGGCGATAAAAATACATCCTTGTTTAACCCCAGTTTCTATTGGGAAACATTCGCTCAGTCCTTCCTCTGTTCGAACTGCACATGTGTAACCATCATACATGTCTTTGATAATATTTATGATTTTTGATGGTAAGCCATATTGCTTCAGAATTTTCCACAAAGAATCTCTATGAATACTATCAAATGCTTTTTTGAAGTCGATGAAGTTAAGTACAAAAGGTTTTTGCTTTTCAATGTGTTCCTCCAATATAAGTCGTAGAGTGAAAATGTGGTCAAGACAGCTTCTCCCTTTTCTAAACCCAGCCTGTTCTTCACGCATTACTGTATCTATTGAATCCTTTATTCTATTTAGGATGATTTTACAGAATAATTTTGAGGCAACTGACAAAAGTGTCACGCCTCTCCAATTGTTACAATCTCTAAGATTGCCCTTTTTTGGGATCTTAACAATGATTCCTTTTTTCCATTTATGAGGCGTCTTCTCTGTTTTCCAAATGATGTTGAACATTTTTTGGAGATGTATTAAATTATGGCTATCAATTGCCTTGAGGATCTCAGCTGTTAACTTATCCTCTCCAGCAGCCTTGTTATTGGTCATTAGCTTTAAGGTGGTTTCTATTTCACTCAAGGTGAAGTCATCTAAATTTACATCTAATTCTGCTGCTGGTGTTTCAGCTTCACAATCTATTAAACTGTGAGGTAGTGGACGGTTAAGAATTTCTTTGAAGTGTTCCGCCCAACGGGCTTTTATGTCTGCGCTTGTTGTTAGCATTAATCCAGATTTGTCTAGAATTGGTGTTCCACTGGATGTATAGGTGTTTGTCAGCATCTTTTGTACAGTATAAAGAGTTCTGCTGTCTCCTGTAATTGCAGCTGTCTCTGCTTTCTCTGCCAAGTTGTCTATATAAGCTCTTGTATCTCTTCTTGCCGAACTTTTCACTTTGTTGTCTAATTCTTTGTATGTTGCTTTTGCCAGAACCTTTCCAAGATCTGTCTTTACATTAGTCATGGCTCTCTTCGCTTCTCTTCTTTCTTTGATGTATTTCCATGTGGTGTCTGAGATCCAAGCTCGTTTTTCCATTTTCTTCAGTCCAGCACTTGCTTCTGCTGCTGTCATTAGTATTTTGCTCTGTGAGTCCCACATTTCATTGATATCTAAGTCTATTTCACCAAGTGCTGAATAACAATTACTTAGCTCTATGTTAAACTTTTCCTTTATTGCTTCATCTTTCAGTTTATGACTATCAATTTTATGTGTAATTGACCTCTTCTGTTGGTTTCTAAATTTTAATCTTATTTTCCCAATGCACAGGTTGTGGTCACTATTAACATCAGCACCTCTGTATGCTCTTACATCTATTAATGATGATCTGAATTGTTGTTTAATACATAGGTGGTCAATTTGATTTGATGTTCTATCATCAGGAGATATCCATGTTGTTTTGTGGATATTTTTATGTGGAAATAATGTCCCACCTATAACTAAATTTTCTATTAAACATAATTCTATTAATCTTTCTCCATTCTGACTTGTTGTATTACAGCCTTCTCTCCCCATCACATGTTCCACTCCTGCGTTATCTTGTCCTACTTTGGCGTTGAAGTCTCCCATTACAATTAAAAGATCGTGTTTTGGTATTTTGTTTATAAGTTGTTGCAGTTGGTTATAAAAATCATCCTTAACTTCATCATCAGCTTCGTTAGTAGGCGCATAACATTGAATAATTGAAAGTCTTCCATGTTTTGTTTTGTATCGTGTTCGTATCAGACGGCTATTTACCGGTTCCCATTCTAATAAACTTCTTGCAGCTTTGTCTGTCATCATTATGCCTACTCCTTCACGGTGTTTTCCATCTTCCCTTCCAGAAAAAACTACTATTTTATTATCAATAGATCTCCTACCTGTTCCAGGCCAGCGCATTTCGCTTAATCCTAAAATATCTAGATCGTATCTGTCCATCTCGCTCGCGACCTGTGCATGTTTCGTCGGAGCGGCCATTGTTCGCACATTCCAGAATCCTATTTTTGTTGTTGTTTTAGGGCCGAAAAAACTATCACTACTATCTACTGCTAATTTACACATTCTGTATCAGGTCTACGTTTCATTAACAACATCGTTTTTACGATAGCGGCTTGTTAAACCTCTGATCAACGGTTCTATACCAAGCCGGAGAAAAATAATTCCTCCATTTTGGAAACAACCGGAATATATATATATGTATAAAATAGAAAATAAATAGATATAAAAAATAGAAAAAATATATATATAAAAAACAAAAAATAAATAGATATAAAGAATTAAAAAAATCGATATTTAAAAATAGAAAAAAAATAGATTTAAAAAATAGAAAATAAATAGATGTAAAAAATATATAAAAATAGATATAAAAAATGGAAAAAATAGATATAAAAAATGAAAAAAATAGATTAAAAACTAGAAACAAATAGATATAAAAAAAAAGAAAAAATATATAAAAATGGAAAAAATAGATATAAAAAATAGAAAAAAATAGATATAAAAAATGGAAAAAATAGATATACAAAATAGAAAAAATAGATATAAAAAATGGAAAAAATAGATATAAAAAAATAGATATATATAAAAAATGGAAAAAATAGATATAAAAACATAAAAAAAAACACGGTATGGTTAAAGCTTCGCGTAAGAAGTGGACAACACAAATCAGAACGACGTTTCGGCAGAATAGACCTTCAGCAGGAACAAATATACAACACACATACTAATATGTATTTAAAATATATAAAAATATATATATAATAGCTTCGAACTAAAAGAAGGAATTAAAGGAAAATTAAAAATAAAAAGTCTTCCCTACTCTGATGTGTTAAAAAGGAAAAAGAAAGTTAGTAAGCACGGGGCACGTGTGCGTGCGCAAAAGTGAAAATTAGCGTACATGGCACACAGTAACATAAGTTTTAAAAAACAGGCCAGTGTGCGTACACAAAGCGCAGAGACTGACTAGAAAAATATAGGATACTCTTTTTGAACCTTATTGTTACCTTGTCATTTCTTTCCCTTCACACCTGTTTTCTATAAACCCACAAACACCCACTGTTACCTTCTCTATACATTATCACATACACCTTCATGTAGTGATTCGATCCGCTTTCGCAGATTACGTTTTCGTCGTATCTGCCACCAGGATTTCCGCTAAGAGGCTCGCCTTATGTTAGGCTTCTTTCGACGGCACTGATTTGATCCACATTCAATCTGCCTTCAAAAGAGACCTCCTCATCTCTTGTCATTCTCACTGTCTCTCGACACTCAATCCTTTCAACAGCCCCCACTCCGGCAGGACAATACTTACCCTTCCCTATCATCATCATAACTTAGCCGCTGTGAGAATACTCAACCGTTGTCGTTCCATTCTTAAGTCTGATTCTCCCGCTACTCATCTGCTTTTTCGTGATCCCCCTATGGTCGCCTTCAAACCCGGCTCAAAAAATGTATCAATATTCTTGCTAGGAGCCGTCTCCCTCGCTACGACCATAAACACTTGTGTACGGTCTCCTGTGAACGTAACTACATAACCTGTGCTTATGTGCTCCGCAAAGACTCAGTCTTATTCCCTAACAGAAGGTTTAAGATCAGGGATTATTTTCACATGTGTGTCCTGAAATATAATTTATGTCATCATGTATCAACGATATCACATGACTTACATTGGCGAGTCTGATTGACAGCAGAAAGGTTTTGTTAACACCTTCGAGATGTACAACCGAAAACCGGCACCCCAGTTGCGCCCCACTTTATTTCTTCGAACCACAAAGGTAAAGATGACATCCGTATCACTGACATAATCCTCTGTCACTCCAGCGACAGCAGACAGAAAAAAAAAATATGGAACAAAGCATAGGACGCAGGTAAAAATGAAGGAGATGACCAGTGTTTAAAGAAAAGAGTGAAACAAGTAAACCTGTCGGACAGTGCTTATATTTATCTTACATGTTCTCTGCAGTTATTATACTCACGGCCCCACGGAATGTTTAATGTTTTATGTTTATATTTAATATTTGTATTTACCTCCTGGAGTTGAAATAAACGTCAACGACTGTAATGGCCGATGTATCTGAAGTACTTCAAAATTAATTGACCATAATGGTAAAATGCCAAGATATTTTCAAAGATGTGTTTTATTGATGAAATTTGTTGTCTGTAATATTCAAATTAACTCACACCCTGTCTATGTTGCATTTTAATAATATTGTTATAGTCTTTATAATAAAAGAGAGAATCTGCTAGTGCAACTATTTGGTATTTTGTGTTGCGTCTGTTTTCAATAAAATATTAACTCACGCCCTATCTCTGTCCTTTTTATTTTTATAGTGTTGTAACCCTAAGTACACACACATACAGAGAGAGAGAGAGAGAGAGAGAGAGAGAGAGAGAGAGAGAAGCAAAACGATGTTAAACCTCAATTAACTTACGTTGTTTAATTCTGAAAAAGACACGTTTAAAAGTAAAATGTGTTCTTCGCAAGTCACTAATTTATGTGAAGTATTGCTGAAAAAGACGCTACTCTGAGAACTGCACGTGTACACTTCACGACGCACTGTTCTAACAAAATTTAAGACAGTGGGAAAAGTTTTGAATATATACTATGTTGGCAAGTATTTGTAAAGGTGACATGCTTTCTTGCGTAGAAAGAGAAAGCTGCTGCATCTCTGTGTGATCGATAAAGTCTTTATACTTTTCTCACCATAACAATTGCTTTCTTATGTCAGCGAAATTCCTGGAGATCACTGGGTCAATTACACGCTTGTAAGGCTGTGGTAATAGTTTTTAAAATTAGGCTTTATCGGCAGAGAGAATTTATCGATCACTGAAACAGCTGGGGTAATATTGGCGATAGATGGCGACAGCTGTTGTCTTGGTGGCCGTAGTTCCTGGGGGTTACTGGGGCATTCAAACCTTTGCAAACAATAGAAATATTTTTTTTAAAAATTAGACTTTGTCGGCAGAAAGAATTTATCGATCACTCAAACAGCTGTGGTAATATCGGCGATAGATGGCGACAGCTGTTGTCTTGGTGGCCGTAGTTCCTGGGGGTTACTGGGGCATTCAAACCGTTGCAAACAATAGAAATATTTGTTAAATTAGGCTCTGTCGGCATAAATAATTTATCGATCACTCAAACAGCTGTGGTAATATCGGCGATGGATGGCGACAGCTGTTGTCTTGGTGACCGATGTTCCTGAAGGTTACTGGGTCATTCAAGCCGTTGCAAGGTTTGGAGAAATGTTAAAAATTAGACTTTGTCGGCAGAAAGAATGTATCGATCACTCAAACAGCTGTGGTAATATCGGCGATGGATGGCGACAGCTGTTGTCTTGGTGACCGATGTTCCTGAAGGTTACTGGGTCATTCAAGCCGTTGCAAGGTTTCCAGAAATGTTAAAAATTAGGCTTTATCGGCAGAAAGAATTTATCGATTACACAAGGAAGCGGCTGTATGTGTCATCGTAAATGAATGGTGAGTGTTAAAGCCACGCAAATCCTTGTTTGTGGCTGCAAGTAGATGCGTTAAAATGCACATTGCAAGAATATGTCTTTATCTTGTGTCACAGGTCAAATGTTAAAGCGGTTCCATCTGCAGTGTCATAAAATTAATTTTCAGTTAACCTTCACCTATGATGACGAAATTTTTGGGGACACCAGCACCTGGATAATCTCAATTCTGGGGTCATTGGTTTTGTTGCATCTGTTTGTCTTTTTTTCGATAAAATCCCCTTTACAAAAAGAAATTTTTACTGCAAATGTTTAGTTTAGGACTGTCTTTATCTGGTACTCAAAACCGCAGATGCTTCGAAAATGGACATATATAAATTGCAACACTTTTCAATATCTGAAATTTTGTTCAGGACCAATACTCCTGAAGTGTACACGTTAGTTTCTCGGGGTAGCGGCTTTTCCACCATTAATTCATACAACTTTGTAACTTGTGAACTGCACATTTTTCTTGGCCCAGTGTTATTTCCAGTATTAAACCACGTAAGTTGTTTTAGTATTTGGGCTTAAAGCTTAAGTTAAGAGCTCAGTCTCAAATCTTGAGCATAATTTAAGAGCTCAGAGTCGGAGTTAAAGCATAAATTAAAAACTCAACATCAGATTTACAGTTTAAATTTAGAATCTGACTCAGAATTAGAGCTTAAATTAAGAGGTCAGAGTTAGCACTTTAAATAAGAGTCCTCATCATCAAAGCTAGAGCTTAAGTTAAGCGTTCAAGCTTACTTAGCTCTCTACTTCCCTCCCTCTTTGCGACTGGAACTAATTTTTCAGCTTAAAGAAAAATGGGAAACGACCATTTCAGAGTCGTAATATTAAAAAAACATGTTTCATATATTCTAATTAATATCTGGTAATTCATAATTTATAAAGAATAAAACGCGCAGATTAACAAATCTTCAACAGCCGCTAACGGCCCTATACGCTGTCAAGTGTAGTCCCGCCCATCCTTTGCGACAAGGCAAAAATATGAAACACTTTTTTTTCAAATCATTTAAGTCTGAAGCTGAAACAGAATTTTACCTGGAAGCAGCTAGCAACATTTGAGCACACCTATCAGGTAAGAAATTCTCGATAAATCTCGACTGTCTGTCAACCGTAACATTATTATTCACATTCTTAACCATAAGTGGCTTCCCTACAATAAACAAATGATTTCATTACTTTCAACAAGTGGTTAAAGTACATTCAACATGTGTATTCCCTGAACGCAAAATATTACACAAGTGGTCATCCCACCAACCCAAATATTCAACCACTGACTTGAGAAAACTCACATGAAATTGACTTACATTTAACATGTAACATTTTAACTCACTTTTGATGCAACAGGTGACATCTAAACCCAGTTTTACATTCAACAGGTGGCATCTAAACCCAGTTTTATATTCAACAGGTGGCATCTAAACCCAGTTTTACATTCAACAGGTGACATCTAAACCCAGTTTTACATTCAACAGGTGGCATCTAAATCCAGTTTTACATTCAACAGGTGGCATCTAAACCCAGTTTTACATTCAACAGGTGACATCTAAACCCAGTTTTACATTCAACAGGTGACATCTAAACCCATTTTTACATTCAACAGGTGGCATCTAAACCCAGTTTTACATTCAACAGGTGACATCTAAACCCATTTTTACATTCAACAGGTGGCATCTAAACCCAGTTTTACATTCAACAGGCGACATCTAAACCCAGTTTTACATTCAACAGGTGGCATCTAAACATAGTTTTACATTCAACAGGTGGCATCTAAACCCAGTTTTACATTCAACAGGTGGCCGAGAATCCACCTTTTCATTCAACAGGTGGCCGCCGAACCCACATTACTAAGAAACAGGTAGCATTTGTACTCACATTCCTGAACCCATTTTTTAAAGCAGAAACTGAGGCCCTTGGAGATGCTGCAAAACTGGCTATTCAGCACTAAAATAACATACACAATCAATTGGTGATACTGACTGATGCACTGTCGGTACTAACAGCTCTAAAAAGCCCCATGAACAATGAACTAGATGACTTGAGAACACCCTAGACCAACTATGCAATAACTTCCAGAGAGTAACCATTCAGTGGATACCTTCACACTGTAAATTACACGAAAATGAATGTGCAGACAAATTAGCTAAAGAGGGAGGGGGATTACCACAAGAGAACCGTTTGGTCAGTTATGATGTAGCCAAATCCATCATCAAAGGTCAGTATTGTGAAAAATGGAAACAAGAACACCCAAAGTATAACGAGAGGAACGGATACCACCAACTATCAAGGAGGGATCAAATCATCATACTTCGCCTACACACTGACCACAATAGAATGAGAAATCACATGTTCACCAAATTCAAAATAGGTACAACCAGCATATGTCACTGTACACTGGACAATATGACTACAAAACATGTTCTACAGGATTGCCCCCAGTACACAGACCTGAGAAGGACAACGCGGTCTACACCCACCTCCCCGGAAGAGAAACTAATGGGGCAATCGAATCACTATAACTGACAGCTGACTTCATAAGGGAGTCTGGAATCCTACTCTGATTGAGACTTGATCGCAGAGAGAGGGAGAGAGAGAGAAGGAGAGAAAGAGAGAGAGAGAGAGAGAAAGAGAGAAAGAGAGAGAGAGAGAGAGAGAGTACCCATTTATTTTGCCAATTACTGTCGTCATGCTACAACTCATGATTTCTAAAGATTTATATTCATTTCTTTTATTTTTATTTAAATTATAACACAGGATTTACGACTCGATCTATATTTTTTAATCACGTCTTTGAATATTTTGTTCAAGCAGTTAATAAATCCAAGAGTTTCAACTTTTCAAAAACGACTTTACAAACTGCACTGTAATATTCCTATTTCCAGCTATTCTGCTGTGATCACTTGGTCATTTTCATTAACTGCTCAACCGCAATCAGAAATTCAAAAAGATAATTTCAGCTAAAACATGAAACCCATAAAACCCCACAATCTACAGGAATTAGAAATATATAGAATAAGGAAATATAATAGTTAGTTAGTCGCTCAGTTTGTTATTTAATCACTCAGTTTGTTTGTGGTCACTCGTTCTGTTATTTAGTCACTCATTTTGTTATTTAGTCACACAGTTTGTTATTAAGTCACTCTGTTTGTTATTTAATTACTCAGTTTGTTTGTGGTCACTCGTTCTGTTATTTAGTCACTCATTTTGTTATTTAGTCACACAGTTTGTTATTTAGTCACACACTATGTTATTTAGTCATTCAGTTTGTTATTTAGTCTCCATGTTATTCAGTCTCTCTGTTTGTTATTTAGTCTCCATGTTATTCAGTCTCTCTGTTTGTTATTTAGTCACACAGTTTGTTATTCAGTCTCTCAGTTTGTTATTTAATCACTCACTTTGTTTGTGGTCACTCGTTCTGTTATTTAGTCACTCATTTTGTTATTTAGTCACACAGTTTGTTATTTAGTCACACACTATGTTATTTAGTCATTCAGTTTGTTATTTAGTCTCCATGTTATTCAGTCTCTCTGTTTGTTATTTAGTCTCCATGTTATTCAGTCTCTCTGTTTGTTATTTAGTCACACATTTTGTTATTCAGTCTCTCAGTTTCTTATTCAGACACTCGGTACGTTATTTATTCACTCAGTTTGTTATTTATTCACTCAGTTTGTTATTCAGTCTCTCTGTTATTTATTCACACACTTTGTTATTTAGTCATTCAGTTTGTTTTTTGCTCCCCATGTTATTCAGTTTCTCAGTTTGTTATTCAGTCTCTCTGTTTGTTATTTAGTCTCCATGTTACTCAATCTCTCAGTTTGTTATTTATTCACACACTTTGTTATTTAGTCATTCAGTTTGTTTTTTGCTCCCCATGTTATTCAGTTTCTCAGTTTGTTATTCAGTCTCTCTGTTTGTTATTTAGTCTCCATGTTACTCAATCTCTCAGTTTGTTATTTAGTCTCCATGTTATTCAGTCTCTGTGTTTGTTATTTAGTCACAGAATTTGTTATTCATTTTCTCAGTTTGTTATTTAGTCACACACTGTTTTATATAGTCACTCAGGTAGTTTGTTCTTTAGTCACTCAGTTTGTTATTCAGTATCTCAGTTTATTATTTAGTTACTTATTTTATTATTTAGTCACTCAGTTTGTTATATAGTCTCTCAGTTTGTTATATAGTCTCTCAGTTTGTTATATAGTCTCTCAGTTTGTTATATAGTCTCTCAGTTTGTTATATAGTCTCTCAGTTTGTTATATAGTCTCTCAGTTTGTTATTTTATCACTCAATTTGTTATTTAGTCTCTTACTTTATTATTTAGCCACACTGTTTATTATTTAATCACTCAGTTTGTTATTTCATCTCTCAGTTTGTTATTTAGTTATTCATTTTGTTATTTAATCACTCAGTTTGTTATTTAGTCACTTAATTTATTATTTAGTCACTCAGTTTGTTATTTAGTCTCCCAGTTTGTTATTTAGTCATTCAATTTGTTATTCTGTCTCTCAGTTTGTAATTTAGTCACTCAGTTTGTTATTTAGTCACTCAGTTTGTTATTTACTCACTCAGTTTGGTATTAATCACTCAGTTTGTTATTCTGTCTCTCAGTTTGTAATTTAGTCTCTCAGTTTGCTATTTAGTCTTTCAATTTGTTATTCTGTCTCTCAGTTTGTTATTTAGTCTTTCAATTTGTTATTCTGTCTCTCAGTTTGTTATTTAGTCACTCAGTTTGTCATTTAGACACTCTGTTTGATATTTAGTCACTCACTTAATTTGTTATTTAGTCACTCAGTTTGTTATTTATTCACTCAGTTAGTTTGTTATTTAGTCACTAAATTTGTTATTTAGTCACTCAGTTTGTTATTACTTACTCAATTTATTATTTAGTCATTCAATTAGTTTGTTATTACTTACTCAATTTGTTATTTAGTCACTCAATTAGTTTGTTATTTAGTCACTCAGTTTGTCTGTTTTTTTTTTGCCCCTCAGTTTGTTTTTTCACAAAATGTCAGTCACAAATGTCAAACACAAAAGCCCGACACCAAACATTGATGTCAACAATAAAAGCCCAACAGAGAGGTGTAACACTACATAAAATGTTATTTATTTCTAGTTAATTAATTGTGGTTGCTTGGAATCTTATTTATATCTAGTCAGAAATATAGATGAACAAGGAGAAACAGATCTTCTTTTTCTACCTTTCAGCTCCCTCTGGAGCATAGGTCTTCAACAAACACTTTCCAAGTCGTTCTGTTTTTTTGCCATTCTTGTATGATCATTCATGTCTTCCCCATCATCTTCATCTCTGCTTCTATCTGTCTTCTCCAAGAATTCATTGGTCTTCCTCTTTGTCTTTTCCCCTGGGGATTCCAAAAAAGGGCCTATTGTGTAATACTCTCAGTTGGCTTCCGTAGTGTGTGTCCTATCCAGCGCCATCGTCTTCGCTGTATCTCTTTATCCACTGGTATTTGACAGGTACATGTCCATAATTCTATGTTAGTGATTTTGTCCTGTCATTTCCATCCTTTTATCCTGCGTAAGCATCCATTAATGAAAGTATGTATCTTCATGTTTGTCAATTTTGTTGTTCTCCATGTTTCAGAGCTATATAATAGAACCGACTTAACATTTGAGTTTAAAATTTTTATTTTTGTATTTAACCTAATTTCTTTGGATTTCCATATGTTTCCCAGTGCAGCAAAAGCTCCTCTTGCTTTCGATATCCTTTTTTTTGTATCATTTTCAATTCATCGCTCTTTATCTATATTACTGCCCAGATATATGTAAGATTGTACGTCTCATCATCATCGAGTGCAGTCTCCGCAACGAAGGTTGGATACCATGGAGCGCCATTCTGCTCTGTCTCTTGTTTTGATAGTGCAGGTTGTCATAGGCTGATTTGTCCATCTTTTTATGTTACTCGTCCATGATAGTCTTCATCTGCCTCTGCTTCTTTTACCTTGTATTTTCCCCTCCATGATTACTTTTAGTAGGCTGCTGTGTTTTTTTACATACCCCTAAAAATCGCACTTGTCTTGTTTGAATTTTGTTTAGTAGTTCTCTTTTCATTTTTAGTTGTTTTAAGACTTCATCGTTTGTTTTATTTTCCTTCCATCCAATTCTACTTATTGTTCTATATATCCACATTTCAAAGGCTTCAATTCTCGGTTCTGTTTTCTTGTCTAATGTCCCTTGTACGCCTAGTAGAGGTATTTCTCCTAATTTTATTTGGTTATTGCCAACTGTACTAATTCTCATAATGTTGGTCTTATCTCTATTAATTTTCAGTCCTAGCAGTTGTGATCTCTCGTCAGGTAAACTCATTTATATTGGATTCATAGATTACGAAAATGCATTTGATAGTTTAGACCGGGGAATGCTTTGGAAGTTGCTGAGTCATTACGGAATTAAAGTTTATTAACCTGATAAAAACAATGTATGAAGGAATGAAATGTAGTGTGGTGCATGAAGGACAGATTACAGAAGCATTTGAAATAAGAATAGGAGTAAGGCAGGGATGCCTTCTGTCTCTATTTCTCTTTCTACTGGCCATAGATTGGATAATGAAAATAATTCAAAACAACAGAAATGAAATCCAGTGGTCACTGACCAAACAACTTGATGATTTAGACTGCTGATGACATAGCTCTCCTATCACACAGCCATCAACAGATGCAGGATAAAATGAGCAAGGAGAAACAGATAATGATACCAAAATGAGGGAATAAAAAACGAGATGAGGTGTCATTGCATTAGGTAACATATGGAAGTCCATAACAATTAAGTTAAGTACAACAATAACAACAACAACAACAACAACAACAACAACAACAACAACAAATTCAACTGCATTATGAAATCTATCCCTTTATATGGCTAGGAAACATGTAGAACAATAAAGATGACAATCACGAAGGTACAAACATTCATTAATAGATGCTTGTACAGAATAAAAGGATGAAAACTTCTTCTTCTTTCCTTCCTCATCTGCCTTTCAGCGTCGAGGGGAGATATAATTTGTGGCCTTCTGCTCTTCTGTTCGCCTCTGCTGCTGTTATCTTTCCTAGTGCTTCTAGTATTCAGTCGATCCATCTTTTAAGAATGCAAACGGCAGGGCAAAATCACGAATTTAGAATTATGGGAAAGTGCCAGTCAAATACCAGTGGATAAAGAGATACAGCGAAGATGATGGCGCTGGATAGGACACACACTACGGAAGTCGTTCGTTCGTTTGCCGTTCACCTGATGACTAAAGGGTGACACCTCTTCGTCAATCGGCCATAAAAGGACGTTATGTGGGCGTATCTGCATCGTGTTGTGATTTCAGTAAAACTGTGATATTTGCGCCTTTTGGCCCAATACATCTTTTATTTTAAAAAATCACACGGGAAGAGACCAACAGGGAGACCAAAATATTGGTGAAGAAGACGGAAGCAGAAATGAAGAGGATGGGGAATACATGGAATGATCTTTAAAAAAGTGGCAAAAAAACAGAACGGCTTGGGAAGTGTTTGTTGAAGACCTATGCTCCACAGGGAGCTGAAAGTGTTTGTTGAAGACCTATGCTCCAGAGGGAGCTGAAAGTGTTTGTTGAAGACCTATGCTCCACAGGGAGCTGAAAGTGTTTGTTGAAGACCTATGCTCCACAGGGAGCTGAAAGTGTTTGTTGAAGACCTATGCTCCACATGGAGCTGAAAGTGTTTGTTGAAGACCTATGTTCCACAGGGAGCTGAAAGTATTTGTTGAAGACCTATGTTCCACAGGGAGCTGAAAGTGTTTGTTGAAGACCTATGCTCCACAGGGAGCTGAAAGTGTTTGTTGAAGACCTATGCTCCACATGGAGCTGAAAGTGTTTGTTGAAGACCTATGTTCCACAGGGAGCTGAAAGTATTTGTTGAAGACCTATGTTCCACAGGGAGCTGAAAGTGTTTGTTGAAGACATAGGCTCCACAGGGAGCTGAAAAGAAAAAAAAGATGAAAAAAAGAGGAATAAGTCTTTAAATAACTAAAAATGAAAAGAGAACTACTAAACACATTTCAAACAAGACAAATGAGATTTTTGGGACATGTTAAAAGACACAGCAGCCTACTAAAAGTAATGTTGGAAGGGAAAATACAAGGTAAAATAGCAGAGGCAGACCAAGACTAACGTGGTCGAGTAATATCAAAAGATGAACATATCAGCCTATGACAACCTGCACCATCACAGCAAGAGACAGAAAGGAATGGCGTTCCATGGTAGCCAACCTTCGATGCTGAGACGGCACTCAATGATGACGATGAAGAAAAAAAAAAAGAAGAAAAAGTAGAAGACGAAGAAGAAATTTTGGTTTTACAAATATTTGTGTAGATTATTGCTTTTCAAAAGAAAATTATTTCAAAGACTGCCTGTAACACTTTCTAGCCTGAAGCGTTCAACTCATCAACTAAAATGTAATTACAATTTACATTACGTATCTATTTCATTTTTTCCGATGTTTAGTTTTTTTCCATTGCTAAGACATCCAAGCATTTCTATGGCAGCTAAACAACAAATGATAAATAGCATTTTCATACCAACTTTGTGCTATGAAAGTCAAACATGGACCCTTTCTAAATCACAATTAAGAAAGATAAATACATGTGAGATTCGATGCTTGAGAAAAGTAACAAACAACACAAGAAGAGATAGAATACCAAATGAAACCATAAGAAAAATGGTAGGAACAAAACCCTGCCAAGGATATATAGAACAACAACAACTTAAATGGTTTGGCCACCTGGTCAGAATGAATCCTCACCAATCACCATCAAGGGCGTTCTTCTCGAGAATGCATGGGAAAAGAACAAGAGGAAGACCCAGAAGAAGATGGATAGATGCAGTGACAGAGACATGTAACAACAAAGGAAAATCACTAATTCAGACAGTTCGAGCAGCTCAAGAACGATAAATGATATAAACCACGACACCTTTTAGGTATCAGTGAGAAGAGAAAAGAAGAAGATGGATAGATGCAGTGATAGAGACATGTAACAACAAAGGAAAATCACTAATTCAGACAGTTCGAGCAGCTCAAGAACGATAAATGATATAAACCACGACACCTTTTAGGTATCAGTGAGAAAGAGAAAAGAAGAAGATGGATAGATGCAGTGACAGAGACATGTAACAACAAAGAAAAATCACTAATTCAGACAGTTCGTGCAGCACAAGAACGACAAATGATATAAACCACGACACCTTTTAGGTATCAGTGAGAAAGAGAAAAGAAGGCGATGGATAGATGCAGTGACAGAGACATGTAACAACAAAGAAAAATCACTAATTCAGACAGTTCGAGCAGCTCAAGAACGACAAATGATATAAACCACGACACCTTTTAGGTATCAGTGAGAAAGAGAAAAGAAGAAAGAAGAAGATTTTTTTCGATGTACAGCACAAGAATCGTGTGTAGGTTATATTTTTTTCCATGAGTAAATTTTGTAAGACAACTAAAGTGTTGGTGACAAACATCTGTGCTGTACATTTCAAATAGGGTAGACGATCACAGTGTGGGCATGGGAAAAAGGAGACAGCAAAACTGCTGAGGGTAAAAGTGCTGAGAGTAAAAGTGCTGAGAGTAAGTGTGCTGAAGGTAAAAGTGCTGAGACAAAAGGAACAGAGGCTAAAAGTGCTGAGGGTAAAAGTGCTGAGAGTAAAAGTGCTGAGAGTAAGTGTGCTGAAGGTAAAAGTGCTGAGACAAAAGGAACAGAGGCTAAAGTGCTGAGGGTAAAAGTGCTGAGAGTAAAAGTGCTGAGAGTAGGTGTGCTGAAGGTAAAAGTGCTGAGACAAAAGGAGCAGAGGCTAAAAGTGTTGAGGGTAAAAGTGCTGAGAGTAAAAGTGCTGAGGGTAAAAGTGCTGAGAGTGAAAGTGCTGAGAGTAAATGTGCTGAAGGTAAAAATGCTGAGACAAACGGAACAGAGGCTAAAAGTGCTGAGAGTAAAAGTGCTGAGGGTAAAAGTGCTGAGACGAAAGGAACTGACGCTAAAAGTGCTGAAGGTAAAAGTGCTGAGGGTTAAAAGTTATGAGAGTAAAAGTGCTGAGAGTAAACGTGCTGAGGGTAAAAGTACTAAGAGTAAAAGTGCTGAGGGTAAAAGTGCTGAGGGTAAAAGCGCAGGGTAAAAGTGCTGAGAGTAAAAGTGCTGAGAGTAAGTGTGCTGAAGGTAAAAGTGCTGAGACAAATGGAACAGAGGCTAAAAAGCTGAGGTTAAAAGTGCTGAGGGTAAAAGTGTTGAGACAAAAGGAATAGAGGCTAAAAGTGTTGAATCTAAAAGTGCTGAGACGAAAGAAACTGACACTAAAAGTTCTGAGGGTAAAGGAGCTGAGGTTAAAAGTGCTGAGGGTAAAAGTGTTGAGACAAAAGGAACTGAGGCTAAGAGTGCTGAGAGTAAAGGTATTGATGGTGAAGTGCCAGTGGTAAAAATGCAGATCGTCTCCCTTTGTGAAGCTCTGTATAAAGAGTTTCGTGTAATTATTAAATCTATATCATTAGGAGTAAAAAAGAGAGTTCATCGGTGTTATTTAGTGCCATATTTGACCTATGGAAGTGAATCATGGACAGTACACAAGCAAATGAAAAGACAACTAGAGGCCACAGGGACGGGATTTCTCAGTAGAATGTTGAAAGTTTCCTGGACAGCTAAAAATACCAAAGAAGACATTTTCAAAGAGGTCAATACAAGAAGCCGATAAAAAACACAAGAAAGAAATAATGATAATTTCGGGCACATCATGAGAAGATGAAAGTTAGAGTACTTTGTTACAACTGGCGAAATACAAGGAAAGAGAGACCGCGGACGACAAAGAGAGAAGATTCAGAGTCGATACGGTGCACTGTGCATAGAGAACAGCTGCGTCTACTTGTATTGCACATGATGATGATCATATTTTATTTCATACAGCATTATTTATTTAATATCAATTATTATTTTATCTATTCTTATATTACCTATTAATATAGTGTATATTATTATAATTTCTAATAACATAAAAAAAAGTAAAGTACCCCCGTCATGCCAAGTGGCGTATAGGGAAATATGGTGTTAGTGACCCTATATTTTACAGACCTTCAGCACATGATTTTTGGGGTAATGTGGTCGGTATTACGCCCGTGCTGCTTTACTTTCCCAGAAAAAAATCCGGTACCCATTTAAGGCTGGGTGAACCCGGAAGCCGTCGTTTGGTATCGAACCTTACCCCTTGTCCGTGGTAGTCCAGTTCACTAACCACTGAGCTATCGCGGCTCCCTTTCTAATAACATATTATCTATTATTACATTATAAATTATTATTGTATCCATAAAATATTATATTTTTATATTATGTATTATTATATTATATATTATTTGATACTTGTGAACGTGTCTTATAATATATTCATCATCATCATCATCAAGTATCGGGCCTGCTGGCGTAGGTGATCATGTCTCTCCACAACTTTCGATCTCGACAGTTATTTATCATTTCTGTTGTTGATTTTCTGCCAAACCATTCTCTTAAGTTGTCTGGTATCTTTTCTCTTTGCTCTTTCTCTTCGTCCCTCAATTTTCCCAGCAGTTACATTATATTTCAGCTGTTCTCTTCTCATTACCTGGCCAAAAAGTGATGATTGTTTCTTCGTAATATTGGAAATTAGCTTTCTCTTTGGTTTGGCCTCTTTCGGAACGTTTTAATTACTCTTCTTAGCTGTCCATTTTATTCTCAACATTCTTCTGTAAAACCACATTTCTACAGACTAGAGTGATTTCCTTGTCTGTTGTCTTATTGTCCATGATTTACATCCATATGTTAAGACTGGCTCTACATAACATTTAAGAACTCCTTTTCTTGTTTCTATCGTCAAAGATGGATTGCTCAGTATCTTCTCATTTTTTGTAAAGCTGCCTTTGCTTGAGCCATTCTGCATCTACCCTCTGTTGTACATCTACCATCTAATCATCTATATCTAATATATTACGTAACATATTAAACGTGACTTTCTATATAGTAACGGAGCGTGATATCAGATACACTATTTCGTACAAGTTAATGTGGTTTCTAATATATTATTTAATACGTCCAAACGTGACCTAAAATATTACATTTTATAGTTATAGACGTGACTTCAAACATACAATTTTTATGAGTGTAAACGTGACCTCAAACATTAAATTTGTTTATTTTAAACGTGGCTTCTAACATACAATTTGAATAGCGTAGACGGGACATAAAACACACAATTTAATCATTATAAATGTGACTTTAAACATAAAATTTAATGAGTGTAAACGTGACCTCAAATATTAAATTTCATCATCATAAACGTGACTTATAACGTACAATTTGATAAGTGTAGACGTGGCCACAGACATACTATTTTAAGCTCATAAAAGTAAGTAAAAAAAGTAAAGTACCCCCCCGTCACGCCAAGTGGCGGCGTATAGGGAAATATGGTGTTAGTGACCCTATGTTTTACAGACCTTCAGCACATGATTTTTGGGGTAATGTGGTCGGTATTACGCCCGTGCTGCTTTACTTTCCCAGAAAAAATCCGGTACCCATTTAAGGCTGGGTGAACCCGGAGCCGTCGGTTGGGATCGAACCCTACCTCTTGTCCGTAGTAGTCCAGTTCACTAACCACTGAGCTATCGCGGCTCCCACTAATTTTTAGGGAATTAGTAAAACCCAGGTGTCCTCGCCAGGGTACGAACCCCGGCTGTTGCCGTGGTAAGCCAACCGCCTATCGATTGCGCTAACCGGACACCCCTCATAAAAGTAATCATGATATATATGTTATGTATAAGTGTAGACACCTTCTCTAATTCACAGTTCGGTTCTAGCCCCATGCGATCTCTGATTCACACCAATTCAATCTTTCATGAACAACAATCCAAGCAGCAATCATGATTATCGCTTGTACATACCACATCGTTGAAAGTTCCCTGGACAGCTAAAAAGACCAACGAGGAAGTTCTCAAAGAGACCAACACAAAAAGCAAAATGGCAGCTCCTAAAAAACATCAGAAAGAAACAATCAACATTTTTCGGGCACATCATGAGAAGAGGAAAGTTGGAATACTTGGTTACAACTGGCAAAATAAAAAGAAAAAGAGATCGCGGACGACAAAAAGAGAAAATACTGAATAGTTTGGTGTCATGGCATGAAAAACAGTCAACAACAGAACTGATACGATGCACTGTAGATAGAAGATTGTGGAAGGGTATGATCACTCACGCCAACCGGTATGGCACATGATGATGATACCACATCGACATAACGAAATTACCTTTAGTTGTGCCATAGTTGCGCGTGGCCGTGAGGCTGAACCCACTGTTTCACTGGATGAAAACTAGACGTCCAGTATTCGAAACCCGCGGCAGACAGAAAGTATTTTTTTTTCTATCGGGTGTGAAATAAAAGTCCCGACCAAGCGGCCTTTTTTATCCCTTTGGTTCTATTGTCAGCCCCCTGACATACACCAGCAATGATAATATGTGTAGTAAAAAAAAATTATTCTTTTTATTTGTACTATGAAACGCAAATAATTACCTTTTCTTGATAACATTCGGCGTACGCTATTATTACCGAGTGATAAAAATGCCACATCCCACAAACTGATAAATTCACTACAAGACGATCATAAAAAATAAACACCACCACCATAGGTTGAATTTATCTGGGCTGTGAAGATATGAACCTTTATTGTGGGTAATATTCTAAATTTAGTGATACCATAAAAAAAAAGTTATAAAACAAGTAACAAATTCAAATATCTGGGAGCAACATTCTCTGAAATAAAATCGTTAAAGAATATAACATACGATGCAAATGAGACAAAGCAAATATTGGGTCAGCTAACCCCAATACTTCAACACAAAGCAATATATATTACCACTAAGAAACATCTTATGCAGAGATTGTTTATTTCCACATTATACTATCAATGCCAGACATGGTCACTTAAGACTAGCATTAGCAGAACACTTGTCACCATAGACATTAGATGTCAAACTCAACGTCCATACTCGCCACCGTCTTTTCAACCATTTTTTCCGCCATTTTTTGGAAGCTGTGTTGTTGTTTTCTGAGTTGGATTTTTCTGTTTAATGTGTCTAGTTTGGTGATATACCTAAAGAAGATTTTTGCCGAAACGTTATAGTTTGTTTTGTTGTTATATTAGTCTAGCTGCTCTATAGTGTTTTTATGTTTATAGAACCATAGAACACTCATTTCTAGAATGAGAGGAATGTACTAGGTTGAGGACATCATGTATAAAGGCTATAACATTGTCAAGATCAGAACTCTCTCTCTCTCTCTCTCTCTCTCTCTCTCTCTCTCTGCGATCAAGACTCAATCAGAGTAGGATTCCAGACTCTCTCATGAAGTCAGCTGTCTGTTTAAGTGATTCGATTGCCCCATATAGTTTCTCTTCCAGGGAGGTGGGTGTGGACCACATTGCTCTTCTCAGGTCTGTGTACTGGGGGCAATCCTGTAGAACATGTTTTGTAGTCATATTGTCCAGTGTACAGTGGCATAGGCTGGTTGTACCTATTTTGAATTTGGTGAACATGTGATTTCTCATTCTATTGTGGCCAGTGCGAAGGCGAAGTATGATGATTTGATCCCTTCTTGATAGTTGGTGGTATCCGTCACTCTCGTTATGCTTTGGGTGTTCTTGTTTCCATTTTTCATGGAACTGACCCTTGAGGATGGATTTAGCTTCATCATAACTGAGCGGATGGTTCTCTTGTGGTAATCTCCTTTCCTCTTTAGCTAATTTGTCTGCGCATGCGATCAGAACTAAAATGCACGTTAAGATGCAAACAAACAACTGTGCAGCAAACATTCCCGACATAGCTTGAGTCTTCCCGTCTGTGATAATTACAACTCATATTAACCAATTCATGTCGTGAGATGTTATAACTCATTTAATGATGTTATATACAACTTCAGTTATAATGTTATCCATCGATGAGATCGACATTTATTTCATCGAGTTATTGAGTTATTAGCGGGTCATCATCATTGCACTCCGAATATACCCATAGGTGCTCAGATCCCCTCCTCAGCAAGTCTCGAAGTGTCCAGCGACTGAAGACTCCAGTTCTGTACATTTATTTTATGTTTGTATCTAAGGTTGGGATCATCATCCCAACGTTGTGCTACCAATGCCAGACCTGGACCCTAGATGCAAGAACAATAAGAAAAAATAACCTCTACAGAGATGAAATGTGTTAGACGAATGACAGGAATCAGTTTAAGAGATAAGATCAGAAATGAAGAACTGAGAAAAAAGCTAGGAATAGTCCCCGCCATAGAATATATAAGGAAACAACAGATAAAATGGTTCGGCCACGTGACAAGGCAGAAAGAACAAAACACAACACAACGAGCCTTCAACAAACGTTGTGAGAACACCAGACAAATATGATATCTGTTAACCAGACCTGATAAGGGTCTGGTTATATCTCCCCTCGATGCTGAAAGGCAGATGAGGAAGGAAAGTAGAAGAAGATGATGATGATCTAACGTGTAATATGGACTAGATATGAATACCAAAAAGACTAAAACTATGATCATAAACAAAGGAAATTCTCAAGACCTACAATTAAATATCACAGTTGAAGGAATACATCTGGAGACAGCCCAGAGCTACAACTACCTGGGACATACTATAACCAATGATGGAAAATGTAAAATTGAATTAAACAAAAGAATAGGTATGCGAAAAGTAATGTTAATGCCATGAAGAACATACTAACATCAAAACAAATATCAGCAGGGCTGAAACTGACAATAGTAAAATGTTACATCTTCTCAATATTCCTGTATGGTGCAGAAACATGGACATTAGACAAAAAAACAGAACAGAAAATTGAAGCCTTTGAAATGTAGATTTATAGAAGAATATGTAGAATTGGATGGAAAGAAAAGAAAACAAACGATGAAGTTTTAAAACAACTGAAAATAAAAAGAGAACTACTAAATACAATTAAGACAAGACAAATGAAATTTTTGGGGCACGTTAAAAGGCACAACAGCTTACTAAAGTAATATTGGAAGGGAAAATACAAGGTAAAAGAGTTAGAGGCAGACCAAGACTAACATGGACGAGTAACATCAAAAGATGGACAAGTCTATCTATGACAGCCTGCACCATCAAAGCAAGAAACAGAGTAGAATTGGCGATGCATGGTAGCCAACCTTCGTTGCGGAGACGGCACTAGATGATGATGATGATCTAAGGTGTGAACCACCGGACAAATGGCGACCGAACTCGCAGAACCTTTTAGAGAGTATCAACAGAGTTTTTTTGGTGTGTTTTAACAGTTTTGGTGTGTGTTTTAACAGTTTTGGTGCGTGTTTTAACAGTTTTGGTGTGTGTTTTAACAGTTTTGGTGTGTGTTTTAACAGTTTTGGTGTGTGTTTTAACAGTTTTGGTGTGTGTTTTAACAGTTTTGGTGTGTATGTTTTTTCTTTTCGATTTATTCGAGTGAATTCGAGTTGACTGTGAATACTCTCTTTTCGGTGATGCCGTTTGAAATTTTCGCCCACTTAGCCGACCATGCTCGCACGGCAGTTCGACCTTGCTAATGGCATAACACATAATATAAAATGGCTACATGTCGCCCCGCTTTTTGCAGATTCTAACGCAGCCCCTTAAATCGTTTCGGTTGTCTTGTTTATTTTAAATGTTTGTTTTAAATGTGTGTTTTAAATGTGTGTTTTAAATGTGTGTTTTAAATGTTTGTTTTAAATGTGTATTTTAAATGTTTGTTTTAAATGTTTGTTTTAAATGTGTATTTTAAATGTTTGTTTTAAATGTTTGTTTTAAATGTTTTTTTAAATGTGTGTTTTAAATGTTTGCTTTAAATGTTTGTTTTAAATGTTTGTTTTAAATGTGTATTTTAAATGTTTTTAAATGTGTATTTTAAATGTTGTTTTAAATGTGTGTTTTAAATGTATTTTAAATGTTTGTTTTAAATGTGTGATTTAAATGTTTGTTTTAATGTTTGTTTAAAATGTTTGTTATAAATGTTTGTTTTAAATGTGTGTTTTTAATATTTGGTTTAAATGTTTGTTTTAAATGTTTGCTTTAAATATTTGTTATAAATGTTTGTTTTAAATGTGTTTTAAATGTGTTTTAAATGGATGTTTTAAATGTGTGTTTTAAATGTTTGTTTTAAATGTGTGTTTTAAATATTTGGTTTAAATGTTTGTTTTAAATGTGTGTTTTAAATGTTTGTTTTACATGTGTTATTTTGTCCCTCTGTTGTTCAGTCTCTCAATTTGTTATTTAGCCACTCTGTTTTTTAGCCCCTCTGCTATTCAGTCTCTCAGTTTATTATAGTCACACAGTTTGCCACTCATTGTGGCATGTTTATTATGTTCAGTGTCGAGATGTTTCTGTATGGAAGAAACACATTGTGGCATGTTTATAATGTTTAGTGTCGAGATGTTACTGTGTGGAAGAAACTCATTGTGACATATTCTTTATGTTTAGTGTCGAGATGTTTGTGTGTGGAAGAAACTCATTGTGGCATGTTTATTATGTTTAGTGTCGAGATGTTTCTGTGTGGAAGAAACACATTGTGGCATGTTTATTATGTTTAGTGTCGAGATGTTTCTGTGTGGAAGAAACTCATTGTGACATATTCTTTATGTTTAGTGTCGAGATGTTTCTGTGTGGAAGAAACTCATTGTGACATGTTTACTATGTTTAGTGTCGAGATGTTTCTGTGTGGAAGAAACACATTGTGGCATGTTACTATGTTTAGTGTCGAGATGTTTCTGTGTGGAAGAAACACATTGTGGCATGTTACTATGTTTAGTGTCGAGATGTTTCTGTGTGGAAGAAACACATTGTGGCATGTTACTATGTTTAGTGTCGAGATGTTTCTGTGTGGAAGAAACACATTGTGGCATGTTACTATGTTTAGTGTCGAGATGTTTCTGTGTGGAAGAAACACATTGTGGCATGTTACTATGTTTAGTGTCGAGATGTTTCTGTGTGGAAGAAACACATTGTGGCATGTTACTATGTTTAGTGTCGAGATGTTTCTGTGTGGAAGAAACACATTGTGGCATGTTACTATGTTTAGTGTCGAGATGTTTCTGTGTGGAAGAAACACCTTGTGACATGTTTATTATGTTTAGTGTCGAGATGTTTCTGTGTGGAAGAAACACATTGTGGCATGTTACTATGTTTAGTGTCGAGATGTTTATGTGTGGAAGAAACTCATTGTGGCATGTTTATTATGTTTAGTGTCGAGATGTTTCTGTGTCGAAGAAACACCTTGTGACATGTTTATTATGTTTAGTGTCGAGATGTTTCTGTGTGGAAGAAACACATTGTGGCATGTTACTATGTTTAGTGTCGAGATGTTTATGTGTGGAAGAAACTCATTGTGGCATGTTTATTATGTTTAGTGTCGAGATGTTACTGTGTGGAAGAAACTCATTGTGGCATGTTCATTATGTTTAGTGTCGAGATGTTTCTGTGTGGAAGAAACTCATTGTGGCATGTTCATTATGTTTAGTGTCGAGATGTTTCTGTGTGGAAGAAACTCATTGTGGCATATTCATTATGTTTAGTGTCGAGATGTTTCTGTGTGGAAGAAACTCATTGTGGCATGTTCATTATGTTTAGTGTCGAGATGTTTCTGTGTGGAAGAAACTCATTGTGGCATGTTTATTATGTTTAGTGTCGAGATGTTTCTGTGTGGAAGAAACTCATTGTGGCATGTTTATTATGTTTAGTGTCGAGATGTTTCTGTGAATTTGGTGGCTTCGTTGTCTCAACATCAACAGGACGGAAGTCATGGATATCGCAACAGAGAAACCAACAACAACATAAGGATAGAGGGCAGGCAATTAAAACAAGTGGAGGGGGTTAAATATCTAGGAAGTATGGTGGCAAACAACAATTCACACGCGACAGAAAGACTCAAGATGCAACAAAGGTTGTGAAATCGTCGGACAGATGTCATCATTGCTGTCCATGAAGGAATAACCGACAACAATTACAATCAATATATCTCAACCGTCAGTCACAATCAATATTTGTCAATCATTAGTAGTGACTCCAATCAATATTTCTCAATCATTGATAGTGACTCAAATCTATATTTCTCAATTATTAGTAGTGACTCAAATCTATATTTCTCAATCATTAGTAGTGACTCCAATCAATATTTCTCAATTATTAGTAGTGACTCAAATCTATATTTCTCAATTATTAGTAGTGACTCAAATCTATATTTCTCAATCATTAGTAGTGACTCAAATCTATATTTCTCAATTATTAGAAGTGACTCCAATCAATATTTCTCAATTATTAGAAGTGACTCCAATCAATATTTGTCAATCAAAAGTAGTGACTCCAATAAATATTTGTCAATCAATAGTAGTGACTCCAATAAATATTTGTCAATCATTAGCAGTGACTACAATCAATATTTCTTTCCCATCAACAGCAACAAACATCAATTTTTTTTTCTCGAAACATCAAGAAATCACTCTGTTTCTCATTTGAATGAGATTAAAATACAACAAAATAAAATTAAATACAACAAAATACAACGAAATAAAACTAAATACAACAAAATACAACAAAATAAAACTAAATACAACAAAATACAACAAAATAAAACTAAATACAACTCACTAAAACACGATTTATTTCTACTCTTTAATTTCAAATCAAGTTCAAAATGTTCACAAAAGATTCTCTTCAGCCGTAAAGGTCTTTCTGCGTTTCATCGTAAAAGCTTGCAGCGACTTTGAATGAAATTAAAGATCTTCATAGACATCACTGCAACTTTTGTGTATGGACAACTACTAAGTCTCGAACAGAAATCATCTTGGGTATTAGGTAATCAAACTACCAATCTTACGATTGGTGATTCCAGTCTGCACACGAGAGTAATTACAAATTTAGCAAAATGATAAACGAAAGTAAACATGTATGTACTTATTTCATTAACAGATTCATTGATGGTAATCTCTTATACACATGGGTAGTTTTTTTCTTTCTTCTAAATAAAATTTGTCGGAAGTCTGTCATCTTGAAGCCGGAAAAAATCATCGCAGTAAAAAACAAACATCGCAGACAAAAAACATCTAGGAAAAAGTCATCGCAGAAAGGAAATATCTAGGAAATATCATTGCAGAAAGAAAACATCTATGACAAAATCATCACAGAAAGAAAACATCTATGATAAAATCATCGCAGAAAGAAAACATCTATGATAAAATCATCACAGAAGAAAGAAACATCTATGATAAAATCATCACAAAAAGAAACCATAAGAAAAAAACATAGCAGAAAGGAAACATCTGGGGAAAATGATCACAGAAAGAAAACACTAAAAAACATAGCAGAAAGAAAACATCTAGGGAAAATGATCGTAGAAAGAAAACACTAAAAAACATAGCAGAAAGAAAACATCTAGGGAAAATGATCTTAGAAAGAAAACACTAAAAAACATAGCAGAAAGAAAACATCCGGGGAAAATGATCGTAGAAAGAAAACACTAAAAAACATAGCAGAAAGAAAACATCCGGGGAAAATGATCGTAGAAAGAAAACACTAAAAAAACATAGCAGAAAGAAAACATCTCTGGAAAATGACCGCATGAAAGTTCATCTTCTGGAAAATTACTTGCAGGTAAATTTCAGCTCGGGATAATTCATAATAAGAAAAGTCAGGAAAGTTCATGGAAATATTAATATAATTATAATTATCATCATTATCAAATACCATGCCTGCTGGCGTAGGTGATCACGTCTCTCCACACATTTCAATCTCGACAGTTATTTATCATTTCTGTTGTTGACCTTCTGTCAAGCCATTCTCTTAAGCTGTCTGGTATCTTTTCTCTTTGCTTCCTTCTATCTCTTCGTCCCTCGATTTTTCCAGTTGTCACAATATATTCTAGCTATTCCCTCATTACATGGTCAAAAAACGCTGGATTGTTTCTCTCTAATATTGGAAATTAGAGGCACGGGCAGATAACTCCGTCTTCGGAGGTACTCATATTTTTTCCGTCGATGAGTAATTAACGCTTCAAGTCGGGCCTCGCTGCTGAGACCAGGGGTGGTTGCAGCAGAGAGAAATCACAAATAAAAATATAAAATGGTGCAGCCCAGATTTGAACTCGCAACCTCTTTGTCTTGAGACCGGCGTCTGGCCTCGAGACCAACCAGCCCCCGCTGCTGTTATGTTTCCTAGTGTTTCTATTATTTCATCAATCTATCTTTTTCTGGTCGGCCCTTGAGTCTGGTTTTCTCTTTAAATTGAAGGTTCGTTGTGTTTTGACCGTTCTGCCTAATCTTAAACGAACGTTTTCAGTAAAAAGGCGAATTTGCGTAGGAATAATATAGGAATATATAAAGGAAAAATATAGGAATAATATAGAAATATATAGGAAAAATATAGGAATAATATAGAAATATATAGAAAAAATATAGGAATAATATAGAAATATATATATATATATGAATACTATAGGAATAATATATAAATATAAATATAGGAATATTATAGGAATAATATAGGAATATATATATATATATATATATATATATATATATATATATATATATATATATATATATATGAATACTATAGGAATAATATAGAAATATAAATATAGGAATATTATAGGAATAATATAGGAATATATATATAGGAATAATATAGAAATATATATATATAGGAATACTATAGGAATATATATAGGAAAAATATAGGAATAATACAGGAATATATATATATATATATATATATAGGAAAAATATAGGAATAATATAGGAATATATATAGGATAAATATAGGAATAATATAGGAATATATGTAGGAAAAATATAGGAATAATATAGAAAAATATATATAGGAAAAATATAGGAATAATATAGAAATATATATATGAAACATATAGGAATAATATAGGAATGTATAGGAATATAGCTTGGCAGAAGGTCAACAACAGAAATGATAAATAACTGTCGAGATCGAAAGTTGTGGAGAGACATGATCATCTACGCCAGCAAGCATGGTACTTGATGATGATGATGATAGGAATATATTGAAATATACATATAGGAAAAAATAGGAATAATACAGGAAGCTCGACAATTTGAAAACGAAAGTAGGCGACCCCTTCCGGAAGGTCACGCTCCCACCGCCACCTGTTGGCGATTCCTAGTGATATAGTTCGCTCGACATGCAAGTCCCGCCAGATAATACCGCCTCATAGCTGAGATAATGTAGCAAAATGAAACGCGACTTTGAGGTTTCACCAGGGATGGAAGGAATAAATGTAGAGGTTTGTTCTAAGTTTTATCTGTCAAATGGTTTATGGCGAATTTGGTGACGGAAAGAGACCAAAGGGCAGATCAGTGCTGAGATATAAGGATGTTTGCAGAACCTCCTTGAGGGAATTAACTCTCTTTCAGTGAAAGACCTCCCCTCGACGCTGAAAGGCAGATGAGGAAGGAAAGAAGAAGAGGATCAGTGAAAGAAACTGCAGTGAATGGCTGCTGATTGTAGCACATAGTAAAGTAAACTACCCCCGTCACACCAAGTGGCGTATAGGTAATATGGTGTTAGTGACCATATATTTTACAGACATCCGGCACATGATTTTTGGGGTAATGTGGTCGGTATTACGCCCGTGCCGCTTTACTTTCCCAGAAAAAATCCGTTACCCATTTAAGGCTGGGTAAACCCGGAAGCCGTCTGTTGGGATGGAACCCTACCTCTTGTCCTTTGTAGTCCAGTTCATTAACCACTGAGATATCGCGGCTCCATATTGTAGCACATGGAGAGTAAAAATTTAAAAAAATGGCACAGAAACTTTCGAGGCAGGGCTGATATATCAAATTCAGGAGACAAGGCGAAGGAAAAAAAGAGACGAGACCAAGGGCCACAATTACACCCTGTTCATTCTGTGATTAAATCTGTCTGTCCAATGTTGGCAGATTCAGCCACGAGAGAAGCTGTCCAGCAAAACAGCACCCAGCATAAGGCACTAATATTTTACCAAACTACTGAATAATCATAATTACTTGCTACCAACCGTCTGTCAAGACCATACATGTTTACCTGGCTTCACACACAAAGTATCCTCTGATATTACATTCTCTGTCACACCACAGTCCTGTTTCCTTTTTGATTTGAAGGCAATTGGTAACTGTCATGAAGAACAATAAATCAGGTTCAATTATAAGATTATTAATTTCTTTAAACTAATTAGAAATATCTTGATGGCATCATCAACAATGAGATATTATTAAAATGTATTCTTTATTAAGATCTGTTATACATTCTAACATCACGGCAGTGAGGTTGCCAGGTCTCACGTTTTTCTTGTAAGATTTTCGTTTTTTTCATTACATTTCATAGCTTACGTTTTTTTTTCTCGTTTTCCCGTAAATCGATTTCTTACGGTTCTTTTTGTTCCTCATCCACACAATCATTGGATAATGTTTTAAAATTCGCGGGAAATTGATTGTGTTCAAACACGGTTTGCTCGTGGCTAACAATGTTCTGTTTCTTTTGTAATAATAAGAAGAAATGACATGAAATTATTGTCAGTGTCAGCGCTTTATTCTTTCTTTAAAAAAAAAAAAATAAATTAGAGACTGTACTTCGTATGTTATCATATCACAGTGCCTTTCTTGATATGTTTCATTAGAATCCGGCAGAGGTAGCCTCATGTAGTTATTAATGTGGTGGTAGTAGTAATTGTGGTAGTGGTAGTAGTAGTGATGGTAGTTATGGTAAGAGTGGTAGTAGTAATGGTAGTAGTAGTGATGGTAGTAGTGGTGGTAGTGGTTGTAGTAGTGGTAGTATTAGTGGTGGTAGTGGTAGTAGTAGCGGTAGTAGTAGTGGTGGTATAGTAGTAGTAGTAGTGGTAGCATTAATGGTAGTAGTAGTGATGGTAGTAGTGGTGGTAGTGGTTGTAGTAGTGGTGATAGTAGTGGTAGTAGTAGCAGTGGTAGTGGTGATAGTAGTGGTAGTAGTGGCAGTGGTAGTGGTGATTGTAGTAGTAGTAGTAGTAGAGTAGTAGCAGTAGTAATGGTAATTATAGAAGTGGTGGTGGCAGTAGTAATAGTAGTAGTAGTAGTAATGGCGGTGGTAGCAGCAGTATTAGTTATAACAGGCCTAATACCAGATAGGCCAGAACTTAAGACAGAACACTTGTTCCCGTATGCTCTTGTGCTGGACTTGAACCCATTGATCGTAAAGATTGGAGTTTGACCTCACGCCCTGTGTTGAGCTGCAGACACTCAGATTGTCTGGAGGTGTCTTGCCCGGGATAGCACGTCGTGACCTGAATCAGCCCCAGACCGAGTGTGATGGACTGTCCTCGGAATTCTAGAGCCGCTGATCTGCTTTCTGCTTGCCTGGTGCTAACTCAGTATCACCCGGACACCCCCTTGTCCGTCGGTCGTGATCGTCTTCCTTGGTACTCCGCGCTGCTTCGTGTAGACAGTTATGTTTCTACTAGCTGGCATGCAAGCCTCTCCCAGTTGTCGTTCTTCGCTAGGCCCAGACAGATACAGCTAGCATACGAGGAATTACTCAATGAACACCAAGTAAATTACACCTGAGGTTTAATTTCAAAACGTCAACCTCACACACAAGTTCACAATTACAACTACAAATCGCAGATGAGCGGCTTTCCACACATTGCCTGCTATTCACCCAGCATCCCCATATGTTATCTACAGCGCTGCAGTAGGTTACTGCCATGCTCTCTTTCTCCACGCCACCTATGTCTCTCCGACCTTCCTCTGTATAATGGTTATCGTGAATTTCCCACTATTTCACCTCAGCAGCCCACGGCTGACTCGTAATTGGCGATATTGACCTCGCTCAACCTTTCCTACCCTGTTGTGTTTTGGTGCGTCATACTCCGTAATCGTGTACCTTCCTGGTGGACAGGAACGCTGCGAATCTTTCTCGCTCGGTGAACACAATTGTATGGGTTATCACTGAAATTGTTCGTTGCTACCACATGCAGAACTACACTCGAACTTCATACTCCTGATGAAATCTAAACTTTGTGACTCTATGTCACGGATTCTTACTGGAAATTGTTCGTTGCTACCACATGAAGAACTACACTCGAACTTCATACTCCTGATGAAATCTAAACTTTGTGACTCTATGTCACGGATTGTCATTGAATTTATCGTGCTGTTAACTGCACAACTATCTTCTAATTTCATGCTCCTAATGAAGCCTAAACTTTGTGAAAACTCCTTCACAGCTCAAGACTTAACTGTTCATTGTTGCTAACTGCACAACTACCTTCTAACTTCATGCTACAGATGAAACCTACTCTGTGAACTATCTCACTGACTGTCATTGAAGTGGTTGGTGCTGAGAACTCCCATAACTATTATATCATTTACCTTTACACACGTTCTACTTGTCCCTGCTCTAGGACTACGGTCTGTTCCATACAGTTACTACGCACCAACTGTCTGGACCTTTCATGGTTCTCTCTTAACAATCATATCGTTAATACGACCACACCGGTTTTACGAATGGGAGCTGATGAGGTGACCAGGGACAAGTTAATGACATACCTCGGAGTTAAGTTTGATCGCACCCTGTGTTTTCGGGACCACGTCGACCATGTGATAACAAAATCCCGCAAAGGATTAGCCGCCTTGAAGGTCATGGCAGCTGCCAACATCGAGCAGAGGCTACTTACTCTTCTGTTCCAGGGATTAGTCCTCGCACCAATCGAGTATGCCCTGGCAATTCTTACTGTCAGTACGACTCAAATTGATAGGCTGGAGAAAATACAAAATGAAGCCATGCGCATTATTTTGGGATGTACGAGGGACACTCCCTGTGTAGCAATGAGGTATCTTCCTGACTTTCCAACCATGGATGACAGAATCAAGATCTGGAGAGCACGAGCATACCTGAAGATTAGTACAGATACAGAGCATCAATTGCACCACGTGCTCAACACAGTGAAAGGTGCCAGGCTAAAAAGAGGCAAATCATGGGTGGGCCGAGCAGATGTCATCAAAGAGGTCTGTGGGCTTACCAATATCTGCGTTGATGAGGAGTGGATACCGGTGACTTCGTCATTCAAGGGGACTTTCTCGTGTATTATCACACTCAACAGGAAAAGTAGGGAACAGAACCCGGTCGTAGTTAATGCCGAGGTCAACGGTCTCATCTGCGATAACACCGATGAGAAAGATGCAGTCATCTATACAGACGGATCTGTAATACGACACCAAAGAAGTGCATGGGCATTTACAGCACAAGAAGACAGTGGTGCATACGTCATGACCACGAGTAGCATGACAATGGAGGCGATGGTAGTGACCAAGGCATTCAAATGGTTAGAGTCACAAGACTACACCCACGCGTGTATACTGAGTGATTCGATGAGCATGATTAAAAAAGTGGAGGCGGGCTCTGTACGCATGCAATGGGTAGAGTCGTTGCAGAAATCCAAAATACGTAAAGTCACCTTTGTCAATGTTACTGGACATGCGGGAGTACGGGGAAATGAAAGAGCGGACAGGTTGGCTATCTGCGCTGTCGTTGAGGACGGGCAACCAATGGATCGGGCGGACATCATAAATGCCCTCCAAGATGTGGGGAGAGCACAGGACTTCGACCAACACAGATCCACGTTACTTCTTCGGATGATGGAAATGGGAGTTAAGTTGGGCACAGCCAGAAACGAGACACTTAGTGGCCGTGTAAGAAGACTTATCAACCAACATAGAACTGGAGTCGTCAGTCGCTGGACACTGCGGGAATTGCTGAGGAGGGGATCTGAGCACCTATGGACATGTTCAGAGTGTAATGATGATGACCCGTAAATAACTCAATCGTTGCTATAAATGAACCTTTGAGAGTAACAACCAAGATCGTTGCTATAAATGAACCTTTGAGATAACCTGCTGTGGTAGGCACGCACACATTAAACTCCAAACGTCTTAAGTTTGAAAGAATCTCTACCTTTTGTTATTCCTCCTCTCAACAACTACTTGTGGAGTATATGACTAGCAATTAGTTTCAGTGGAGGAACTTGTTTGTCCCAGGACAAAGAGGTCGTGAGTTCAAATCCCAGCTGCACCAGTTGGGACTATTTTTTTGGGTACTTTATCTCTGCTGCAACCACCCCAAATCTCAGTAGCAAGGCCCGCCTTGAAACACCAATTACCTATCGAGGGAGAAAAAAATATGAGTACCTCCCAACGCGGGAGCCGCGATAGCTCAGTGGTTAGTGAACTGGACTACAAAGGACAAGAGGTAGTGTTCGATCCCAAACGACGGCTTAAAGTTCACCCAGCCTTTAATGGGTACCGGATTTTTTTTCTGGGAAAGTGAAGCAGCAGAGGCGTAATACCGACCACATTACCCCAAAAATCATGTGCCGAAGTTCTGTAAAATTTATTGTCACTAACACCATATTCAGGGAGCCGCGATAGCTCAGTGGTTGGTGAACTGGACTACCACGGATAAGGGGTAGGGTTCGATCCCAACCGACGGCTTCCGGGTTCACCCAGCCTTAAATGGGTACCGGATTTTTTCTGGGAAAGTAAAGCAGCACGGGCGTAATACTGACCACATTACCCCAAAAATCATGTGCTGAAGGTCTGTAAAATATAGGGTCACTAACACCATATTTCCCTATACACCACTTGGTGTGACGGGGGTACTTTACTTACTTACTTACTAACACCATATTCCCTATACGCCACTTGGCGTGAATGGGGTACTTTACTTACTACCTCCGAACGCGGAGTTATATGTCTGTGGGGCGAACGACCCCTGTTGATACCACTGAATGAGAAAACACCGACAAATCACTTCCTAGTCTTTAACGACTTTGCCTGAGGAGAAAGTACACACATTCTCAAAAGATTTTATAAAATTATGGCTCACGACTATTTTCCTCAGGCTGTGAGTGATTTTCCCAGTTGTAGTAGGAATCAGTTGTCAACTTGCTTGTGGCCCACTGCCAGATACCTTCATGGTAGAAGTCAGATGCTCCAACCCACGCTGATTTAACTGTGGATAGAACTAGCTGTAAATCGAGCTGTAAAACCAGCTGTAAAACCAACTGTAAAGCTAGCTGTAAAACCAGCTCTAAAACTAGCTGTAAAATTCTGTAAAACCAACTGTAAAACTATGTGTAAAACAAACTGTAAAACCAGCCGTAAAACCATCTATAAAACTGTCTATAAAACCAACTGTAAAAATATCTGTAAAACCAGCTTAAAACCATCTGTAAAACCAACTGTAAAACTAGTTGTAAAACTAGCTTTAAAACCAACTGTAAAACTAGCTGTAAAACCAACTGTAAAACTAGCTGTAAACTAGCTGTAGAAACAACTGTAAAACTAGCTATAAACTAGCTGTAGAAACAACTGTAAAACTAGCTGTGAATCAGCTGTAAAACCAACTGTAAAACTAGCTGTAAACTAGCTGTAGAAACAACTGTAAAACTAGCTGTAAAACCAACTGTAAAACTAGCTGTAAACTAGCTGTAGAAACAACTGTAAAACTAGCTGTGAATCAGCTGTAAAACCAACTGTAAAACTAGCTGTAAAACCAACTGTAAAACTAGCTGTAAACTAGCTGTAGAAACAACTGTAAAACTAGCTGTGAATCAGCTGTAAAACCAACTGTAAAACTAGCTGTAAACTAGCTGTAGAAACAACTGTAAAACTAGCTGTAAAACCAACTGTAAAACTAGCTGTAAACTAGCTGTAGAAACAACTGTAAAACTAGCTGTGAATCAGCTGTAAAACCAACTGTAAAACTAGCTGTAAAACCAACTGTAAAACTAGCTGTAAACTAGCTGTAGAAACAACTGTAAAACTAGCTGTGAATCAGCTGTAAACCAACTGTAAACCTAGCTGTAAAACCAGCTGTAAAACCAACTGTAAAACCAACTGTAAAACTCGTTAAAGTATTATTGAAGTGCGTATTAAAAAGAAACAAACAAAAACAATAATCTTGATATAGGACGGACAGCACAAAGAACATTAGAGACAGCTGAGATGTGGTCTATCAGAAGAATGTTACGAATTCCATGGATAGCAAAAACTAGTAATGACGATTGTTAAAAAAGAGCGGGAGAAATCAGAAATAAAAATCATAAGGAAAAGACAATCTCAATTTTTTGGGCATGTGATGTGTAAATAGGTCATTGAGAATACTATAACATCGGGCAGAATGAATGGAAAGGGGAGCAGAGGGAAATATTGAAAAGCTTGTCTAAATGACATAATAAAAGATGACTGATTCAAGTTATGAGATGTATGAAGGACAGAGAGATGTGGAGAGAGAGGAACGACACGACTACACCAATCGGCATGACACCTAATGAAGATATGATTTAAGTCAAAGAAAGCAAACAAAGCTACTTTACATTTATTTAAATGTACATTTGGGGAACTGTGTACAAAGATAATTTACTTACAATTGTTAAACATTATCGTGATAACAGGTCAGCTTTCTTTGTTTCTTTTGTTATTTCTTATTATTATTCCTTCCTTTCTTTCTTTCTTTCTTTCTTTCTTTCTTTCTTTCTTTCTTTCTTTCTTTCTTTCTTTCTTTCTTTCTTTCTTTCTTTCTTTCTTTCTTTCTTTCTTCGTCTTCCTTTCTTCTCCTTCCTCTTCTTCTTCTTCTTCTTCTTCTTTTACTTCTTCTTTTTTCTTCTTCTTCGTCTTCCTTTCTTTTTTCTTCTTTTTTCACTTCTTCTTCCTTTCTTCTTCTTCCTCCTCTACTTCTTCTTCTTCTACTTCTTCTTCCTTTTCTTCTATTTCTTCTTCTTCTTCGTTTTCCTTTCCTTTTTTTTCTTCTTCTTCCTTTTTCTTCTTTTTCATTTCTTCATCATCTTCTTTCTTCTCTTCTTTTCTTCCTCTTCTTCGTCTTCCTTTCCTTTTCTTCTTTTTCTTCATTTCTTGTTCTTCCTTTCTTCTTCTTTTTCATTTCTTCATCATCTTCTTCTACTTCTTCTTCTTCTACTTCTTCTTCATCTACATCTTCAACATTCAAGTCTTGTGATCATGCGAACTAGATTTGTTTGTCCTGTATCCTGATGGAAGGATAACAACAACATGGTACGATGAGCAGGTCACAGGTCAATGCCCGTGTATGGGTGTTTCCTTATTTCCCTCCTAAACCTGCGCGGCGGCTGACACATTCCTTCTCTGACAATCTGGATCTTGGTTTGACGTAGGAGTTTTCCTTCTCGTAGGGTGGATGCCGACCAGGGCTCTTGGGCCCACCCTGCCTGTTTTTGTTATTTAAGAAAGTATATTCTTTGTCTTGGACCTTCCAGCGTCGCTAGATGTCGCATTGGGCTCGTTGTAAATTCGCCATCCATTCCTTATTATTGTTAAGATGCTTTATCGTATCCAAACAGTCTATTGCCTGCCATCTTTGCTTCTCTTGTAAGTGTTATTTTTAGTGTCTCGCTAGGTCTACCTCTTTATCCTGATTCCCATAGAAGAGCCTGTTTTGGAATTCTCTCGTTGTCTATTCTCAGCACATGCCCGACATATGTTCATTTTCTTTCCCTAATTGTAGATGAGAACGTTGATTGCATGACCATTTCTCTTATCTCTATATTAGTCTTGAATACATTCCATTGTACACAGACTATTCTTCATAGGCATGTGTCTTCAGAAACGTTTAGTTTTTTCTCAATCTCTTTTGTTGTTTTTCAGCTTTCACATGCGCAGATAAGTGTTGATAATGCGTTTGAGTTGAATATTCCCAGTTTAGTTTTCCTTCATAGCAAATATTATTTCCATATTTTGTCCAAGTTTTTTTTTTAATTTGCTGTTGCTTTTCCTATCCTGCTTCTGATCTCTCTCTCTCTCTCTCTTTGTTTCACCTTCTTGATATATATTACTATCTATCTATTGTCCTTCCGAACCGAAGACGGCACATAAGGCAGAACCACAATCTCAAAAACAGAAACCTTGCGTGCCAGCTTGGCACATATTGCAGAGATCGCTGCTTCTAAAATATAGGGCTCTGTTTCCATAACAACACTTTTTTACATTGACAGCTTGTCAAGCCATCGATCAACCCCCTTAGTCGCCTCTTACGACATGCCTGGAAGTTCACAGTGTCCCTATTCTTTACTTCCCTCATAATGAGGCCCCGGTAACACACGAGCAAATTACTACTAAGATATAAATAAGGGTCTACACATTCCAATAAGAAACAGAACGGCTTGGAAAGTGTTTATTGAAGACCTATGTTCCACAGGGAGCTGAAAGTGTTTGTTGGAGACCTATGTTCCACGGGGAGCTGAAAGTGTTTGTTGGAGACCTATGTTCCACGGGGAGCTGAAAGTGTTTGTTGGAGACCTATGTTCCAAAGGGAGCTGAAAGTGTTTGTTGGAGACCTATGTTCCACAGGGAGCTGAAAGTGTTTGTTGGAGACCTATGTTCCACAGGGAGCTGAAAGTGTTTGTTGGAGATCTATGTTCCTTAGGGAGCTGAAAGTGTTTGTTGAAGACCTATGTTCCACAGGGAGCTGAAAGTGTTTGTTGGAGACCTATGTTCCACAGGGAGCTGAAAGTGTTTGTTGGAGACCTATGTTCCACAGGGAGCTGAAAGTATTTGTTGGAGACCTATGTTCCACAGGGAGCTGAAAGTGTTTGTTGGAGACCTATGTTCCACAGGGAGCTGAAAGGTAGAAGAAGAAGACACATTCTAATGCATGGCTGTTGAGATATATATTGCCTTCTGGAGCATTGTTATTTTTCATTATCTTTGTTTAGCTCACCTACCACCCTCATAGGCTAATACATACAAATACATAAACGCGGAAAGCTCACCTACCACCCACATAGGCTAATACATACAAATACATAAACGCGGAAAGCTCACCTACCACCCACATAGGCTAATACATATAAATACATAACGTGGAAAGCTCACCTACCACCCACATAGGCTAATACATATAAATACATAACGTGGAAAGCTCACCTACCACCCACATAGGCTAATACATATAAATACATAACGTGGAAAGCTCACCTACCGCCCACATAGGCTAATACATATAAATACATAACGTGGAAAGCTCACCTACCGCCCACATAGGCTAATACATATAAATACATAACGTGGAAAGCTCACCTACCACCCACATAGGCTAATACATATAAATACATAACGTGGAAAGCTCACCTACCACCCACATAGGCTAATACATATAAATACATAACGTGGAAAGCTCACCTACCACCCACATAGGCTAATGCATATAAATACATAACGTGGAAAGCTCACCTACCGCCCACATACGACCTAAACCACAACATACGGTGAGGCACCGAACAACAGAAGCCAACATGGCTGTACTCACACTTCCGGAGCAGCAACTGATTCGCTAAGAAATCATTTTCATCTTCACTAGAAATTTCTGCCAGGTATCCACCAAAGAGCTTGCAGAGATCCTGCAGAAGGATATAGTCGCATCATTTACACACGAGCTGTATAACTGCATCATTTACACAACAGTCATATAACTGCATCATTTACACAAGAGTTGTATAACTGCATTATTTACACAACAGTCATATAACTGCATCATTTACACAAGAGCTGTATAACTGCATCATTTACACAACAGTCATATAACTGCATCATTTACACAAGAGCTGTATAACTGCATCATTTACACAACAGTCATATAACTGCATTATTTACACAACAGTCATATAACTGCATCATTTACACAAGAGCTGTATAACTGCATCATTTACACAACAGTCATATAACTGCATCATTTACACAACAGTCATATAACTGCATCATTTACACAACAGTCATATAACTGCATCATTTACACAAGAGCTGTATAACTGCATCAATTACACAATAGCTGTATAACGGCATCATTTACACAACAGTCATATAACTGCATCATTTACATAAGAGCTGTATAACTGCATCCTTTACGCAACAGTCATATAACTGCATCATTTACACAAGAGCTGTACAACGGCATCATTTACACAACAGTCATATAACTGCGTCATTTACACAAGAGCTGTATAACTGCATCATTTACACAATAGTCATATAACTGCATAATTTACACAACAGTCATATTACTGCATCATTTACACAACAGTCATATAACTGTATCATTTACACAACAGTCATATAACTGCATCATTTGCACAACAGCTGTATAACTGCATCATTTACACAACAGTCGTATAACTGTATCATTTACACAACAGTCGTATAACTGCATCATTTACACAATAGTCGTATAACTGTATTATTTACACAACAGTCGTATAACTGTATCATTTACACAACAGTCGTATAACTGCATCATTTACACAATAGTCGTATAACTGTATCATTTACACAATAGTCGTATAACTGTATCATTTACACAATAGTCGTATAACTGTATCATTTACACAATAGTCGCATAACTGCATCATTTACACAATAGTCGTATAACTGTATCATTTACACAACAGTCATATAACTGTATCATTTACACAACAGTCGTATAACTGTATCATTTACACAACAGTCGTATAACTGTATCATTTACACAATAGTCTTATAACTGTATCATTTACACAACACCTCTCCACTGCGGCATTTACACAAGGACAGTATAACTGCATCATTTAAACATTAGTTACATAACTTCATCATTTACACAACAGTTATCTTCATCATTTACACAACATCTGTCCAGGAATAATTGATATTAGTTCTAAGAGAGACTCTTGAAAAAAATAACTCCATCATTTACACAACAGTCTTATAACTCCATCATTTATACAACAGCGTTATAACTCCATCATTTGCACAACAGTCTTATAACTCCATCATTTATACAACAGCGTTATAACTCCATCATTTACACAACAGTCTTATAACTCCATCATTTATACAACAGCGTTATAACTCCATCATTTATACAACAGCCTTATAACTCAATTATTTAAAAGAACAGACGCTTAATTCCGCTATTTACACAATAGCCGTATAATTCCATTATTTACACGACAGACGTATAATTTCACTATTTACAAAATATAAGTATAATTCCATTATTTGCACCAATCAGGAATAATGTTTGTTGGTTTCATGACAATTATTTTTCTTCCGCGTGAATTGTTGACAGTTTTTTTTCAACTTCTGTAAAATATACATAAAATAGTATGGAGCAGTTCGAACTAATAGAAAGACAAGGCAAACTACAACGTTTCGACATGAGCCTTCATCTGGTATAATAAACAAACTGCACAAATTCAACGTATAAATCCAAGCCAGAAAACACAACACAGGTCTAAAAAATGGCAGAAAAATATGGTGGCCAGGACTTTCGTAGAGGTTGGTTATACGATTAATAGACAATAGGGCAGGTTGGATTTATTTGAACCAAAAGGAGTCAAATAGGGAACAATTAGAAAGGTGGCCTGATGAGGAGGGATGACAGTAGATGACATTGTGCTTTTGTGTTACAGACTCCTATTTGTTCTTGAATGGTCCTTTCGATAAACGGAAGAGCTTTACGTGTATATCCGAAATCTGATATACGCCATCATCTGCCAAAGCAGTCTCAAAATATATATTGGCTAAACAGGAGGGACAATTTAGTTATAGAACTCATGATCACTTGTATATCATCGAAAATGATTCTGGCACTCCTGTCACCTACCACTTCAGATCACCAGACCATAATACCTCTGATGACTTTCGGGTGATTGGCATCATATCTTGTTCTTCTGGTACCCACAGTCTGTTTGCTTTGGAGAACCGACTCATAGCCCTTTTTGGCACTATTTATCTCAGAAGTTTAAACTCTTTTCACATGTTTCTTTAATCATAGGTCTCCTCTCAATTTCTTTCATGTGTCCCATCCCTATTCCTCATTGCGTTATATTTATTACCCCTCTTGCTCTTTTTCCCCCTTGCCAACCCTATCCTCCCAATAGTTTCCTTCTTTTTCTCGTTTTCACCATGCCCTATGGGACATCTCCTTCCATCCTTTCTCATGGGACCCACTTTCTAATTTTTTACTATTTGGTTCCATTCTGTCCTCTTAAATCCTACCTGCCCTATTGCATATTATATTCAACTTCTACGAAAATCCCAGCCATCGTCTTCTTCCGCCATTTTTAAGATCTGTGTTGTGTTGTCTGGCTCGGATATATTTGCTGAATTCACAGTTTGTTATAAATGATGAAGGCTTTAGTCGAAACGTTGTAGTTTGCATTGTCTTTCCATTAGTTTAGATTCTCCATACAGTTGTATGTTTAGTGTACATGTTCTTTACAGATCTACTCTCGACCTCGCACAGTATTTAAAATTTGCAGTATGTTTGGTCGATGAAGACTAAAAACATCAACTCATAAATGGAGTCTTCAAACACTATGAAGCGTACTGAGGAAGAGATCTGAGGATTTATGGACTTTTCCGATGTGCTATTGGGATCATCCGTCAACTAAACTAAACTAGTTGAACTTTCCAACAGGTTTTCCTTCTTTTAGATAAACTATCCATCGCGGTTTTTAAAAAAAAATCTTTTAGGTGAATTGTTCATCTAAAAGAAGTAAAACCTGTTGGAAAGTTCATCTAGTTTATTTTATTCACGTTAAAAGACACAACAGTCTAATAAAAGTAATATTACAGGGGAAAATACAAGGTAAAAGAGGCAGAGGCAAACCAAGACTAACGTGGACGAGTAACATCAAAAGATGGACAAGTCAGCCTATGACAACCTGCACCATCACAGCAAGAGACAAGAGTGGAATGGCGCTCCAAGGTAGCCAACCTTCGATGCGGAGAAGGCATTCAATGATGATGATGATGAGGTGAATTGTCCACTAGTTTTAGAACGCTTCTCCTGTCTTGATTATTTTCCTATCGATAGTTCTCTAATTTAGTGTGAACCCTGCTGGGGACTATTATCTGATTCACTGGAGATGTGGTGTCTACAAACCAAAAATATGATGTCTAAAAATAATGGTGAGATTGACGGAGTTGTAGTTGCGGATGGTGCTGTGTCCCGAGGTAAACAAGTCGATAGCAATTCGATGCCATAGCTAAAGGCAGAATTATTGTAGTAGAGAGGTATTAGGACTATTTTCCAGTAATAAAATTAAGTTTTTAGGTCCCCGTATCGAAACGTTTGTGCCGTCTTCAATCATCATAAAGGTGAAACTAAACTATTGTTTCTAAACCGATGAGTAATAATATGCATCTCAAGATAGCGAGAACAATGTCTGTTATGACTCAAAAGTCCTATTCTGGAATAGCAGTCACGTTCAAACATAGAACAATATAGTTAACACTGTTGTTTGTCGATGATCCTTTAGTTGATTTGATTATTTGTGTCTTTTCTTCCTCTTTTTCTTCTTTCCTTCCTCATTTGCCTTTCAGCGTCGAGTGGAGATATAATTTGCGGTCTTTTGCTCTTCTGTTCGCCTCTGCTGCTGTTATGTTTCCTAGTGCTTCTAATATTCCATCCATCCATCTTTTTCGTGGTCGACCATTGGGTCTGGTATTCTCACAACGTTTGCTGAAGGCTCGTTTGATCTCTTGCTTTGACCTCTTTCAGAACGTTTTCATTTCTTTTATTTTTCTTTCTTTTCTCATTTGCTTTTCAGCGTCGAGGGAAGATATACGTTTCGTCTTTTGCTCTTCTGTTGTTCTCTCCTGCTGTTATATTTCCTAGTGTTTCTAATATTCCATCTATACATCTTTTTCGAGGTCGGCCTTTGGGTCTGGTGTTCTCGCACGTTTATTAAAGCTGGTTGTGTTGTGTTTTGATCTTTCTGCCTTGTCACGTGGCCAAACCATTTTATCTGTTGCTTCCGTATATACTCTATGTCGGGGGCTATTCCTAGATTTTTTCTCAGTTCTTCATTTCTGATCTTATCTCTCAAACTGTTTCCTGTCATTCATCTGACACATTTAATCTCACTAGAGGTTATTTTTCTTATTGTTCTTGCATCTAGGATCCAGATCTGGCATTGGTAGCACAACGTTGGGATGGAGATTGTATTGTAGTGTCCGTTTTGCCTCTAGCGTTATTTCCTTGTTGGACAATAGTGGTGATAACTGTCCGATGATTTGACAAGCTTTGTTGCATCTTGATTCTATCTCTGCTGTTTGGGAATTTCGTTTGTCTTTTCAAAAATATAAAGCAAACATGGTTCTTCTATTATATGTTCAATTTTATTGCACTTTCTTCCTTCTTTCTGGCGTTCTCCCAATGGCTACTAAAGGAATTGATCTCGTCGTCTGTCCTTACAAGGTCGTTAAGTGGGCGTAGGTACAGGTTCGCAGTAGAGTTGTGTTAATTGCGCCTTTAAATCCAGAACACGCTTCCTTTGTCAAGATGGTGGATCTAGGTCACGTTCTCTCAATCACTGCAGAAAGTGTATTCGGGATGTTATTAATTCCGATTCTCCATTGAACTTTTCTGTGTTAAAGTAAAAATGATCATCTACTTATTACATCTGCGCCGCTAAAGCGAAGTCGTACGCCGGCAACAGTCCATTTTTGACAAATCAAGTGTTGTGAATGCGACCTTCCAACGTCTAGACTTGATCTGCGCTTTACGTCACATTGGTGCTGTTCATGACCGTTGTTGGAATTCCATAACGCAAGTTATTTCCATGTTACTAATTAATGTAAACTACTTCGTCAGCCGCAGTTTTATCTCTTTAGGAAATTTGCACCGTGTTTTGTTCGTCGTAGGCTGCTTTCTCTCACTAGAGTAATCAGGAATCTAACGTCTAAAGGGAGCGGAATTGTTGTGTGTACATTTTTGTGTGCTATGCCATCGTAATGGCTCATCGTACATCCCTAGACCGGCTGTACGATAATCTTACGGTCTGTTGTTTGATGTGCAACGGGGATAATCTGACGACTAACTGTGGGTCTATATGTTCGGAATTGGGGTCAACAACGATGGCCTAACATCATCAAGCGCTGTACATTTTTTTTTAAAAAGTACGGCGATCATTATTTTCAAGAGGACGTGAACTTCCGGCACATGGGGATAGGCGGCAGAAACCATTGAAGGCTATGTCTGAAAAGTGTTCCTTGTTGCAGTTTCCTCAAATTCCAAGTCCGGCTTGTTGCAGGAGCTACTGAGTTAAGTGCTCTGTGCACACCGTGAGCTGTGTGTCTCATCCGTTTTGATCATGTTTCAATATTCCAATTGTTTACAGTGAATGATGATATCGTATGACAGGGAACAGTTGGCTGTGTTCACTTTCTGCGCGGTTTCGCCTTATGTCTTTTGGCGTGTGCTGTGACTGCTACGATGGGGACTACAGTTACCTTTCTTTGTTTGGGAGATGAGATATTAATTCGGATGTTTCCGCTGGCACAGGCGGTTGAGCAATTATGGATTTTAATTCGTTTGCAGTGATACCGGGGCCTTCCATAACCAAATAACCAAATAACCAAATCCAGAACATCCGACTTTAGCACGACAATTTTGAATACAGTCTTGCCTTCCGTCATCGATTCCTACTTGCTTGGTCAGACTAGATTCGTCAGTGCCAAGAACACCTCAGAGCTAAAGTAGGGTCTGGATGGTACATGGTCACCGATCCAAGCGCAAGCCATCACATATGAGTCGCTGTGTGCTCCCAGCACTGTTACTGTCAAGGGCTTTGCTCCCTATTGTACATTCAAAGTGATAAGAAGTGGCTGCATCTTAACTATTTCAGTACGGAATGTTTTTTTTTTTTAAATCAATTTAGCGGAAGAAATTTCAGACACAAATTTGTCATGTTTTTAAATATTAACCTACATGTTTATGTTTATCTAACACTTAACATATTATATTTGAATTGTTAGACAATTAAACAAGGAATTAGATTTCACCAATACCAAGATGATACAAGACATGTAAAAAGAATATGGTTTGATGACGGTTTACGCTAATCAAATTGAGAGTGACGCGCTGTGCGGCTAAACGTACATGAGCGACATCGGCATGGCACATGGTGCGTCGAAACGTAAGGAAAGAGTTACAAAAAATAAACAAAACATTTGTGGTTAAAAACTGGATAACAGCCTTGAATGTTGCCAATTTTTTTTTAAAAGCATTAAACAGCTAAAATATCATGCTTGCATAAAATGTTTACTTTCGCTGGAAATGTTATCTTTTGTGTCTGGTGTCACAAATTGAAACCACTTCCATCAAATATCAATTTTAAGAATGAGGGGGATGTTCTAGTCTCAAAACATCATCATCATCATCTTCTTCTTCTTCTTCTTCTTCTATCCTTCCTCCATTGCCGTTGGCGTCGAGGGGAGATACAATCTGCGATTCTTTGCTTTTCTGTTGGCCTCTTCTGGTGTTATCCCTCCTAGTGACTAGTATTCCCTTTATCCATCTCTTTCTCGGTCTTCCTGTTAATCTGTCGTTTTTTAGGGTTTGTTTATGGCTCTTTGAGTCATTTTTAGTTCTTTTTGTCTTGTTATGTGGCCGAACCAATTTATCTGTTGTTTCTTTATGTATTCCATGGCTGGTTCAATTTGGAGTTTCTTTCTCAGGTCGGTGTTTCTTACTCCGTCCCTTAAGCTGTTTCCTGTCATTCTTCTGACACATTTCATTTCTGTGGTCATTATCTTTCTTATTGTTCTAGAGTCCAGCGTCCAATTCTGGCAGTGATAGCACAGAGTTGGTAGAAAAATTGATTTGTATATTGCCCTTTTTGCTTCCATAGTTATTGCTTTGTTTTTTTTCAATAGTGTTGATACTTGGCCTATAACTTGGCATGCTTTGTTACACCTTATATCTATCTCTGTTTCTTGGTTATTGTCTTTGTGTGTCTTTTTTTTAACATCATCATGATTTAAACAAATAAAAAGAGTAAAGTACCCCCGTCACGCCAAGTGGCATATAGGGAATATGGTGTTAGTGACCATAAATTTTACAGACCTTCGGCACATGATTTTTGGGGTAATGTGGTCGATATTGCGCCCGTGCCGCTTTACTTTCCCAGAAAAAAATCCGGTACCCATTAAAGGCCGGGTGAACCAGGAAGCCGCCGGTTGGGATCGAACCCTACCTCTTGTCCTTTGTAGTCCAGTTCACTAACCACTGAGCTATCGCGACTCCCATCACCATGAGTAAATTCTGTAAAATTTCTAAGACCGGAACTAAAATACAACCTTGATATTAAAACAAAGTGCCCTGAGTTGGGTGTTGAGGCTGACGTTGTGACTTCTGCTGCGTCTTCATTCTTGACTCCTTTTTAATGTAAAATTCTGTTTTCTAAGGTTGGACTCGTTGAATGAACGTAGAGAAAAAGCAGTTGATAATTCGATTACTTACAAATGCTGTGTCCCACGATACTTGAATCTGTCCGAATCCGTAGCAGGAGGACTCGAACTGAGTGCTGCCAATTGTGCACTCCTGCTTCCCTTATTTCACGACATGAAAAGTGTTTAATAAAGGACATTCACTATCAACAATTGCAATCATCATGGCTAATTTAATAATAATAATAATAACAGTAATAGTCATAATAAATGTAGTAATAATAACAACTTTAGTAATAATAAATAGTAGTAGCCTCCGTCAGTCAAAGTTGACTATGGATTTTTCAGCGCCCCTAGAAATGTTATTTTTTTCTTTTCTTTTCTTTCGCCGTGTATTCTCTTTCTCTATGAATCTGTCTGCTTCTTGTTTGAGGTGAACCTTTAGAGGGTGTTTCCAGAGATTGCGGTCTGCAGCTTTGTCTTCCCATGCTGCAGGGTTTATGTTCAGAGTCTAATAATTATAATAATAATAGAAGTAAAAATAAAATTAACAGTAATAAAAAAATAACAACATTAATAATGATAACAGTAAATAATAATAAAAATAACAAAAATAATATTATTAACAGCAGTAATAATAACAGTAGGCCCTTTTTTTGGAATCCCCAGGGGAAAAGACAAAGAGGAAGACCAAGGAATTCTTGGAGAAGACAGATAGAAGCAGAGATGAAGATGATGAGGAAGACATGGAATTATCTTAAAAGAATGGCAAAAAACAGAACGACTTGGAAAGTGTTTGTTGAAGACCTAAGCTCCACAGGGAGCTGAAAGGTAGAAGAAGAAGAGGAAGAATAACAGTAACAATAACAACAGCGATAATAATATTAATTTACTGTAAAAATAGTAACAACAAAAGTACTAATAACAACAACAATAATAATAATAACAACAGAAGTAATAGTAACAAAATATAAAAAAAACAACAGTAACAATAATAATATTAATAACAGTAGTAGTAATAATAATACAAAAGTAGTAACAACAATAGTATTAATAATAATAAAAACAAACGAGGAAATTAGAGAAATCGCCAATCAACCACTATTATCTTCAGTAAACAAGAAAAGACGATGGTCATATGTTGGACATGTGATGAGAAGAGATAATAACCGAATAACAAAGCAAGCCCTCATGTGGGAAACAACAGGTAGGAGGAAAAGAGTAAGAACCAGAGAGACACTGAGAAGAACATTGATGAGAGAGGCAAGAGCAGCAGGAATCGGCTCCCTCAATGAGATAGAGCTGCTTGAATAGAACAGAGATAAATGGCGAGATTTGATAAAATATCTTTAAAAGAATTGAAAACTGCTAGAACAAAAATTCAGATAAGAGAAGGAGTATCTTGGTCTACGCCCTATGGGCCGGCTACGGCTCGAAAGGTCAATAGATAGATTGATAGAATAATAACAGTAATAACAATAACAACAGAAATAATATTAATAACAGTAGCAATAGTAATACATAAAGTGATACTAATAATAATAGTAGTACATAAAGTGATAATAATAATAATAGTACATAAAGTGATAATAATAATAGTAATACATAAAGTGATAATAATAATAATAGTACATAAAGTGATAATAATAATAGTAATACATAAAGTGATACTAATAATAATCATCCTCACAATATTCTATACTAATTATAACTGCAGTGATAAATCGTTGCTGCATTTATCATCATCGTCATCATCATCATCATCACTGAGTGCCGTCTCCGCATCGAAGGTTGGCTACCATGGAGAGCCATTCCACTCTGTCTCTTGCCTTGATGGTGCAGATAATCATAGGTTGACTTGTCCATCTTTCGATGTTACTCGTCCATGTTAGTCTTGGTCTGCCCCTGCCTCTTTTACCTTGTATTTTCCCTTCCAATATTACTTTTAGCAGGCTGTTGTGTCTTTTAACATGCCCAAAAATTTCATTTGTCTTGTTCTAATTGTGTTTAGTAGTTCTCTTTTCATTTTTAGTTGTTTTAAAACTTCATCGCTTGTTTTCTTTTCTTTCCATCCAATTCTACCTATTCTTCTATAAATCCATATTTCAAAAGCTTCAATTTTCTGTTCTGTTTTCTTGTCAAATGTCCATGTTTCTGCACCATACAGGAATACTGAGAAGATGAAACATTTTGTTATTCTTAGTTTTAGCCCTGGTGTTATTTGTTAGGTTGTTAGTATATTTTTCATGACATTAAAATGACTTTTTGCTATACCTATTCTTTTGTTTATTTCAGTTGTACATTTTCCATCACTGGTTATAGTATGTCCCAGGTAGTTGTAGTTCTGAACTGTCTCCAGATGTATTCCTTCAAATTTGATATTTAATTGTAGGTCTTGAGAATTTTCTTTGTTTATGATCATAGTTTTAGTCTTTTTGATATTCATATCTAGTCCATATTTTTTGCTTGTCATGTTTATTTCATTAAATAATTGTTGTAGATCTTTCGGATTTTCTGCTAGTAGTACAGTATCATCAGCATATCTTATGTTATTGATTATCTTTCCATTCATTTGTAGGCCTGGCATCTCTATGAGAGATGGCCCTTATATATTTACATCTCTCACACAAAGCTTTCATCCTTCTTATTTATATCTACGCTGTATTCATCATCATCATCTTATGTCTTACCAGTTAGCGTAGGTGATCATGTCCTTCTCACTTATCTCAGGTTATGCTACATTAGGAAGACTTTTTGTATTAAGTTTCCACATCGGGGAATCAACTGTAACCATCATCATCTCAATGTTTTTACTGAGCCAGCACCTCAATATTTTTACTGAGCCAGCACCTCAATGTTTTTACTGAGCCAGCACCTCAATGTTTTTACTGAGCCAGCACCTCAATGTTTTTACTGAGCCAGCACCTCAATGTTTTTACTGAGCCAGCACCTCAATGTTTTTACTGAGCCAGCACCTCAATGTTTTTACTGACCCAGCACCTCAATGTTTTATACTGAGCCAGCACCTCAATGTTTATACTGACCCAGCACCTCAATGTTTTTACTGAGCCAGCACCTCAATGTTTTTACTGAGCCAGCACCTCCACGTTTTTACTGAGCCAGCACCTCAATGTTTTTACTGAGCCAGCACCTCAATGTTTTTACTGAGCCAGCACCTCAATGTTTTTACTGAGCCAGCACCTCAATGTTTTTACTGAGCCAGCACCTCAATGTTTTTACTGACCCCCTTCTGGTGATCCATCTGGATAAACAATCATCCTCCAGCCTCCCTTATTTGTTAAAATTATTGAGTTATTGAGTTATTGAGTTATTGAGTTATTTGCGGGTCATCATTATTGCACTCCGAGCATGTCCATAGGTGCTCAGATTCCCTCCTCATTAATTCCCTCAGTGTCCAGCGACTGACGACTCCAGTTCTGTGTTGGTTGATAAGTCTTCTTACACGGCCACTAAGTTTCTCATTGTTTCTGAACCATCCAGGTACATATCAAATCTCGCCGTTGTTAAAATTATATATTCAGCTACGGTTTTAATTTTTTTATTTTTTTTGGTGGAAATCAGATTATGTGATTTATTGTTTCAATGTTGATGCCTGGTATGTCTATTATTATGTTGACCCCTTCTGGTGGGTATTCACCATCTTTGCAACTATTCACCATTTATATCTATGTGGTACAAGAGGTAGGATTCGATCCCAACCGACGGCTTCCGGGTTCACCCAGCCTTAAATGGGTACCGGATCTAATTTCTCGGAAAGTAAAGCGGCACGGGCGTAATACCGACCACATTACCCTAAAAATCATATGCTGAAGGTATGTAAAAAGTATGGTCACTAACACCATATTCCCTATACGCCACTTGGCGTGACGGGAGCTCTTTACTTTTTTATTTTTCTTTTTCTTTTTACATCTCTGTGGTGTTGCTTTGAATGATGGTTCTTCTTTGTTATGCCGGTTTTTTGAGTGTAGTTTTGAGTTACTTTCTCCGTAGTCTTGTGGAGTTTATATTTTCAGTTTTGATGTGCGCTTCATGGTTTGGAGTACGGTAATAATTTAATTGTCATGTGTGTTACCGGAGCCTCATTATGAGTAAAGAATAGTGACACTGTGACCTTCCAAGCATGTCGTAAGATGCGACTAAGGAGATTGATCGATGGCTTGACAAGCTGTCATTGAAAGAAAGTATTGTTATGGAAACAGAGCCATAGATTTTAGAGCAGCGATCTCTGCAATATGTGCCATTTTGGCACGCAAGGTTTCTGTTTTTGAGATTGTGGTTCTGCCCTATGTGCCGTCTTCGGCTCGAAAGGACAATAGATAGATAGAACATTATAGAGCAATTATCTGATAGAAAACATGAAGGGCCTTTGTTTCTCTAAGAAACATGGAAATCCAAAGAAATTAAGTTAAATACAAAAATTCAAATGTTCAACTCCAATGTTAAATCAGTCCTATTAAATGACTGTGAAACATGGAGAACAACAAAACTGGCAATCACGAAGATACAGACCTTCATTAATAGATGCTTGCAAAGAATAAAAGGATGGGAAAATGGCAGGACAACATCATTAATGTAGAAATTGAGAATGTACCAGACAAATACGAGTGGGCAAAAACATACAACAAAGACAAGAATGCTGGATAGAACACACACTGTAGAAGTCAACTGAGAGTTTTACGCGAGAGGACCTTTTTTGGAATACCCGGGGAAGAGACAAAGGGGAGGACCAAAATATTCTTGGAGAAGACAGAGGGAAGCGGAGTGAAGATGATATGGAGACATGGACTGATCTTTAGGGAACAGAAGGAAAAGGATTGGTTTGGAATGTGTTTGTTGAAGACCTATACACCACAGGGAACTGAAAGTGTTTGTTGAAGACCTATACACCACAGGGAACTGAAAGTATTTGTTGATGACCTATACACCACAGGGAACTGAAAGTATTTGTTGATGACCTATACACCACAGGGAACTGAAAGTGTTTGTTGAAGACCTATACACCACAGGGAACTGAAAGTATTTGTTGATGACCTATACACCACAGGGAACTGAAAGTATTTGTTGATGACCTATACACCACAGTGAGCTGAGAGTGTTTGTTGAAAACCTATACTCCTCAAGGATATGAAAGTGTTTGTTGAAGACCTATACACCACAGGGAACTGAAAGTATTTGTTGATGACATATACTCCACAGGGAGCTGAAAGTGTTTGTTGAAAACCTATACTCCACAGGGAGCTGAAAGTATTTGTTGAAGACCTATACACCACAGGGAACTGAAAGTATTTGTTGAAGACCTATACACCACAGGGAACTGAAAGTATTTGTTGATGACCTATACTCCACAGGGAGCTGAAAGTGTTTGTTGAAAACCTATACTCCTCAAGGATATGAAAGTGTTTGTTGAAGACCTATGCTCACAGGGAGCTGAAAGTGTTTGTTGAAGACCTATGCTCACGGGGAGCTGAAAGTGTTTGTTGAAGACATATGCTCCACAGAGAGCTGAAAGTGTTTGTTGAAGATCTATACTCCACAAGGACAACCCGTGTTCGATTCCCGCTGGGAGCAGTGTGAATTGTACTCGTGGTTGGAAAAATAAAAAAATACCCCCACGGTCGACCCAGCCGTTGGCAGAAATGGGTACCAGGGTATTATCCTGGGAAGATGAGGAATGTCGCTTCGCATCTGAGTTTCGATGCTTGAGGCGACACTATACAGAAATATCCGAACATTTCTGGATAGGCGGCCGAGCACATATGGGCGTAAACTCGCGTGCTAAGACGCCGGTTCAAGTCTTGTACTTTACTTTACTTTACTTTACTCCACAAGGAGCTGAAAGTGTTTGCTGAAGAGCTATTGCCCACAGGAAGTTGAAAGAGTTAATTGAAGACCTATACTCCACAGGGAGCTGAAGGTAGTTGTTGATGACCTATACTCCACAGGGAGCTGAAGGTAGTTGTTGATGACCTATACTCCACAGGGAGCTGAAGGTAGTTGTTGATGACCTATACTCCACAGGGAGCTGAAGGTAGTTGTTGGTGACCTATACTCCACAGGGAGCTGAAGGTAGTTGTTGGTGATCTATACTCCACAGGGAGCTGAAGGTAGTTGTTGATGACCTATACTCCACAGGGAGCTGAAGGTAGTTACTGATGACCTATACTCCACAGGGAGCTGAAGGTAGTTGTTGGTGATCTATACTCCACAGGGAGCTGAAGGTAGTTGTTGGTGATCTATACTCCACAGGGAGCTGAAGGTAGTTGTTGGTGACCTATACTCCACAGGGAGCTGAAGGTAGTTGTTGGTGACCTATACTCCACAGGGAGCTGAAGGTAGTTGTTGGTGATCTATACTCCACATGGAACTGAATGTAGTTGTTGGTGACCTATACTCCACAGGGAGCTGAAAGGTAGAGGTGGAAGATTTATATTTTATAAATTATAGTTATAGGCAAACCATTAACACGTATATGTAATTTAGACATACATATATATCTACACGTACACACACAACACTACAATATACCCACATTGTTCCGGGAATGCTGTATTGTAACAGTTACAATGAACATAATGAGTGTAACAATTTTACTGACTACAGCTATAGTAATCTCAAAAACAGTAGTCAGAGTAACATTAGTTGTGGTTATAATAATGTTATAAATATTAACATTCAGAACTTGAAAGTTAGTTAAATAAAATTGTTATGTATAAAATTGCTACTATTATACATTGTTATAACTAAGCACGAGAACATTAATATGTTATTGGAAACGCTTTATACAAAGTTTCGCAACAAGAGCTAATCTGATCATCAGAAGTGAAACCTGCGTCGGGCAAGTGTCTCGGTGCACTTTAGTTTCTTAATACTCGAAGCAAGGTGGGCCCGCCTGGATCATGACTCCCAGGCGCCGATCTCCTGTTGCATTGAACTGTACAGCTTGCAATATATTCGGCATTAAATAACTACACTTACTATACGCAACACGTTAACCTCAGATGGTAGATGTACAACAAAGGTGAGATGGTAGATGTACAACAGAGGTGAGATGGTAGATGTACAACAGAGGTGAGATGGTAGATGTACAACAGAGGTGAGATGGTAGATGTACAACAAAGGTGAGATGCAGAATAGTGCAGGCAAAAGCAGATTTCCAAAAATGAGGAAGATACTGTGGAATCCATTTTTGACAATAGAAACAAGAAATAGAGATCTTAAATGTTATGTAGAGCCAGTCTTAACATATGGATGTGAATCATGGACAATAGGACAACAGACAAGAAAATCACTGGAGGCTGTAGAAATGTGGTTATGCAGAAGAATGTTGAGAAAACCATGGACAGCTAAGAAGACCAATGAATACGTTCTGAAAGAAGCCAAAGCAAAAAGAGATCTAATATACAATATTAGGAAGAAACAATCATCATTTTTTGGCCATGTAATGAGAAGGGAACAGCTGGAATATATTGTAACAACTGGGAAAATTGAGGGACGAAGAGATAGAGGGAAGCAAAGAGAAAATACAGCTTAAGAGAATGGCTAGGCAGAAGGTCAACAACAGAAATGATAAATAACTGTCGAGATCGAAAGTTGTGGAGAGACATGATCACCTACGCCAGCAGGCCCGGTACTTGATGGTGATGATGGTTTTATTTCTTTTTGATAAAAGGATGGTCGAATGGGTAAGTTGTTCACCTCAAAATGAGAAGAATGCGGGTTTGAATCATGGTAGGGTCGGTAAGCTCTCATGCTATCTTCTTAATCTTCTTCACTTTCTCGTGTAGCCGTCAATTCTGGGTGTCGAGGTTGTCAACAGCCCTCAGATTAACTCCCTGCCAACCACCTTGTTGGGGGTAAAGTCAAGGTCAAGTACGAGACTTGAATCGACGTCTTAGCACGCGAGTTTACGCCCATATGTGCTCGGCCGCCAATCCAGAAGTATTCGGAGATTTCTGTATAGTGTCGCCTCAAGCATCGAAACTCAGATGCGAAGCGACATTCCTCACCTTCCCAGGGTACCCATTTCTGCCAACGGCTGGGTCGACCGTGGGGGTATTTTTTTTCCCAACCACGAGTATAATCCACACTGCTCCCAGCGGGAATCGAACACGGGTTGTCCGAACGTCGGTAGTCCAGTCGGGTGGTTTTCCCAACTAGGCTACCGAGGCACCCCAAACATAATTTCTCTGGCCAGTATGGGGAACTTATTGGGGGTACCATAGCTTAGTCAGTCTGTTTATCGTCATTAGTCAGTGTCGTCTCCGCATCGAAGGTTGGCTAGTCGAAAGTCGGACTGCTACTAAGAGAAAGGAAGTCCTGCTTATTTCCAGCCTTCAAAATGTGAGCAAGTTTTGCGGCGAAATCCACTGACTCATTTGCTGAAAAGCCGCCGTACGGTGTTTGAAATCCTAGGTGTACAGAAATGATTAAATACAAATCCTGAGTCTCATTATGAGCTGTGTGTCTCATCCGTTTTAATTATGTTTCAATATTCCGATTGTTTACGATGAATGATGATATCGTATGACAGGGAACAGTTGGCTGTGTTCCCTTTCTGCGCGGTTTCGCCGTATGTCTTTCGGCGTGTGCTGAGACTGCTACGATGGGGACTACAGTTACCTTTCTTTGTTTGGGAGATGAGATATTAATTCGGATGATTACGTTGGCACGGGCGGTTGAGCAATTATGGATTTTAATTCGTTTGCAGTGATACCGGGGCCTTCCATAACCAAATAACCAAATCCAGAACATGCCAGTCTCATACGTCGTGGCGACTGCTATGACCAAGCGGTTTTGATCCCTCTGGACTATTGTCAGTTTCCCGATATTACACCAACAATGGTAATATGTATCATAAAGATAGTTTTTTTTTTTTTTTATTGAGTACAAGGTACTGTTACTTATGTAGGTGCCTACATGTTTCTTTTGACGTACTCATCTTGTTTTATTACCTTAAGTTTTTTTTTTTTAATTTTGTGTGCTTGTGTGTGTTTGTGAGAGAGAGACCGAGAGAGAGAGAGAGAGAGAGAGAGAGAGAGAGAGAGAGAGAGAGAGAGAGATTGGGTGTGTGTCTATTTGTGCTTTGCTTTGTCTGCGTATGTTTTTGTATCTTTGTTCGTGTCGGTATGAGTGTGGGAGTGTTTGTATGTGTGTGTATCTGTATGTATCTGTGAGTGTTTGTGTATGTGACTGTGTATTTTTGTTACATCTCTGTGTGATTTAGTTACATACCTTCCGACCTCAAGATTGCTGAGTTGGATATCAGACCACGGACATGTTAGTAACAATAACCAATTGGACAAATTGTAACTAATTTTTTAAAGTTATAAAATAAATAGCAATTTTTTTTAAGAAATAACAATTATATAATCTTCTTCTTCTTCTACTACTTCTTCTTCTTCTTCTGCTTCTTGTTCTTCTTCATCATCATTATCATGATCATATTCTTCTTCGTCATCATCATCTTCTTCTTTTTCTTCCTCCTCTTTTTCATCATCATCATCTTCTTCTTCTGCTCCTTCTTCTCCCTCTTCATCTTCCTCTTTTCATCTTCTTCTTCTTCATCATCATCTTCTTCTTTGTCTTCTTCTTCTCTTTCATCTTCATCTTCTTCTAGTTCTTCATCTTCTTCTTTTTTCATTATCATCTTCTTCTCCTCTTCTTCCTTAGCATCCACCTTCCTTAAATATTAACTTGCCACCTTCTATTTGTTCCTCGTTCAATTCTTTTGAACGCGCGAACTTTACTCGTTTTCATGTTTCCTGACTTGTTCAGTCATGTTTCCTGACTTGTTCAGTCATGTTTCCTGACTTGTTCAGTCATGTTTCCTGACTTGTTCAGTCATGTTTCCTGACTTGTTCAGTCATGTTTCCTGACTTGTTCAGTCATGTTTCCTGACTTGTTCAGTCATGTTTCCTGACTTGTTCAGTCATGTTTCCTGACGGAGGAGAGAGCAATAACAACATAACACACGATGAGCTGGTTGCATGGTTTGAACTCTTAACATGTGGGTGTGTGTCCTGATATTTCTCCTAAAGCTGCGCCGTGGCTGACACACTCGGTCTACGGCAGGCTGGATCATTTCAGGTTATAATTGTTGCAATACTAAACATTGTTTTGATTTAGCTATGTGTATTTACTGCCCAGGTCACTTAAGAGTCTATCCTTCCATCCTTCCTTCATTCCATACTTCCTTCCTTCCCCACCTCCCTTCCATCTTTCCTTCTTTCTCCTTCCGTCCTTATTTCCTCCCTTCCTCCATCCCTCCCAGCTCTCCTTCCTTCCTTCCTTTATTATTATTTTGATTCTATGTTTCCTCCCTTCCTCCATCCATCCCAGCTCTCCTTCCTTCCTTTATTATTTTCTTGATTCTATGTTTCCTCCCTTCCTCCATCCCTCCCAGCTCTCCTTCCTTCCTTCCTTTATTATTTTCTTGATTCTATGTTTCCTCCCTTCCTCCATCCCTCCCAGCTCTCCTTCCTTCCTTTATTATTTTCTTGATTCTATGTTTCCTCCCTTCCTCCATCCCTCCCAGCTCTCCTTCCTTCCTTCCTTTATTATTTTCTTGATTCTATGTTTCCTCCCTTCCTCCATCCCTCCCAGCTCTCCTTCCTTCCTTTATTATTTTCTTGATTCTATGTTTCCTTCCTTCCTCCATCCCTCCCAGCTCTCCTTCCTTCCTTTATTATTTTCTTGATTCTATGTTTCCTCCCTTCCTCCATCCCTTCCAGCTCTCCTTCCTTCCTTCCTTTATTATTTTCTTGATTCTATGTTTCCTCCCTTCCTCCATCCCTCCCAGCTCTCCTTCCTTCCTTCCTTCCTCATCCCTTAACTTAGAGCATCGCTAACAAACTCGTCAAACTTCCCCATTTATCTCTACCTTCAACTATTCTTTGTAACTCTTCGAAGTCGAGGCCTGTCCATTGACCATCCCATCTTTCTTAGGAGCCCATGGTAATAAAGGAGCTACTTCCAGAGCAGAAGCAGCACTCACATTAATGCTTGAAGTCAATCCATATTTGCGTATTTAAGAGCTTAACTGTGGTTTATGAGGTAACTGTTATGACTTTAAGAATCGAGAGTACGCATGCATGCAGTGTGAAGATAGAACGATTTAGTGGTGTCTATAACCAGCAAGCAAACGAAATTGAAGTTTATACTTTCCGTTCACTGTTTGAACGTTAGGACATACTAACATCAAAACAAATAACACCAGAGCTAAAACTAAGAATAGCAAAATGTTACATCTTCTCAATATTCCTATATGGTGCTGAAACATGGACATTAGACAAGAAAACAGAACAGAGAATTGAAGCCTTTGAAATGTGGATATATAGAAGAATAGGTAGAATTGGATGGAAGGAAAAGAAAACAAATGACAAAGTCTTAAAACAACTAAAAATGAAAAGAGAACTTCTGAACACAATTAGAACAAGACAAATGCGATTCTTAGGCCATGTTAAAAGACACAACAGCCTACTGAAAGTGATCCTGGAGGGGAAAATACAAGGTAAAAGAGGCAGAGGCAGACCAAGATTAACATGGACGAGTAACATCAAAAGATGGACAAATCAACCGATGACAACCTGCACCATCAAAGCAAGAGATAGAGCAAAATGGCGCTCCATGGTAGCCAACCTTCGTTGCGGAGACGGCACTCAATGATGATGATGATGTTTGAACGCACCCAAGTAACTGCCATGGATGCCGTGGAAAGAAAGTTTGTAGAGCTAGAAAACACCTCAAGCTACCCGTCCAATTCATGAGCCAAATGATAACATGTGTGGAGACAAGGACCGTTGCAGCAGAACTGCAGAATAGAGTACAAGCTATGGGGATTAATGTTATCATAAGGTTTTGATAATCTCTTATTGAGATCGTTTCACAAAATGTTATCCTAAGGTTTTGATAATCTCTTATTGAGATCGTTTCACAAAATGTTATCCTAAGGTTTTGATAATCTCTTATTGAGATCGTTTCACAAAATGTTATCCTAAGGTTTTGATAATTTCTTATTGAGAACGTTTCACAAAATGCTATTCTAAGGTTTTGATAATCTCTTATTGAGATCGTTTCACAAAATGTTATTCTAAGGTTTTGACCATCTCTTATTGAGATCGTTTCACAAAATGTTATCCTAAGGTTTTGATAATCTCTTATTGAGATCGTTTCACAAAATGTTATCCTAAGGTTTTGATAATCTCTTATTGAGATCGTTTCACAAAATGTTATCCTAAGGTTTTGATAATTTCTTATTGAGAACGTTTCACAAAATGCTATTCTAAGGTTTTGATAATCTCTTATTGAGATCGTTTCACAAAATGTTATTCTAAGGTTTTGACCATCTCTTATTGAGATCGTTTCACAAAATGTTATTCTAAGGTTTTGATAATCTCTTATTGAGATCGTTTCACACAATGTTATTCTAAGGTTTTGATAATCTCTTATTGAGAACGTTTCACATAATGTTATCCTAAGGTTTTGATAATCTCTTATTGAGATCGTTTCACAAAATGTTATTCTAAGGTTTTGCCCATCTCTTATTGAGATCGTTTCACAAAATGTTATTCTAAGGTTTTGATAATCTCTTATTGAGATCGTTTCACAAAATGTTATTCTAAGGTTTTGATAATCTCTTATTGAGATTGTTTCACACAATGTTATTCTAAGGTTTTGATAATCTCTTATTGAGAACGTTTCACAAAATGTTATCCTAAGGTTTTGATAATCTCTTATTGAGATCGTTTCACAAAATGTTATTCTAAGGTTTTGCCCATCTCTTATTGAGATCGTTTCACAAAATGTTATTCTAAGGTTTTGACCATCTCTTATTGAGATCGTTTCACAAAATGAAAAAACATAATGATGATCTTTTGATTATAGTGACGACAATCAAAATGCAATGGTCTGGCCACGTATCTCGATGTATGGCCTGACAGAGGGAATGGAAGGGAGGGCGGTGATCCAGAGATAAGCGTCTCGGGAATAAAAGAAAGGGCGGTGGTCTAGAGATAAACGTCGCGGGAATGGAAGGGAGGGCGGTGGTCTAGAGATAAACGTCGCGGGAATGGAAGGGAGGGCGGTGGTCTAGAGATAAACGTCGCGGGAATGGAAGGGAGGGCGGTGGTCTAGAGATAAACGTCGCGGGAATGGAAGGGAGGGCGGTGGTCTAGAGATAAACGTCGCGGGAATGGAAGGGAGGGCGGTGGTCTAGAGATAAACGTCGCGGGAATGGAAGGGAGGGCGGTGGTCTAGAGATAGACGTCGCGGAATGAAAGGGAGGGCGGTGGTCTAGAGATAAACGTCGCGGGAATGGAAGGGAGGGCGGTGGTCTAGAGATAAACGTCGCGGGAATGGAAGGGAGGGCAGTGGTCTAGAGATAAACGTCGCGGGAATGAAAGGGAGGGCGGTGGTCTAGAGATAAACGTCGCGGGAATGAAAGGGAGGGCGGTAGTCGAGAGATAAACGTCTCGGGAATGAAAGGGAGGGCGGTGGTCTAGAGATAAACGTCGCGGGAATGAAAGGGAGGGCGGTAGTCGAGAGATAAACGTCGCGGGAATGGAAGGGAGGGCGGTGGTCTAGAGATAAACGTCGCGGGAATGGAAGGGGAGGGCGGTCGTCCAGAGATAAACGTCGCGGGAATGGAACGGAGGGCGGTGGTCCAGAGATAAACGTCGCGGGAATGAAAGGGAGGGCGGTAGTCCAGAGATAAACGTCGCTCTCTTGACAAGAGGGTTCTACAATTATGTTGACGGGGGCATTGTCTAGGCTACCTTGACCACCACGACACTAGCAATGTCTGTACGAATCTACACACCTACACACCTACACACCTACACACCTACACACCTACACACACTCATTCACATTCATCTTTACTGCAGCTTTGTAATTTTAAGAATTTATTTGCATTTCAAAATATTTTATGCAACAAATCTATGTCAATAGAAATGAGAGAAATAGAGTTCATCGGTGCTGTATAGAGCCAATTCTGACCTATGGAAGCGAATCATGGAAAGTAGACAAACATATGAAAAGACGATAAGAGGTCATAGAGATGGGATTTCTCAGAAGAATGTTGAAAGTTCCCTGGACAGCTAAAAAGACCAATGAGGAAGTTCTCAAAGAGGACAACACAAAAAGGGAGCTCTTCAAAAACATCAGAAAGAAACAATCAACATTTTTCGGGCACATCATGAGAAGAGGAAAGTTGGAATACTTGGTTACAACTGGCAAAATAAAAAGAAAGAGATATCGCGGACGACAACGAGAGAAAATACTGGATAGCTTGGTGTCATGACACGGAAAACAGTCAACAACAGAACTGATACAATGCACTGTAGATAGAAGATTGTAGAAGGACATGATCGCCTAGGCCAACCTGTATGGCACATGATGATGATGATTTGCATTTCTTTGCCTTCAACCCGACCCCCTTGTGACTCATACAGCATTACCGTCAGTTTAACGATTATAAGAAGGCAGTCATTGCCAGCATGTGGTAGCGAGTTGAGCTCCAAGACCAGACAGAGTTCCCGTGTTCGAGCTTTGTTATTGGGTGCAGCAATTTTGAAAGTCAGTAACTTCCTGCACTGTTTGAAAGTCAGTAACTTCCTGCACAGTTTGAAAGTCAGTAACTTCCTCCACTGTTTGAAAGTCAGTAACTTCCTGCAGTGTTTGAAAGTCAGTAACTTCCTCCACTGTTTGAAAGTCAGTAACTTCCTGCACAGTTTGAAAGTCAGTAACTTCCTGCACAGTTTGAAAGTCAGTAACTTCCTGCACAGTTTGAAAGTCAGTAACTTCCTGCACTGTTTGAAAGTCAGTAACTTCCTCCACTGTTTGAAAGTCAGTAACTTCCTGCACTGTTTGAAAGTCAGTAACTTCCTGCACTGTTTGAAAGTCAGTAACTTCCTGCACAGTTTGAAAGTCAGTAACTTCCTCCACTGTTTGAAAGTCAGTAACTTCCTGCACAGTTTGAAAGTCAGTAACTTCCTGCACAGTTTGAAAGTCAGTAACTTCCTGCACAGTTTGAAAGTCAGTAACTTCCTGCACAGTTTGAAAGTCAGTAACTTCCTGCACTGTTTGAAAGTCAGTAACTTCCTGCACTGTTTGAAAGTCAGTAACTTCCTGCACTGTTTGAAAGTCAGTAACTTCCTGCACAGTTTGAAAGTCAGTAACTTCCTCCACTGTTTGAAAGTCAGTAACTTCCTGCACAGTTTGAAAGTCAGTAACTTCCTCCACTGTTTGAAAGTCAGTAACTTCCTGCAGTGTTTAAAAGTCAGTAACTTCCTGCACTGTTTGAAAGTCAGTAACTTCCTGCAGTGTTTAAAAGTCAGTAACTTCCTGCACTGTTTGAAAGTCAGTAACTTCCTGCACTGTTTGAAAGTCAGTAACTTCTTGCACAGTTTGAAAGTCAGTAACTTCCTACACTGTTTGAAAGTCAGTAACTTCCTGCACTGTTTGAAAGTCAGTAACTTCTTGCACAGTTTGAAAGTCAGTAACTTCCTACACTGTTTGAAAGTCAGTAACTTCCTGCACTGTTTGAAAGTCAGTAACTTCCTCCACTGTTTGAAAGTCAGTAACTTCCTCCACTGTTTGAAAGTCAGTAACTTCCTGCACTGTTTGAAAGTCAGTAACTTCCTCCACTGTTTGAAAGTCAGTAACTTCCTGCACTGTTTGAAAGTCAGTAACTTCCTGCACTGTTTGAAAGTCAGTAACTTCCTGCACTGTTTGAAAGTCAGTAACTCCCTGCACAGTTTGAAAGTCAGTAACTTCCTGCACAGTTTGAAAGTCAGTAACTTCCTGCACTGTTTGAAAGTCAGTAACTTCCTCCACTGTTTGAAAGTCAGTAATTTCCTGCACAGTTTGAAAGTCAGTAACTTCCTACACTGTAACACGTAACTGATGAATGTTCAAACACTTACCAGCTGCCAATGAATCAACGTTTCCTGTTTGATAGCAATAAAATGCAACACATTTTAATATTATAAGGTAATAGACACAGTAAGTTTGGAAACACCTCACTTCTCTTATCTTACTATTTGGTGGGCCATTGGAACATGCTGAAAGTAAGTATCTATTCTCTTTCAGGTCTCGCTTGACTATTTGTAATTTGTCGACGACAAAACGTGTTCGTTCCTAGATATTGCATTTCCTCTTTCTTCTTCCTTTGTTGTTGTTCTTATGATCAACATCGCTGCACACCGGACTAATAAATATTCTTCTTATTCTTTTTGTTTCCTCATTTCCCATTCAACGTCGGTGCAGCAGTATTATATACACTTTGCTATAGTGTGTTCTGTGTAGATTGCAATATACGCCATCATTGGAATAACGATCAATATGGCGGATATGCGGTAAGAACCTTTGAGGCTCAGTCTGAATAATGTTCCTTGTTGCAGTTTTCTCATATTCCAAGTCCGGCTTGCTGCTGGAGCTAATGTGTTAGCGCTCTGTGCACACCGTGAGCTGTTTTTTTCTCATCCGGATCGTGTTTCGATATTCAGACTGTTTACAATGAATGATGATATCGTATGACGAAGGACAGTTCAGCTGCGTTCACTTTCGGTGCCGCTTGGACTTATGTCTTTTGGCGTGTGCTGTAGCTGATATGATGGGGACTGCAGCTGCCTTTCTTTGTTTGGATCCTACAATGAGATGAGTTTTAATTAGGATGATTTCACTGGTACGGGCGATTGGGCAATTATGGATTTTCATTCGTTTACAGCGACACCGGGGTCTTCGACTAACTATAACCATAGTTGCATAGAGAAAGCAAATCTAGAATTGAAAAAATAATGTACAGGATCACGCAAGCATTAACGTAACAGGAATGCCGGAGATATGTACAGGAGATAAATGTCCATGAGAGAAATGTCCATAAGAGAAATGTCCAAGAGAGAAATGTCCATAAGAGAAATGTCCAAGAGAGAAATATCCATGAGAGAAACGTCCAAGAGAGAAATGTGCAAGAGATAAATGTCCATGAAAGAAATGTCCAAGTGAGAAATATCCATGAGAGAAATGTCCAAGTGAGAAATATCCATGAGAGAAATGTCCAAGAGAGAAATATCCAAGTGAGAAATATCTAAGCCAGAAATGTCCAAGAGAGAAATATCCAAGTGAGAAATATCCAAGTGAGAAATATCTAAGCCAGAAATGTCCATAAGAGTATTGTCCAAGAGAGAAATATCCAAGAGAGAAATATCCAAGTGAGAAATATCTAAGCCAGAAATGTCCATAAGAGTAATGTCCAAGAGAGAAATATCCAAGAGAGAAATATCCAAGTGAGAAATACCTAAGCCAGAAATGTCCATAAGAGTAATGTCCAAGAGAGAAATGTCCAAGTGAGAAATATCTAAGCCAGAAATGTCCATAAGAGTAATGTCCAAGAGAGAAATATCCAAGTGAGAAATATCTAAGCCAGAAATGTCCATAAGAGTAATGTCCAAGAGAGAAATGTCCAAGAGAGAAATATCCAAGTGAGAAATATCTAAGCCAGAAATGTCCATAAGAGTAATGTCCAAGAGAGAAATGTCCAAGAGAGAAATATCCAAGTGAGAAATATCTAAGCCAGAAATATCTAAGCCAGAAATATCCATAAGAGTAATGTCCAAGAGAGAAATGTCCAAGAGAGAAATATCCAAGTGAGAAATATCTAAGCCAGAAATATCCATAAGAGTAATGTCCAAGAGAGAAATATCCAAGAGAGAAATATCCAAGAGAGAAATGTCCATGAGAGAAATATCCAAGAGAGAAATATCCAAGAGAGAAATATCCATGAGAGAAATGTCCAAAAGATAAATTTCCATGAGAGAAATGTCCAAGCGCATTCATGACCACCCATATTGTCCTAACTATTTACAGAGTTAACGAATGGACAAATTTATGACTCTTACTTTCTATCAATGAACCCACATGAAAAAACAGACATCGCGGAAACCCTCAAGAACAATGGCCTAGACTGGAGAGAAGTAGATACAAGTGTCCAAGAAGAAGAATGGATAGTGAGACCCTGTCCGTGGCAAATGTCACATAAAGAAGTCTAAAAGGTGTCCTCTTTCTTTCTGTGGTTCACCCAACCATTACTAAAGGAAAGGTTAGTTCTCGTCGTCATCCATCATTAAAAGGACGTTAAGTGGGCGTGGATTCATTGTGTTGAGGTTTATTAGCGACTTTCGGCCCAACACATCCGACTTCAGCACGGCATTTTTTTAGTAAAAAGCTTTGATTGATTGTCTATTCTGACTCGAGAGTTATATTAGAATCTGCCATAATCTATGACATCATCATCATCATCATCGTCATCAAATACCGAGCCTACTGGCGTAGGTGATCATGTCTCTCCACATCTTTCGATCTCGACAGTTCTTTATTATTTCTGTTGTTGACCTTCTGCCAAGCCATTCTCTTAAGCTGTCTAGTATTTTCTCTCTTTGCTTCCCTCTATCTCTTCGTTCCTCAATTTTTCCAGTTGTTCTCTTCTCATTACATGGCCAAAAAATTATGAGTGTTTCTTCCTAACATTGGAAATTAGTTTTCTTTTTGCTTTGACCTCATTCAGAACATTTTCATCTCTTCTTAGCTGTCCATGGTATTCTCAACATTCTTATGTAAAACCACATTTCTACAGACTCCAGTGATTTTCTTGTCTGTTGTCCTATTGTGCATGATTCACATCCATATGTTAAGACTGTCTCCACGACATCATGGAAGATCAAAAATAATAAAACCTGGCGTTTCAAACAAAGGAATGGAAATACTTGCCTACTCGGGGTCGGTAAGCTGCAAAGTAGAGATATTAACTAACAATTACTGATATTTAAGTAAGATCATGAAATGAGCATATAGCAGCTTTCTAAGAATGTCCATTATTATATAAATATCAACATCTTTTATATCAGTAAGTTCTAAAATATATGGCCTTTGTCGTCTTGACATGCGGTTGGTAGCAAGCAATCATGATCAGTCAGTGGTTTGGTAAAATATTAGTGTCTTATGCTGGATGCTGCTTTGGTGAACAGGTTCTCTGGTGGCTGATTCAGTCAATACTGGATAGACGATCCATCCACAGAATGAACAGGATGTAGTTGTCTTCCCTGGCCTCGTCTTCTTTCCCCTTCGCATTTTGTCTTCTGAATTTGATATATCAGCAATGCCTCGACAATTTCTATGCCATTTTTTATTTGTGTTCTCCATATGCTACGATCTGCAGCCAGATTTTCCCAATCTCTTTCGCTGATAGAGAATTCCCTCAAGGCAGCCCTACAAATATCCTTATCTCTCAGCACTTGTCTGCCCAGCAGACGTCTACTTTAAATCTCATCATCATCAAGTACCAGGCTGCTGGCGTAGGTGATCATGTCTCTCCACAACTTTCGATCTCGGCAGTTCTTTATCATTTCTGTTGTTGACCTTCTGCCAAACAATTCTCTTAAGCTGTCTGTTATTTTTTTCTCTTTGCTTCCCTCTATCTCTTCGTCCCTCAATTTTTCCAGTTGTTACAATATTGATAGATAGATAGATAGATAGATAGATAGATAGATAGATAGATAGATAGATAGATAGATAGATAGATAGATAGATAGATAGATAGATAGATAGATAGATAGATAGATAGATAGATAGATAGATAGATAGATAGATAGATAGATAGATAGATAGATAGATAGATAGATAGATAGATAGATAGATAGATAGATAGATAGATAGATAGATAGATAGATAGATAGATAGATAGATAGATAGATAGATAGATAGATAGATAGATAGATAGATAGATAGATAGATAGATAGATAGATAGATAGATAGATAGATAGATAGATAGATAGATAGATAGATAGATAGATAGATAGATAGATAGATAGATAGATAGATAGATAGATAGATAGATAGATAGATAGATAGATAGATAGATAGATAGATAGATAGATAGATAGATAGATAGATAGATAGATAGATAGATAGATAGATAGATAGATAGATAGATAGATAGATAGATAGATAGATAGATAGATAGATAGATAGATAGATCGATAGATCGATAGATCGATAGATAGATAGATCGATAGATCGATAGATAGATAGATAGATAGATAGATAGATAGATAGATAGATAGATAGATAGATAGATAGATAGATAGATAGATAGATAGATAGATAGATAGATAGATAGATAGATAGATAGATAGATAGATAGATAGATAGATAGATAGATAGATAGATAGATAGATAGATAGATAGATAGATAGATAGATAGATAGATAGATAGATAGATAGATAGATAGATAGATAGATAGATAGATAGATAGATAGATAGATAGATAGATAGATAGATAGATAGATAGATAGATAGATAGATAGATAGATAGATAGATAGATAGATAGATAGATAGATAGATAGATAGATAGATAGATAGATAGATAGATAGATAGATCTCAACAGTTATTTATTATTTCTGCTGTTGACCTTCTGCCACGCCATTCTCGTAAGCTTTGTGGTATCTCTTCTCTTTGGTTCCCTCTTTCTCTTCGTCCCTCAATTTTCCCAGTTGTCACAATATATGCCGGCTGTTCTCTTCTCATTACATGGCCAAAAAATGATGATTGTTTCTTCCTAATATTGGAAATTAGCTCTCTTTTTGCTTTGACATCTTTCAGAACGTTTTCATTACTCTTCTTAACTGTCCATGGTACTCTCAACATTCTTCTGTAAAACCACATTTCTACAGACTCCAGTGATTTTCTTGTCTGTTGTCCTATTGTCCATGATTCGCATCCATATGTTAAGACTGGCTCTACGTAACATTTAAGAGCTCTTTTTCTTGTTTCTATTGTTAAAAATGGATTGCATAGTATCTTCCTCATTTTTTGGAAAGCTGCTTTTGCCTGAGCCATTCTGCATCTCACCTCTTTTGTACATCTTCCGTCTGAGGTTAACAAAGTTCCCAAATATTTAATTCATTTACCTGTTTTAATATTGTTCCACTTGTCTTTATTTTACACTGAGGTGATGTCTTTTTCTTTGTTGTTACCATTACATCTGTCTTTTTGCTATTAAGGCTGAGTCCTTTATTTTTGCTTTCTTCCACTATAATGTCCATCATTTCTTGTAACTCATTTTCACTCTTAGCGATTAAGACTGTATCATCAGCATACCTTAGATTATTTATATTATGACCTCCAATTGTTATTCCAGGCATGTCCCTTATGGATCTTAAAATAATCTCACTATAAATATTAAACAAATCTGGCGACAGTACACAACCTTGTCTAACACCCTGTTTTATTTGTTGAAACATTCCCAATTGCTTTCCAGTTCTTATGGCCGCTGTTTGTTGCCAGTACATGTTCTTCATTATTCTTAGATCTTTGCTGTCTACGTTTATGCTTTCTAAAATGTTGATTATTTCTTGGTGCTTTACTTTGTCAAATACCTTGGTGTAATCTATGAATCATAGGTATAGATCTGTTTTCACCTATATGGCTCTTTCTACTAAAGATCTTATGATATAAATGGCATTGCTTGTTCCTTTATCTCTAACAAAACCACACCGTTCAGCGCTAATTTCTGGACTAATTTTGTTCCGCACTCTTCGCATGATGATTCTTAGTAATATCTTAGTCATATGACTCATAAGGCTTATTGTGCGGTGATCACCACATTCAATCGCACCCGATTTTTTTTGTAGGGCTATGAATATTGATTTGAGCATGTCGTCTGGTATATATCCGCTGTTGTAGATATCATTCAATATTTTTGTTATTATTTCTTTTCCAAAATCACCCATGGCTTCAATCTCTTATTAGTTATATTATCTGGTCGAGGAGCTTTGCCTGATTTCATATTGCGCAAGGCATCTTCCACTTCTTCTCTGAGTGAAATGGAGACATTCTTTAGGACTCTCTAAAGTTGAGGATTTTAATTTCTTTGATGTTATCTTCCTATCTCTTTCTCTACCTCCTTCTCCTTCTCCTTCTCCTTCTCCTTCTCCTTCTCCTTCTCCTTCTCCTTCTCCTTCTCCTTCTCCTTCTCCTTCTCCTTCTCCTTCTCCTTCTCCTTCTCCTTCTCCTTCTCCTTCTCCTTCTCCTTCTCCTTCTCCTTCCTTTCACAGATGCCCTGAGGAATGGTCTTTGCCGGACTACGTAATCGAGATACGCAGCCAAACATTTATTATGCGTTTCTCTACAATAGGTTGGGAGCCGCGATAGCTCAGTAGTTAGTGAACTGGACTACAAAGGACAAGGGGTAGGGTTCGATCCCAACCGACGGCTTCCAGGTTCACCCAGCCTTAAATGGGTACCGGATTTTTTTCTGGGAAAGTAAAGCAGCACGGGCGTAATACCGACCACATTACCCCAAACTCATGTGCTGAAGGTCTGTAAAATATAGGGTCACTAACACCATATTTCCCTATACGCCTCTTGGCGTGACGGGGGTACTTTACTTACTTCTACAATATGTAACAAGAGGTCTTCCGGTCAATATGGCGGATAGAAGGCAAGAACCCGTCAAGGCACTGTCTGAACAGGTTCCATGTTGCAGTTTCCTCATATTAAAATTCCGGTTTGCTACCGGAGCTATTGAGATTAATGCTCTGTGCACACCGTGAGCTGTATGTTTCATTCAGATGGTGTTTCTATATTCAGATTGCTTACGATGAATGATGATATCGTATGACGAAGGACAGTTGTGTCCACCGTTGCTAATACGCCTTATGTCATTTGACATGTACTGTGTATGTTAAGATGAATATGATGCTGCCTTTCTTCCTATGTTTGGATATCCCATGAGATGTTTGGATATCCCATGAGATGTTCGGATAACCCATGAGATGTTCGGATGATTCCACAGGCACGAGCGGTTGAGCAATTATGGATTTTCATAAAATTGCAGTGATACCGGGGCCTTCGAATAATTAAAACTATAGTTAACAAGACCATGTGCATTTTAAGATCATAAAAAAAATAAATAAAGAGCCCTGTCACACTAAGTGGCGTATAGGGAATATGGTGTTAGTGACCATAAATTTTACAGACCTTCGGCACATGATTTTTGGGTAATGTGGTCGGTATTACGCCCGTGCCGCTTTACTTTTCCAGAAAAAAATCCGGTACTCACTTAAGGCTGGGTGAACCTGGCAGCCGTCGGTCAGAATCGAACCAAGCCTCTTGTCCTTTGTAGTCCAGTTCACTAACCAGCGAGCTAACGTATTTTTAAGATTATACTTGTGGTAAATATAAATGTTACCAAATAATAAATAACAACAAGGAGAAACTTGCCCGAGATTTCTTCACGATCAGCTTTGTTTAATTCAAATGAGTCTTTAGATTGCACTGTCAGATATAAACAAAATATAACAAGATCATTCTTATATCTCTAGCACTATACAAATGCATGCAGTATTTATTTTTGTTAAAAAGCGTCATTTAAATTGACAAACGTCGACTTTCTCTAATGTTTGTGTTTTGCTTTTTGGACCGCGAGGTGATGCAGAGATGGGGAAATGGGTCGTCTAAATGTTGCTGGCTGTTTAGCTTCCGGTGTTGTCCTGAATTTATTTAGTAGCTCTGTGAACATCGCTAGTCGTGTAGCTTAGAGTTGGTGTAATTAGTAGCTCTGTGAACATCGCTAGTCGTGTAGCTTAGAGTTGGTGTAATTAGTAGCTCTGTGAACATGGCTAGTCATGTAGCTTAGAGTTGGTGTATTTAGTAGCTCTGTGAACATGGCTAGTCATGTAGCTTAGAGTTGGTGTATTTAGTAGCTCTGTGAACATGGCTAGTCGTGTAGCTTAGAGTTGGTGTATTTAGTAGCTCTGTGAACATGGCTAGTCGTGTAGCTTAGAGTTGGTGTATTTAGTAGCTCCGTGAACATGGCTAGTCGTGTAGCTTAGAGTTGGTGTAATTAGTAGTTATGTAAACATGGCTAGTCGTGTAGCTTAGAGTTGGTGTAATTAGTAGTTCTGTAAACATGGCTAGTCGTGTAGCTTAGAGTTGGTGTAAAGTAGTTCTGTGAACATGGCTAGTCGTGTAGCTTAGAGTTGGTGTAATTAGTAGCTCTGTGTGTGAACATTGCTAGTCGTGTAGCTTAGAATTGGTATATTTAGTAGCGCTGTGATCATCGCTAGTCGTGTAGCCTATAGTTGTTGTCCTGAATTTATTTAGTAGTTAGGTGAACATCGCTAGTCGTGTAGCCTATAGTTGTTGTTGTCCTGAATTTATTTAGTAGTTAGGTAAACATCGCTAGTCGTGTTGCCTATAGTTGTTGTTGTCCTGAATTTATTTAGTAGCGCTGTGAACATCGCTAGTCGTGTAGCCTATAGTTGTTGTTGTCCTGAATTTATTTAGTAGTTAGGTAAACATCGCTAGTCGTGTAGCCTATAGTTGTTGTTGTCCTAAATTTATTTAGTAGTTAGGTAAACATCGCTAGTCGTGTAGCCTATAGTTGTTGTTGTCCTAAATTTATTTAGTAGTTAGGTAAACATCGCTAGTCGTGTAGCCTATAGTTGTTGTTGTCCTAAATTTATTTAGTAGCGCTGTGAACATCGCTAGTCGTGTAGCCTATAGTTGTTGTTGTCCTAAATTTATTTAGTAGTTAGGTAAACATCGCTAGTCGTGTAGCCTATAGTTGTTGTTGTCCTAAATTTATTTAGTAGTTAGGTGGACATCGCTAGTCGTGTAGCCTATAGTTGTTGTTGTCCTAAATTTATTTAGTAGTTAGGTAAACATCGCTAGTCGTGTAGCCTATAGTTGTTGTTGTCCTAAATTTATTTAGTAGTTAGGTGGACATCGCTAGTCGTGTAGCCTATAGTTGTTGTTGTCCTAAATTTATTTAGTAGTTAGGTAAACATCGCTAGTCGTGTAGCCTATAGTTGTTGTTGTCCTAAATTTATTTAGTAGTTAGGTAAACATCGCTAGTCGTGTAGCCTATAGTTGTTGTTGTCCTAAATTTATTTAGTAGTTAGGTAAACATCGCTAGTCGTGTAGCCTATAGTTGTTGTTGTCCTAAATTTATTTAGTAGTTAGGTAAACATCGCTAGTCGTGTAGCTTAGAATTGCTGTTATCGTGAATTTATTATACAGGCTCTGTGCACATCGTTACAATAATAACATCAAACAGAAGATACCCTAAAGAATTTTTTTTTATTAAAAATAAGCAAAATAGCACAGGTTAAAGTAGCTTTTCTGATAATGAGAAACATCTTGATCAACAAGCATATGTCAACAGAATGTGAGAATGAGAGTTGATCGTTTTCATTTATGTAGATCCAGTTCTGTCTAAAGAGAAACAATCATGAGCAGTACACAAACAAATTAAAAGATCAACAGAATTCTCAGAAACGGGATTTCTCAGATGAATGTTGAGAGTTTCCGGGACAGTTAAAAAAAAAAAAAAAACCAACGAGGAAATTCTAAAAGAAGTCAACACAAAAAGGGAACTCCTCTCCTTAAAAAACATCAGAAAGGAACAATCAACATTTTTCAGCACATCATGAGAAGATGAAATGTGGAATATTTGGTTACAACTGGCAAAATTCAGGTAAATAGAGATCGCGGACGACAAAGAAAGAAGATACTAGATAGCTTGGTGACACGCCATTGAAAACAGTCAACATAAATGACACTATGCATTGTTGATAGAAACATGTGGAAGGACATGATCGACTACGCCAGCCAGTGTGGCACAGGATGATGATGATGTCAAAACTATATCCACATAATAATGAAGAACTATTTCTCATTTTCTTATATTTTTCTATGCAGCTTTTGCCAGAGCTGTTCTATAACCATTGGAGGTCATATAAGCATTGGAGTTCATACTATAAATAATTTAAGGTATGCTGATGATACGGGAGCCGCGATAGCTCAGTGGTTAGTGAACTGGGCTACAAAGGACAAGAGGTAGGGTTCGATCGCAACTGACGGCCTTCGGTTCACCCAGCCTTTAATTGGTACCAGATTTTTTTCTGGGAAAGTAAAGCGGCACAGGCGTAATACCGACCTCATTACCAAAAAATCGTGTGCCGAAGGTCTGTAAAATTTATGGTCACTAACACCATAATCCCTATACGCCACTTGGCATGACGGGGGTACTTTACTTTTTTTCATGCTGATGATACAGTCTTAATCGCTAACAAAGTGAAAATGAGTTACAAGAAATGTTATAGTGAAGACATTATAGTGAAGACATTATAGTGAAGACATTATAGTGAAGAAAAGCAAAAATAATGGACTCAGCCTTAATAATAAAAAGACATGTAATGGTAGCAACAAAGAAAAAGACTTCACCGAAGTGCACAATAAAGACACGTGGAACAATATTAAAACAGGTAAATGAATTAAGATATCTGGAAATAATGTTAACTCAAGATGGCAGATGGACAACAGAGGTGAGAAACAGAATGGCTCGGGCAAAAGCAGCTTTAAGCAAATGAGGAAGATATTGTGCAATACATTTTTGACAATAGAAACAAGAAAAAGAGTTCTTAAATGTTATGTAAAGCCACTCTTAACATATGGATATGAATCATGGACAATAGGACAACAGACAAGAAAATCACTAGAGTCCGTAGAAATGTGTTTTTACAGAAGAATGTTGAGAGTACCATGGAATACCAAAGCAAAAAAGAGAGCTCATTTTCAATATTAGGAAAAAAACAAACATATTTTTTAGCCATGTAATGAGAAGCGAACAGCTGGAATATATTGTAACAACTGGGAAAATTGAGGGGCGAAGAAATAGAGGGAAGCAAAGAGAATAGACTCTTAAGAGAATGGATTGACAGAGGGTCAACAACAGAAATGATAAATAACTGCCGAGAAAGAAAATTGGGGAGAGACATGATCACCTCCGCCAGCAGGCCCCGTACTTGATTATTATTATTCTATCATCATCATCATCACGTGCCATACCGGTTGGCGTGGGCGATCATGTCCTTCCACAATCTTCTATCTACAGTGCATCGTATGAGTTCTGTTGTTGACTGTTTTCCATGTCATTACACCAAGCTATCCAGTATTTTCTCTCTTTGTCGTTCGCGATCTCTCTTTCCTTTTATTTTGCCAGTTGTAATCAAGTATCCCAACTTTCCTCTTCTCATGTTCCCAAAAAATGTTGATTGCTTCTTTCTGATGTTTTTTTTAGGAGCTCCCTTTTTGTGTTGGCCTCTTTGAGAATTTCCTCATTTGTTTTTTTTTTTAGCTTTCCAGGGATCTTTCAACATTCTTCTGAGAAATCCCATCTTTGTGGCCTCTAATCGTCTTTTCATATGTTTGTCTACTGTCCATGATTCGCTTCCATAGGTCAGAATTGGTTCTATATAGCACCGATGAACTCTCTTTCTCATTTTCATTGACATAGATTTGTTCCATAAGATATTTTTAACCTTCTGAAATGCTATTTTGGCCTGAGCTATTCTGCTTTTTATTTCCGATGTGCATCTCCCATCTGATGTTATTATTGTGCCCAAGTATTTGACGCGTTGCACTTGTTTCAGATTTGTCTACACGTTGTATTATGACTGGTTAATAACTGACATTTAAAAAAAAAGAAACACATCGTTAGAGCAAACAGATATAAACTGACGTACAGTGGTGTGACTTTGCCATGGCTATCTGAACACATAGGGCGCACAGCAGGACGACCAAGTAGGGACAAACCTATTAGGAAATATTGGAAAGAAATATATTTAGTCACTGGCGTTGTTTCACGTCTTCACTGGTGGAGTTTCTGTACACAGTATAATACATGAGGTAGTCCATGAAAGTAATTGTATTATCATCATCAAAACTTACCAGTACAATCATTATCAATGTCACCATCATCATCATTATCAATGTCACAATTATCATCATTATCAATGTCACTATCATAATTATCACTGTCACCATTATCATCATTATCAATGTCACTATCATCATTATCACTGTCACCATTACCATAATTATCAATGTCACCATTATCATCATTATCAATGTCACTATCGTCATTATCACTGTCACCATTATCATCATTATCAATGTCACCATTATCATCATTATCAATGTCACTATCATCATTATCACTGTCACCATTATCATCATTATCAATGTCACCATCATCTTCATTATCAATGTCACCATTATCATCATTATCAATGTCACCATTATCATCATTATCAATGTCATCATCATCATCATTATCAATGTCACCATTACCATAATTATCAATGTCACAATTATCATCATTATCAATGTCACTATCATCATTATCACTGTCACCATTATCATCATTATCAATGTCACTATCATCATTATCACTGTCACCATTATCATCATTATCAATGTCACCATTATCATCATTATCACTGTCACCATTATTATCATTATCAATGTTACCATCATCATTATCAATGTCACTATCATCATTATCAATGTCGCCATTATCATCATTATCAATGTCACTATCATCATTATCACTGTCACCACCATCATCATTATCAATGTCACCATTAGAATCATTATCACTGTCACCATTAACATCATTATCACTGTCACCATTATCATCATTATCACTGTCACCATTATCATCATTATCAATGTCGCCATTATCATCATTATCAATGTCACCATCATCATTATTATCAATGTCACCATCATCATCATTATCACTGTCACCATTATCATCATTATCAATGTCGCCATTATCATCATTATCAATGTCACCATCATCATTATTATCAATGTCACCATCATCATCATTATCAATGTCCCCATCCTCATCATTATCAATATCAACATCAACATCATTATCAATGTCACCATCATCATTATTATCAATGTCACCATCATCATTATTATCAATGTCACCATCATCATCATTATCAATGTCACCATCATCATTATTATCAATGTCACCATCAACATCATTATCAATGTCACCATCATCATTATTATCAATGTCACCATCAACATCATTATCAATGTCACCATCATCATTATTATCAATGTCACCATCATCATTATTATCAATGTCACAACCATCATCATTATCAATGTCACCATCAACATCATTATCAATGTCACCATCATCATCATTATCAATGTCACCATCACCATCATTATCATTGTCACTATAATCATCACCATCATTATCACTGTCACTATAATCATCACCATCATTATCATTGTCACCATCACCATCATTATCATTGTCACCATCACCATCATTATCACTGTCACCATCATCATCATTATCACCTTCACCATCATCATCATTATCACTGTCACCATCATCATAATTATCACCTTCACCATCACCATCATTATCACTGTCACCATCATCATCATTATCCCCTTCACCATCATTGTCACTGTCACCATGTACTGTTTGATCTTTCTGTCTTATCATGTGGACAAAGCCATTTATCTGTTGTTTCTTTGTCTACTCTATGGCGAAAACTATTCCTAGCTTTTTTTTCACAATTCTTCATTTCTGATCTTATCTCTCATGTTTTCAGAGAAACTAAACTATCAGACAGACAGGAAGTTATAGTATTTTGTTTGGATTAGTTAAACAAGTAATATCCTTTTGTATGGCAGCGAATCATGGACAACTTATGCAAAGCAAGAAACAAGGCTATATGCATTCCATATGCGATGTCAGCGTCGTATTTTGGTATCATCTTGAAGGACAAAGTCTACACACTGCTCAAACAACGTAGGTTACGCTGGTTTGGTCACATACACCGTATGAAAGATGGCCGCATACCAAGAGATATACTCTACGGACAACTGGCAGATGGCAATAGGACTAGGGGCGCCAAAAACTCAGATTTATAGACATTTGTAAACGTGACATGAAAACTCTGAACAAAAACCCTGCATTCTGGGAAGAGATGGCCGCAGACCACAATCTTTGGAAATACATTCTAAAGCTTCAACTCAAGCAAGAAGCAGCGACAGATTCATAGAACAAGATAATACAGTGTTAATGAAAATATTTGAAAAAATAACATTTCTAGGGGCGCTTCAAATTCCGGAGCCAACTATGACTGACGGTGGTTACTTTAGTCAACTATGACTGACGGTGGTTACTTTAGTCAACTATGACTGACGGTGGTTACTATAGTTAACTATGACTGACGGTGGTTACTATAGTCAACTATGAGTGGCGGTGGTTACTATAGTTAACTATGACTGACGGTGGTTACTATAGTCAACTATGACTGACGGTGGCTACTATAGTCAACTATGACTGACGGTGGCTATTATAGTCAACTATGACTGACGGTGGCTACTATAGTCAACTATGGCTGACGGGGGCTACTATAGTCAACCATGACTGATGGAGGTTACTATAGTCAACTATGACTGATGGAGGCTACTATAGTCAACTATGACTGACGGAGGCTACTATAGTCAACTATGACTGACGGAGGCTACTATAGTCAAATATAACTGACGGAGGCTACTATAGTGAACTATAATTAATGGAGGCTACTATAGTCAACTATGACTGACGGAGGCAACTATAGTCAACTATAACTGATGGAGGCTACTATAGTCAACTATGACTGACGGAGGCTACTATAGTCATCTATGACTGACGGAGGCTACTATAGTCAACTATGACTGACGGAGACTACTATAGTCAACTATGACTGACGGAGGCTACTATAGCCAAAGATGTTTGACAGAGGCTACTATAGTGAACTATGACTGACGGAGGCTACTATAGTCAAATATGACTGGCGGAGGCTACTATAGTCCACTATGACTGGCGGAGGCTACTATAGTCAACTATGACTGACGGAGGCTACTATAGTCAACTATGACTGTCGGAGGCTACTATAGCCAAAGATGACTGACGGAGGCTACTATAGTCAGCTATGACTGACGGAGGCTACTATAGTCAAATATGACTGACAGAGGCTACTATAGTCAACTATGACTGACGGAGGCTACTATAGAGAACGATAACTGGCGGAGGCTTCTATATTAAAATATGACTGACGCAGGCTAATATAGTCAACTATGACTCACTATGCCTACTATAGTCAACTATGACTGACGGAGGCTACTATAGTCAACGATGACTGACGGAGGGTACTATAGTCAACGATGACTGACGGAGGATACTATAGCCAACTATGACTGACGGAGGCTACTATAGTCAACTATGACGGACGGAGAATACTATAGTCAAATATGACTAACGGAGGCTACTATAGTCAACGATGACTGGCGGAGGCTACTATAGTCAACTATGACTGACGGAGGCTACTATAGTCAACTATGACTGTCGGAGGCTACTATAGCCAAAAATGACTGACGGAGGGTACTATAGTCAACTATGACTGACGGAGGCTACTATAGTCAAATATGACTGACAGAGGCTACTATAGTCAACTATGACTGACGGAGGCTACTATAGCCAACGATAACTGGCGGAGGCTACTATAGTAAAATTTGACTGACGGAGGCTAATATAGTCAACTATGACTGACGGAGGCTACTATAGTCAACTATGACTGACGGAGGCTACTATAGTCAACGATGACTGACGGAGGCTACTATAGTCAACGATGACTGACGGAGGCTACTATAGTCAACTATGACTGACGGAGGCTACTATAGTCAACTATGCCCGACAGAGGCTACTATAGTCAACAATGACTGACGGAGGCTACTATAGTCAACTATGTCTGACGGAGGCTACTATAGCCAACGATGACTGATAGAGGCTACTATAGTCAACAATGACTGACGGAGACTAATATAGTCAACGATGACTGACGGAGACTAATATAGTCAACTATGACTGACGGAGACTAATATAGTCAACAATGACTGAAGGAGACTAATATAGTCAACTATGACTGACGGAGACTAATTTAGGCAACTATGACTGACGGAGACTAATATAGTCACCAATGACTGAAGGAGACTAATATAGTCAACTATGACCGACAGAGGCTACTATAGCCAACGATGACTGACGGAGACTAATATAGCCTACTATGACTGACGGAGACTAATATAGCCAACGACAACTGACGGAGACTACTATAGCCAACTATGACTAACGGAGACTAATATAGCCAACTATAACTAACGGAGACTAATATAGCCAACTATAACTAACGGAGACTAATATAGCCAACTATAACTAACGGAGACTAATATAGCCAACTATAACTAATGGAGACTAATATTGCCAACTATAACTAACGGAGACTAATATAGCCAACTATAACTGACTGAGACTAATATAGCCAATTATAACTAACGGAGACTAATATAGCCAATTATAACTAACGGAGACTAATATAGCCAACTATAACTGACGGAGACTAATATAGCCAACTATAACTAACGGAGACTAATATAGCCAACGATGACTGACGAAGACTATTATAGCCAACTATAACTAACGGAGACTAATATAGCCAACTATAACTAACGGAGACTAATATAGCCATCTATAACTAACGGAGACTAATATAGCCAACTATAACTAACGAAGACTAATATAGCCAACTATAACTAACGAAGACTAATATAGCCAACTATGACTGGCGGAGACTAATATAGCCAACTATAACTAACGGAGACTAATATAGCCAACGATGAGTGACAGAGACTAATATAGCCAACTATAACTAACGGAGACTAATATAGCCAACTATAACTAACGGAGACTAATATAGCCAACTATATCTAACGGAGACTAATATATCCAACTATAACTAATGGAGACTAATATAGCCAACTATAACTAACGGAGACTATTATAGCCAACGGTAACTAACGAAAATTAATATAACCAACTATGACTGACGGAGACTAATATATCCAACGATAACTGACGGAGATTAATATAGCCAACGATGACTGGCGTAGACTAATATAGCCAATTATAACTAACGGAGACTAATATAGCCAACTATAACTAACGGAGACTAATATAGCCAACTATAACTAACGGAGACTAATACAGCCAACTATAACTAACGGAGACTAATATAGCCAACTATAACTAAAATAGACTAATATAGCCAACTATAACTAACGGAGACTAATATAGCCAACTATAACTAACTGAGACTAATATAGCCAACTATAACTAACGGAGACTAATATAGCCAACTATAACTAACGGAGACTAATATAGCCAACTATAACTAACGGAGACTAATATAGCCAACTATAACTAACGGAGACTAATATAGCCAACTATAACTAACGGCGACTAATATAGCCAACTATAACTAACGGAGACTAATATAGCCAACTATAACTAACGGTGACTAATATAGCCAACTATAACTAACAGAGACTAATATAGCCAACGATGACTGGCGGAGACTAATATAGCCAACTATAACTAACGGAGACTAGTATATAGCCAACTATAGCTAACGGAGACTAATATAGCCAACTATAACTGGCGGAGACTAATATAGCCAACTATAACTAACGGATACTAATATAGCCAACTATAACTAACGGAGACTAATATAGCCAACTATAACTAACGGAGACTAATATAGCCAACTATAACTAACGGAGACTAATATAGCCAACTATGACTGGCGGAGACTAATATAGCCAACGATGACTGGCGGAGACTAATATAGCCAACTATAACTAACGGAGACTAATATAGCCAACTATTACTAACAGAGACTAATATAGCCAACTATAACTAACGGAGACTAATATAGCCAACTATAACTAACGGAGACTAATATAGCCAACGATGACTGGCGGAGACTAATATAGCCAACTATAACTAACGGAGACTAATATAGCCAACTATAACTAACGGAGACTAATATAGCCAACTATAACTAACGGAGACTAATATAGCCAACTATAACTAACGGAGACTAATATAGCCAACTATAACTAACGGAGACTAATATAGCCAACTATAACTAACGGAGACTAATACAGCCAACTATGACTGGCGGAGACTAATATAGCCAACTATAACTAACGGAGACTAATATAGCCAACTATAACTAACGGAGACTAATATAGCCAACGATGACTGGCGGAGACTAATATAGCCAACTATAACTAACGGAGACTAATATAGCCAACGATAACTAACGGAGACTAATATAGCCAACTATAACTAACGGAGACTAATATAGCCAAATATAACTAAAGGAGACTAATATAGTAAACTATGACTGGCGGAGACTAATATAGCCAACTATAACTAACGGAGACTAATATAGCCAACTATAACTAACGGAGACTAATATAGCCAACTATAACTAACGGAGACTAATATAGCCAACTATAACTAACGGAGACTAAAATAGCCAACTATGACTGGCGGAGACTAATATAGCCAACTATAACTAACGGAGACTAATATAGCCAACTATAACTAACGGAGACTAATATAGCCAACTATGTCTGGCGGAGACTAATATAGCCAACGATGACTGACGGAGACTAATATAGCCAACGATGACTGACGGAGACTAATATAGCCAACGATGACTGACGGAGACTAATATAGCCAACGATGACTGACGGAGACTAATATAGCCAACGATGACTGGCGGAGACTAATATAGCCAACTATGACTAACGGAGACTAATATAGCCAACTATAACTAACGGAGACTAATATAGCCAACTATGACTGGCGGAGACTAATATAGCCAACGATGACTGGCGGAGACTAATATAGCCAACTATAACTAACGGAGACTAATATAGCCAACTATAACTAACGGAGACTAATATAGCCAACTATAACTAACGGAGACTAATATAGCCAACTATAACTAACGGAGACTAATATAGCCAACGATGACTGACGGAGACTAATATAGCCAACTATGACTGACGGAGACTAATATAGCCAACGATGACTGACGGAGACTAATATAGCCAACTATGACTGACGGAGACTAATATAGCCAACTATAACTAACGGAGACTAATATAGCCAACTATAACTAACGGAGACTAATATAGCCAACAATGACTGACGGAGACTAATATAGCCAACGATGACTGACGGAGACTAATATAGCCAACTATGACTGACGGAGACTAATATAGCCAACTATAACTAACGGAGACTAATATAGCCAACTATAACTAACGGAGACTAATATAGCCAACTATGACTGACAGAGACTAATATAGCCAACTATGACTGACGGAGACTAATATAGCCAACGATGACTGACGGAGACTAATATAGCCAACGATGACTGACGGAGACTAATATAGCCAACGATGACTGACGGAGACTAATATAGTCAACGATGACTGACGGAGACTAATATAGTCAACGATGACTGACGGAGACTAATATAGCCAACGATGACTGACGGAGACTAATATAGCCAACGATGACTGACGGAGACTAATATAGTCAACGATGACTGACGGAGATTAATATAGCCAACGATGACTGACGGAGACTAATATAGTCAACGATGACTGACGGAGACTAATATAGTCAACGATGACTGACGGAGACTAATATAGTCAACGATGACTGACGGAGACTAATATAGCCAACGATGACTGACGGAGATTAATATAGCCAACGATGACTGACGGAGACTAATATAGTCAACGATGACTGACGGAGACTAATATAGCCAACGATGACTGACGGAGACTAATATAGCCAACTATGACTGACGGAGACTAATATAGCCAACTATGACTGACGGAGACTAATATAGCCAACGATGACTGACGGAGACTAATATAGCCAACGATGACTGACGGAGACTAATATAGTCAACGATGACTGACGGAGATTAATATAGCCAACGATGACTGACGGAGACTAATATAGCCAACTATAACTAACGGAGACTAATATAGCCAACGATGACTGACGGAGACTAATATAGCCAACGATGACTGACGGAGACTAATATAGCCAACGATGACTGACGGAGACTAATATAGCCAACGATGACTGACGGAGACTAATATAGCCAACGATGACTGACGGAGACTAATATAGCCAACTATGACTGGCGGAGGCTACTAATACAACTACTAATAAACCAATTAACATAACATAGCATGCGTGTTCATACCTTAGAGAAAGATACCATTTCTGTTATGGCAGAGTACAACATATGACCTCCTTCTGTCGGTAACAAAATTCGGCCACGAACTTTACTGGTCAGATTCTGCCACGACGTCCTTCAATCGTTCTGCAACGGGAGGAAACAAGACCAGAACACACATCACTTGGGACAAGCACTGACTCGGTAACATGTTGAACTGAGTGCAGAAATTTACAGATTGAGAATGGAAATGTGCGCCCATTCGCTGGACAATTCTTCCAACTTCTGCAAATGCTTCTTTACATCCATCCATTGAATACATCATCGATCTATACAGCTTTCCTTCTTTCTATCCATCTATCTACCCAACTTTCATTCTTTCTATCCATTTATCTACCCAACGTTCCTTCTTTCTATCCATCTATCTACCCAACGTTCCTTCTTTCTATCCATCTATCTACCCAACGTTCCTTCTTTCTATCCATTTATCTACCCAACGTTCCTTCTTTCTATCCATCTATCTACCCAACTTTCCTTCTTTCTATCCATCTATCTACCCAACGTTCCTTCTTTCTATCCATCTATCTACCCAACGTTCCTTCTTTCTATCCATCTATCTACCCAACGTTCCTTCTTTCTATCCATCTATCTACCCAACTTTCCTTCTTTCTATCCATCTATCTACCCAACGTTCCTTCTTTCTATCCATCTATCTACCCAACGTTCCTTCTTTCTATCCATCTATCTACCCAACTTTCTATCTTCTTATCCTTCTATCTACCCAACTTTCTATCTTTCTATCCATCTATCTACCCAACTTTCCTTCTTCCTATCCATCTATCTACCCAACTTTCCTTCTTTCTATCCATCTATCTACCCAACGTTCCTTCTTTCTATCCATCTATCTACCCAACTTTCCTTCTTTCTATCCATCTATCTACACTTTTTTCTATTTAGGCTGTCCATCCACGCATCGCTCTTTCTGTCCATCCATCCACACATACACAATTTCTTCCATCCATTGAACAAATCCATCTATCCGCCATTCCTTCCTTTCAATCACTTATCCCTTCAATCCATCCACTCATTCAATCACGTATCTCCTTCCTATCTTTCATTCAACTCATCCGTGATTTCACTCTTCGTTTTTTCAGTCGACACATCCATACTCTTATATCCGTCATTCCTTTCATTCATGCATTGAACACATTTATTCATCCAAACACAACACTTATTCCTTCCTTCCTTCCTTCCTTGTCCTTCAATCGTTCTGCAACGGGAGGAAACAAGACCAGAACACACATCACTTGAAACAAGCAATGACTCGGTAACATGTTGAACTGAGTGCACAAATTTACAGATTGAGAATGGAAATGTGCGCCCATTCGCTGGACAATTCTTCCAACTTCTGCAAATGCTTCTTTACATCCATCCATTGAATACATCATCTATCTATACAGCTTTCCTTCTTTCTATCCATCTATCTACCCAACTTTCATTCTTTCTATCCATTTATCTACCCAACGTTCCTTCTTCCTATCCATCTATCTACCCAACTTTCTATCTTCTTATCCTTCTATCTACCCAACTTTCTATCTTTCTATCCATCTATCTACCCAACTTTCCTTCTTCCTATCCATCTATCTACCCAACTTTCCTTCTTTCTATCCATCTATCTACCCAACGTTCCTTCTTTCTATCCATCTATCTACCCAACTTTCCTTCTTTCTATCCATCTATCTACACTTTTTTCTATTTAGGCTGTCCATCCACGCATCGCTCTTTCTGTCCATCCATCCACACATACACAATTTCTTCCATCCATTGAACAAATCCATCTATCCGCCATTCCTTCCTTTCAATCACTTATCCCTTCAATCCATCCACTCATTCAATCACGTATCTCCTTCCTATCTTTCATTCAACTCATCCGTGATTTCACTCTTCGTTTTTTCAGTCGACACATCCATACTCTTATATCCGTCATTCCTTTCATTCATGCATTGAACACATTTATTCATCCAAACACAACACTTATTCCTTCCTTCCTTCCTTCCTTGTCCTTCAATCGTTCTGCAACGGGAGGAAACAAGACCAGAACACACATCACTTGAAACAAGCAATGACTCGGTAACATGTTGAACTGAGTGCACAAATTTACAGATTGAGAATGGAAATGTGCGCCCATTCGCTGGACAATTCTTCCAACTTCTGCAAATGCATCTTTACATCCATCCATTGAATACATCATCGATCTATACAGCTTTCCTTCTTTCTATCCATCTATCTACCCAACTTTCATTCTTTCTATCCATTTATCTACCCAACGTTCCTTCTTTCTATCCATCTATCTACCCAACGTTCCTTCTTTCTATCCATCTATCTACCCAACGTTCCTTCTTTCTATCCATTTATCTACCCAACGTTCCTTCTTTCTATCCATCTATCTACCTAACGTTCCTTCTTTCTATCCATCTATCTACCCAACGTTCCTTCTTTCTATCCATCTATCTACCCAACGTTCCTTCTTTCTATCCATCTATCTACCCAACGTTCCTTCTTTCTATCCATCTATCTACCCAACGTTCCTTCTTTCTATCCATCTATCTACCCAACTTTCCTTCTTTCTATCCATCTATCTATCCAACTTTCCTTCTTCCTATCCATCTATCTACCCAACTTTCTATCTTCTTATCCTTCTATCTACCCAACTTTCTATCTTTCTATCCATCTATCTACCCAACTTTCCTTCTTCCTATCCATCTATCTACCCAACTTTCTATCTTTCTATCCATCTATCTATCCAACTTTCCTTCTTCCTATCCATCTATCTACCCAACTTTCTTTCTTCCTATCCATCTATCTACCCAACTTTCTATCTTTCTATCCATCTATCTACCCAACTTTCCTTCTTTCTATACATCTAAATAAACAATTTTCCTTCTTTCTATCCATCGATCTACCCAACTTTCCTTCTTTCTATCCATCTATCTACCCAACTTTCCGTCTTCCTATCCATATATCTACCCAACTTTCTATCTTTCTATCCATCTATCTACCCAACTTTCTGTCTTTCTATCCATCTATCTACCCAATTTTCCTTCTTTCTATACACCTAAATAAACAATTGTCCTTCTTTCTATCCATCTATCTACCCAACTTTCTATCTTTCTATCCATCTATCTACCCAACTTTCTATCTTTCAATCCATCTATCTACCAAACTTTCTATCTTTCTATCCATCTATCTACCCAACTTTCTATCTTTCTATCCATCTATCTATCCAACTTTCTATCTTTCTATCCATCTATCTACCCAACTTTCTATCTTTCTATCCATCTATCTACCCAACTTTCTATCTTTCTATCCATCTATCTACCCAACTTTCTATCTTTCTATCCATCTATCTACCCAACTTTCTATCTTTCTATCCATCTATCTACCCAACTTTCTATCCATCTATCTACCCAACTTTCTTCTTTCTATCCATCTATCTATCCAACTTTCCTTCTTTCTATCCATCTATCTACCCATCTTTCTATCTTTCTATCCATCTATCTACCCAACTTTCTATCTTTCTATCCATCTATCTACCCAACTTTCTATCCATCTATCTACCCAACTTTCTATCTTTCTATCCATCTATCTAGCCAACTTTCTATCCATCTATCTACCCAACTTTCCTTCTTTCTATCCATCTATCTACCCAACTTTCCTTCTTTCTATCCATCTATCTACCCAACTTTCTATCTTTCTATCCATCTATCTACCCAACTTTCTATCTTTCTATCCATCTATCTAGCCAACTTTCTATCCATCTATCTACCCAACTTTCTATCTTTCTATCCATCTATCTACCCAACTTTCTATCCATCTATCTACCCAACTTTCCTTCTTTCTATCCATCTATCTACACTTTTTTATATTTAGGCTGTCCATCCACGCATCGCACTTTCCGTTCATTCATCCACACATACACAATTTCTTCCATTCATCCACACATACACAATTTCTTCCATTCACCCACACATACACAATTTCTTCCATCCATTGAACAAATCCATCTATCCACCATTCCTTCCTTTCAATCACTTATCCCTTCAATCCATCCACTCATTCAATCACGTATCTCCTTCCTATCTTTCATTCAACTCATCCGTGGTTTCACTCTTCGTTTTTTTCAGTCGACACATCCATACACTTCCTTCCGTCATTCCTTTCATTCATGCATTGAACACATTTATTCATCCAAACACAACACTTATTCCTTCCTCCCTCCCACCCTCCTTCACTCCCTCCCTCCCTTCCTTCCTTCCTTCCTTCCTTCCTTCCTTCCTTCCTTCCTTTCTTCCTTCCTTCCTTTCTTCCTTTCTTCCTTCCATCCGTCCACTCATCATTTCTTCCAATTAGCACACCCATTTACTATTCATTCCTTCCATTCATTAATCTATCCGCCATTCTTTCCATCTATCTACCATCAGTCTATCTACCATCCATCTATCTATCATCCGTCTATCTACCATCCGTCTATCTATCATCCGTCTATCTACCATCCGTCTATCTACCATCCGTCTATCTACCATCCATCTATCTATCATCCGTCTATCTACCATCCGTCTATCTACCATCCGTCTATCTACCATCCATATATCTACCATCCCTCTATCTATCATCCATATATCTACCATCCGTATATCTACCATCCATATATCTACCATCTATATATCTACCATCCGTCTATCTACCATCCGTCTATCTACCATCCGTCTATCTACCACCCGTCTATCTACCATCCGTCTATCTACCATCCATCTATCTATCATCCGTCTATCTACCATCCGTCTATCTACCATCCATCTATCTACCATCCATATATCTACCATCCGTCTATCTACCATCCGTCTATCTATCATCCGTCTATCTACCATCCGTCTATCTACCATCCGTCTATCTACCATCCATCTATCTACCATCCATATATCTACCATCCGTCTATCTACCATCCACCTATCTATCATCCGTCTATCTACCATCCGTCTATCTACCATCCGTCTATCTATCATCCGTCTATCTACCATCTATCTATCTATCTATCTATCTATCTATCATCCGTCTATCTACCATCCATCTATCTACCATCCGTCAATCTACCATCCATCTATTTATCATCCGTCTATCTACCATCCATCTATCTAGCATCCGTCTATCTAGCATCCGTCTATCTACCATCCATCTATCTATCATCCGTCTATCTACCATCCATCTATCTATCATCCGTCTATCTACCATCCATCTATCTATCATCCGTCTATCTACCATCCATCTATCTATCATCCGTCTATCTACCATCCATCTATCTATCATTCGTCTATCTATCATCCGTCTACCCACTCTTGCTCCTGTACATAGATATCCAATCAGCTACCCTTCTTTCCTTTCATCCAACCATGCATCCAGTTATCCAATCTTACATCCATCCAACCTTCCGTCATACAATTCCCCCATCCATAAATCCATATTTCCTTTCATCTGTTCACTTATCCATCATTCCCTCCATTTTTTGTGTTCGCCTGTTTTCCCCTCTAGCGAAGTCTCTAGAGACTAGAACTGAGTTTTGCGTATTAATCCGTTTTTTCATGGCAGCCGTGTGCACTGGGGGTCCCTCGCCGCACAGGCATATAACTCCGTCTTCGGAGGTACTTATTTTTATTCCGTCGATGAGTAATTGACGTTTCAAGCCAGGCCTCTCTGCTGAGACCAGAGATGGTTGCCGCAAAAAGAAATCACAAATAAGATTCCCAACTGGTGCAGCCTAGATTTGAACTCACAACCTCTCTGTCTCGAGATCAGCGTCTTCCCTTGAGACCAACCAGTCCTCCGTTCTCTCTATCTATTCACCCAACTATTCCCTCATCCATCAATGATTCAACCTACCGATCCATCCATCCATGCGTCTATCCATCCATCCGCCCATCCATCTACCCATGCCTCCATCCGTCCGTCCGTCCGTCCATCCATCCATGCGTGCGTCAATCCATTCATCTATCCATCTATCCATCCATTCAACCCTTCCTTCTATCTATTCATTTTTCCATTCATCCATTCACCCTTCCTTCTATCTATTCCTCCATACAGTTCATTCATCCATCTATTCCGTCATCTATACATCCATTCACCCTTCCTTCTATCTATTCATCCATCCATCCATCCAATTCATCCACACATCAATGCATCCATCCATCCATTCATCCACCCTTCCTTCTATCTATTCATCTGTCCCGTCCATTTATCCACACCTCCATCCACTCTTACTTTTATCTATTTATCTGTCCCGTACATTTATCCACACATCCATCCACTATTCCTTCTATCTATTTATCCGTCCCGTCCATTCATCCACACATCAATGCATCCATTTATACATCCATCCACCCTTCCTTCTATCTATTTATCCATCCCTTCCATTCATCCACACATCTATGCATCCATTTATACATCCATCCACCCTTCCTTCTATCTATTTATCCATCCCTTCCATTCATCCACACATCTATGCATCCATTCATACATCCATCCACCCTTCCTTCTATCTATTTATCCATCCCTTCCATTCATCCACAAATCTATGCATCCATCTATTCAAGATTACAACTTAACAATCACCAACCCAACATCCATCCATCCACCCATCCATCCATCCATCCACCAATCCCTACTTTTTCCCTTCCACAAAACCATCCATCTTCCACACATCTGTTCACCCATCTATCCGTCCTTACTTCCATCCACCCATTTTATCCATTCTTCCATCCACTATCCTTCAAACCTTCCACCTATCCATCAATGTATACATCCATCAATTTGTACATCCATAAATTTATACATTCATCTATCGCATATAATGTGTGATAGGACTTCCGGTCAATATGGCGGATAGGTGACAGGGAGCCGTTGAGGCACTGTCTGAAAAGGGTTCCTTGTTGTAGTTTCCTCATATTCATTTATATTAATCTGCTGTCTATACCCACATCTTGCAAAGATTGATAGAAAGAGCTATAGAGGTAAAGAAGGATCTACGCATGTGTTACATAGACTACACAAAAACATTGGATTAAGTAAAACGTGTGGAAATAATCAATATGCTTAAGAAATTAAACACTTATGAGAGGATTTGAGAATCGTAAAGACACGTACTAGCAACAAAGAGAGATAAATCATAAGAATTAGCAACCAAACAGGACAGTTCCAATATATGAAACGGTCAGACAAGACCGTTCTGTGGTCGGATTTGTTCTCACTTTACAGCGAAAATATTATGAGATCAATAGTAGATATAATAGGAATTAAAGTCAACAGTCAGATCATAAACAATCTGCGAAATACGGATGACACAGTCCTTATACCAGAGACGGAATGAACTACACGAAATTATAGATATAAAAGTAAAAGAATGCAACAAGAAAGGTCCCAATAGACCAAAGGTCTGAATAGTAAGAAAACAGAAGTAATGGTCATATCGAAAGAACAATCATCACCAGCATGCAGCATAAAAATAAAGAAGACAAATCTGAAACAAGTGCTACGCGTCAAATACCTGGGCACAATAATAACATCAGATGGGAGATGCACTACAGAAATAAAAAGCAGAATAGCTCAGGCCAAAATGGCATTTCAGAAAATGAAAAATATTTTATGCAACAAATCTATGTCAATAAAAATGAGAAAGAGAGTTTATCGGTGCTATATAGAACCAATTCTGACCTATGGAAGCGAATCATGGACAGTAGACAAACAAATGAAAAGACGATTAGAGGCCACAGAGATGGGATTTCTCGGAAGAATGTCCTGGACAGTTAAAAAGACCAACATTCTCAAAGAGGCCAACACAAAAAGGGAGCTATTAAAATACATCAGAAAGAAACAATCAACATTTTTCAGGCATATTATGAGAAGAGGAAAGTTGGAATACTTGGTAACAACAGGCAAAATAAAAGGAAAAGAGATATCCCGGACGACAAAGCGAGATGATACTAGGTAGCTTGGTGTCATGGCATGGAACAACAGTCAAAAACAGAGCTGATACTATGTACTGTGGATAGAAAATTGTGGAAGGACACGATCGCCTACGCCAACCGGTATGACACATAATGATGATAGTGATAATGTCAGCCAATCAGAAATTAGAAACGGTTATCACAATTATGAAAAAAAGTTCAAGCAGAAAAACAAAACAAAAAATAATATAAAAATAAAAGAAAGATTGTTCTTGCTACATCTTCGTTCGTTCGACTGCTGTACCCCTCTTTGCGGATATTACAATGGCGTTAGATGAGCGTGTGGGTACTGGAGCCTTGACATAGGTCAGGTAAGCAAATAATACAAGCACTACCTGGCATGTGGGAAGAAGCAACTAACGAGATTAACTCGTTCATTACGGACGGGTTTTAAGACAGAATAAAAAGAAAATGGTTTTATTTCAGTTTACACTAATCGATCTAATTGAGAAAACAAAATCTCTGGAGTCTGTAGAAATGTGGTTTTACAGAAGAATGTTGAGAATACCATGGACAGCTAAGAAGAGTAATGAAGAGGTTCTGAGAGAGGTCAAAGCAAAATGAGAGCTAATTTCCAACATTAGGAAGAAACAATCATCATTTTTTGGCCATGTAATGAGAAGAGAACAGCTGGAATATATTGTAACAACTGGAAAAATTGAGGGACGAAGAGATAGAGGGAAGCAAAGAGAAAAAAATAACAGACAGCTTAAGAGAATGGCTTGGCAGAAGGTCAACAACAGAAATGATAAATAGCTGCCGAGATCGAAAGTTGTGGAGAGACATGATCACCTACGCCACTAGGCCCGGCACTTGATGATGATTATGATCTAATTGAGAGTGGTGCACTGTGCGGCGAAACGTTCGGAAAGAGTTAAGGTCAAGGTCTTCGTCGGTGCTACGGAGGTGACACCATCTGTTATGCTTTCCCTAGTGAACGGCTAGCGTAAGGTAAGGTAAAGGTCGATCGTAATGGCTCATCGTGCATCCCTAGACTGGTCGTACGCTAATCTAACGGTCTGTTATTTGATGTGCGACGGGGATAATCTGACGACTAACTGTGTGTTTATATGTTCGGATTTGGAGTCAACAACGATGGCCTAACATCATCAAGCGCTATACATTTTTAAAGAAATATGACGATCATCACTTTCGGGAGGACGTGAACTTCTGGTATATGGTGGATAGGCGGCATGAAAAGTGTTCCTTGTTGCAGTTTCCTCATATTCCAAGTCTGGCTTGTTGCAGGAGCTACTGAGTTAAGTGCTCTGTGCACACCGTGAGCTGTGTGTCTCATCCGTTTTGATCATGTTTCGATATTCCAATTGTTTACGATGAATGATGATATCGTATGACATGAAACAGGCTGTGTTCACTTTCTGCACGGCTTCGCCTTATGTCTTTTGGCGTGTGCTGAGACTGCTACGATGGGGACTACAGTTACCATTCTTTGTTTGGGAGATGAGATATTAACTCGGATGATTCCACTGGCACGGGAGGTTGAGCAATTATGGATTTTAATTCGTTTGTAGTGATACCGTGGCCTTTATAACCAAATAACCAAGGTAAAGGTCAAGTACGAGACTTCATTCGGCGTCTTAGCACGCGAGTTTTCACCCATATGTGCTCGGCCGCCGAAGTGTTAGGAAACTTCTGGATAATGTCGCTTCAAGCATCGAAACTCACGATGCGAGACGGCATTCCTCACCTGCCTAGAGTGCTACCCTTGTACCCATTTCTGCCAGCGGCTGGGTCGACCGCGAGGGTTTTTTTTTCCAATTGTCAGTGCAAATCACACTGCTTCCAGCGGGAATCGAACACGCGTTGTCCGAACGTCGGTAGGCTAGCGTGTTTCATACAAAGGTACGTGCTGATCTCAGCACTAGAGTTGTCCAATGTGAAAATGAAGATGACCTGTCGACTAGACTAGACTAGACTAGACTAGACTTGATGGGCGGAGATGCATTGTCTTGTAGTTTAAATCAAGCTGCGATATTTGCCTCTTTCGACCCAATGCAACCGACATATTTTTTCAGGACGATGTTGCCTTCCCTCTTCTATCCCTACTGGCCTAACTGGTCAGCTGGTTACGAAGCCACGAGAAGGGCTCGTATATAGCCAGGGGGCGGTTGATGATGCAGTTGTTGGGGAATCATCATCATCAAGTGCCATGCCTGCTGGCGTATGTGATCATGTATCTCCACAGTTTTTGATCTCGACATATCTGTATCATTTCTATGATTGACCTTCTGCCAATCCATTCTCTTAAGCTGTATGGTATCTTTTCTCTTTGCTTCCCTCTATCTCTTCGTCCTTCAATTTTCCCCAGTTGTTACAATATATTTCAGCTGTTCTCTTCTCATTACATGGCCAAAAATGATGATTGTTTCTTCCTAATATTGGAAATTAGCTCTCATTTAGCTTTGGCATCTTTCAGAACGTTTTCATTAATCTTCTTAGCTGTTCATGGTATTCTTAACATTCTTCTTGTTGGTGAGTAAAGCAGTAGAAAAGACGATTTACGTAAATTAAACTATACGCTAAAGCTGGACTTCTACGCATACTTTAGATAGGAGATTAAATGCATTTCAAGGCAATCCTTGAAATGCATTTAATCTCCTATCTAAAGTATGCGTAGAAGTCCAGCTTTAGCGTATATTTTAATTTATGTAAATTGTCATAAACGTGTCCAGCTTTATAAGAAGGCGTTGGAAGCACATCGGTCATGTGCTGAGAATGAATGAAGACAGACTTCCCCGTCAGATATTCATGCGGAAACCATCTAGTAAAAGAAAACAAGGCAGACCAAGAGAATCGATATGCAGAACAATGACTAGGGAAGGCTTAATCGTTGGACTAAGAAACAAGCAAGAACTACAGGAACAAGCAGCAGATCGTCATTCGTGGAGAACTTTGGCTTCCGTTCTTTGTGCCGTCTTCGGCCCGAGAGGAAAATGGATGAATTAATGAATAAGTGTATGAATGCATAAAAGAATGAATGAATGAGTTAATGAATTAATTAATGAGTTAATGAATGAATGAGTTAATGAACGAATGAGTTCATGAATGAATGAGTTAATGAATGAATGAATTAATTAATTAGTTAATGAATGAGTTAATAAATGAATGAGTTAATGAATGAATGAGTTAATTAGTGAATGATTTAAATAATAAATGAATGAGTGAATGAATGAATAATTGAATGAATGAATGAGTTAATGAATGAATGAATTAATGAGTTGAATAATGAATGAGTGAATGAATAATTGAATGGGTGAACGAATGAGTTAATGAATAAATGAGTGAATGAATGAATGAGTTAATGAATGAATGAATAAGTGTATTCATAATTGAATGAATGAGTGAATTACACTCTAAAGAACATACCTTGTAAGTAGCCCACCAACAAGCACAATTGGAGCTGCCGGTTGAATGAGGAACGAGGATTGAAGAACTGAATATTGAAGTCAATTATTACAAACTGTCAACATTAAATCGATATTCCCCAGATTTATAGTCTTGTTGGGTTTCCGTTTATGTGGGTTGGGAAGACATGTCAATGGTCAGACTTCAAGGTATGTTGAATGCTTTCTTTTGTATGATGTGTTGATAGTATAATATGTTGATTTTGTTTGCAGTATAACAAACAGGTTGATTGTTTGTAGTATAACAAACATGTTGATTGTTTGTAGTATAATAAACAGGTTGATTAATTGCAGTTTAATAAATAAAATGTATAACAAACAAGGTGATTGTTTTGCAGTATAAATTAAGTGTTGATTGTTTGTAGTATAACAAACAGGTTGATTGTTTGTAATATAACAAACACATTGATAGCAGTGTAACAAACATGTTGATGACAGCATAACAAACAGGTTAATTGTTTGCAGTATAACATGTTTACAGAATGACGAGTTGACAACATGACACAATGGCTTTGCAAGATAAATAGAAGATGGATTTCAGGAACCTAAACATATAACATACTAACACCTAAACAAAGTATATATTAACAGTTAAACATAGAAAATACCAACACCTAAACAAAGTACATATTAACAGTTAAACATAGAACATATCAAAACCTAAACATAGAACATACACCAAAACATAGAACATACACCTAAACATAGAACATACACATAAACATAGAACATACTAACACCTAAACATAGAACATACACCTAAACATAGAACATACACATAAACATAGAACATACACATAAACATAGAACATACACATAAACATAGAACATACACCTAAAAATAGAACATACACCTAAACATAGAACATACACATAAACACAGAACATACTAACACCTAAACATAGAACATACACCTAAATATAGAACATACTTACACCTAAACATAGAACATACTAACACCTAAACATAGAACATACTTACACACCTAAACATAGAACATACACCTAAACACTGAACATACCAACACCTAAACATAGAACATACACCTAAACATAGAGCATACTAACACCTAAACATAGAACATACCAACACCTAAACATAGAACATACACCTAAACATAGAACATACCAACACCTAAACATAGAACATACACCTAAACATAGAACATACCAACACCTAAACATAGAACATACTTACACCTAAACATAGAACATACACCTAAACATAGAACATCTATCTATCTATTGACCTTTCGAGCCGTAACCGGCCCATAGGGCGTAGACCAAGATACACCTTCTCCTATATGAATTTTTGTTCTAGCAGTTTTCTTTTAAAGATATTTTATTAAATCTCGCCATCTGTCTCTGTTCTGTGCAAGCAGTTCTATCTCATTGAGGGAGCCGATTCCTGCTGCTCTTGCCTCTCTCATCAATGTTCTTCTCAGTGTCTCCCTGGGTCTTCCTCTTTTTCTTTTACCTGTTGTTTCCCATATGAGGGCTTGCTTTGCTATTCGATTATTATCTCTTCTCATCACATGTCCAACGTATGACCATCGTCTTTTCTTTATTACTGAAGATATTAGTGGTTGATTGGCGATTTCTCTAATTTCCTCGTTTGTTTTGAATTCGTTCCATTCTATACCAAGTATTTTCCTTAGACATTTATTTTCGAATGCGTTCAACTTTGTTTCTATATCTCTTGTTGTTTTCCAGCTTTCACACGCATACGTAAGGGTTGATAGTACATTTGATTTGAATAGCCTAAGTAAACATAGAACATACTAACACCTAAACACTGCACATACCAACACCTAAACATGCTTACACCTAAACATAGAACATACTTATACTTGGTAGAGATAAAGGTACAAGACTTGAATCAGCATCTTAGCAAGTGGATTTTTACCCATTTGTGCTTGACCACCTATCCAGAAGTCTTTGGAGACTCCTGCCTAGTGTCACCTCGAGCATCATAACTCAAGAACAAGGTGTCATTCCTCACCTACCCAGAGTGCTACACTTTAACCCATTTCTGCCAGTGACTGGGTTAACCACAGGGTTATTTCTTCCAACTATGAGTACAATTTACACTGCTTCCAGTAGGAATCGAACACAGGTTGTCCGAACGTCGGTAGCTATTGTGGTGGTTTTCCCAGCTAGGCTACTGAGGCCCCCTACAACAGACACTTTCAGCTCCCTGAGGAGTATAGGTCTTCAACAAACACTTTCAGCTCCCTGAGGAGTATAGGTCTTCAACAAACACTTTCAGCTCCCTGAGGAGTATAGGTCTTCAACAAACACTTTCAGCTCCCTGAGGAGTATAAGTCTTCAACAAACACTTTCAGCTCCCTGTGGAGCATAGGTCTTCAACAAACACCTTCAGCTCCCTGTGGAGCATAGGTCTTCAACAAACACTTTCCAAGCCGTTCTGTTTCTTGCCATTCTTTTAAAATTTCATGTCTTTCCAATCATCTTCATCTCTGCTTCCATCTGTCTTCTCCAAGAATATTTTGGTGTTCCTCGCTGTTTTCTCCCCTGGAGATTCCCCAAGAAAAGGACTTGTCACTTAATACTCTCAGTTGGCTTCCGCAGTGTGTGTCCTATCCAGTGCCATCACCATTATAGACCATCTATCTATCTATCTATCTATTGACCTTTCGAGCCATAGCCGGCCCATAAGGCATAGACCAAGATACTCCTTCTCATATCTGAATTTTTCTTCTAGCAGTTTTCAATTCTTTTAAAGATATTTTATCAAATCTCACCATTTGTCTCTGTTCTGTGCAAGCAGCTTTATCTCATTGAGGGAGCCGAATCCTGCTGCTCTTGCCTCTCTCATCAATGTTCTTCTCAGTGTCTCTCTGGGTCTTCCTCTTTTTCTCTTACCTGTTGTTTCCCATATGAGGGCTTGCTTGGCTATTCAGTTATTATCTCTTCTCATCACATGTCCAACATTTATTACAGACCATACTCATACCTAAACATTACGTAACATATATACACCTAAACATTATGGAGCAAGTATACGTTTTAGTACAAATGAATCCAACACATATTGACAGCATAAAAACATGATTTATTTCCCTTATTATGAATATAACAATCACGGTACATGTACACCACTATCATCATGTGGCTTGACTCAAACACAAAAGCAGACACCTCTACCCCAGTCACCTGACAAGTTTACAGCAGACAACCGTGAACACCACACACACACACATAACAGGCAATCAGAAAAAGAGCGGCCACGAGAATGAAAAGAAAAAAAATGGTATAGCCACAGCTTTACGTATGCGCTGAAGGCCTACCGAGCCGCAATGTCATTTTGATTTTGTGTTGTCCCTCGCCTACATAATGCTGTAACCATACAATGATTTTCCTTTTTTTCTTTTCAATCTTACCACCAGCTCTACAGCAGCTTTGCATTCTTATGCCTTTACCCTTGGCCGTGGTGAACAAGGACGTATGTATACGAGGGATATCATTAATAAACAAACAAATTCTTAATTTTTAAAAATAATTATTTGATAATCTCCAATATTTATATACAAACTAAAAACATAAAAGTTTATAAGGAAGATAGACAACTTGACTGTGTGATGCTTTCTATAACTAAAAAATACCTCCAAAGTGTTTAACACAGCAGGCTAAGAAATGGATTAACTTAGTGAACAAAACAATATGTGATGTTTCATTTGACAATCCAGACCATAACGAAGCCTAGAATTAAACCACAAAATATTGATGATACTTCAGTAAACAATAACCCTAGCCATAACTACAATCTATATCATAATGTTAATATTTCTATATTTCTACCTTTCTACTCTACTCTTTATAAGAAAAATATAGAGAGATCCCTGGACAGCTAAAAAGACCAACAAGGAAGTTCTCTGAGTGGCCAACACAAAAAGGGGAGCTCCTAAGAAACAACAGAAAGGAACAATCAACATTTTTCAGGCACATCATGAGAAGAGGAAGGTTGGAATACTTGGTTACAACTGGCAAAATACAGGGAAAGAAAGATCGCAGGCGACAAAGAGAGAAGATACTGGACAACTTGGATGTCATGGCATGGAAAACAGTCAATAACAGATCTGTTACGATGCACGGTATATAGAAGATTGTGCAAGGGCATGATCACCGATTGCTACTGGTATGGCATATGATGATAACTCCAGCATTGAATGAGTTCAAGACTAGTAGAAAAGTAAGAGAAAAGATTAAACATCCAAGACTATCTATAATCAAGAAGGTTGGCCATGAAATGAGAAGAGAAACAGGAGAATCTCAAAGCAAGCAATCTTTCAAGTGGGAATCAGAGTGTGAAAGGAAAAAAAGAGAGGCTGACCTAGAGAAAGACTAAAAAGAACATGGAGGTGAGAGGCAACAAAATCAGGCATCAGCTCCAATGCTGAGATTGAGCTGTATGTCCAGAACAGGGTCGTGTGGGGAGATACAATGTGGGTCCTGTGCAAGGTCTGACCCTTGATAACAAAGATTGTCAGAGTCTAGAATTTGCTCTATGTGACATCTTTGGTTGAAAGGACAAAAAAACAAACAAATTGACAGACAGACATATAGAAAGATAGAGAGATGGGTGGATTTGGGATGGATGGATGGATGGATAGATCTAATTCCAATCTTAGATTATCACTAATGAGACAAAACCATATCAATAGCCATTAGTCACATGGTCAGCCTTAATTACAATAGTAATCCCAGTGCTACTCTAACTGTAATTATAAATCAACTATAATCCACATCACTCAACCATATCCCTAACCATAACTGTAACAGTCAAGATAACCATACAAATCAACTGTAGCTCTAAACCCAACTCTCACTTTAACTGTAACATTTGAACCTAATCCTAGTCCAAAACATAATCCTGCACTAAACCAAGCCCTACTCATAATCCTTCCCTAAACATACTTGCCCCTCAATCCTAGCACTAAATATAATCTTGCCTCAATCCTACCCCATTCCAAGCCCTAAACACAATTCTACTCCAATCCTAGTCCTAAAAAACGTCCTACCCCTAAACACAATCCTACTCTAATCCTAGCCTTAAACACAATCTTACTCCAATCCTAGCTCTAAACATAATCCTACTCTAATTCTAGCCCTAAACACAATCCTACTCCAATCCTAGCCTAAACACAATCCTACTCCGATCCTAGCCCTAAACACAATCCTACTCCAATCCAAGCCCTAAACACAATTCTACTCCAATCCTAACCCTAAATATAAACCTAACCCTAAATATAAACCTAACCCTAAACACAATCCTAGCCCTAAATATAATCCTATTCCAGTCCTAGCCCTAAACACAATTCCAATCCAATCCTAGCCTAAACATAATCCTATTCCAGTCCTAGCCCTAAACACAATTCTACTCCAATCCTAGCCCTAAACACAATCCTAACCCTAAACATAATCCTACTCCCATCCTAGCCCTAAATATAAACCTAACCCTAAATATAAACCTCCCCTAATCCACACCCAAAACATAATCCTCTTAAACACCAAACATAGACCATCAAATTCACCTCATACCAGCAGCATCCATGCCCAGGCAAACTAAAGAAGTAGATAAGAACAAACAAAAGCATCAAGCCAATAAAAACAGGGAATGAAGACGCCATCAACTACTTCTAATCAACCAATGTCACATGGCCGATTATGAATCAATACAACGATGAGTGCAACTCCAAGCAACCACACAATCACTCATATCCAACATACAACAATAAGTGCAACTACAAGCAACCTTCCATATCCAACATACAACAATGAGTTAACTACAAGCAACCTTCCAGTTGTAACTGTAGTTGAAAACTTCTCCTCTTGTGTAAACTACACATTCACATCTAAGAGTGAATCAGTGAAGGTCACAAAATCATATTCTCTCTGTGGTTTTACTAACTACAGGTCATGTGGCTTCTGTTGGATTGGAAATGATAACTTACCACCACTGTGTGTCTATATGTTTGGAATTGGAGTCATCAATGACGGCCTAACATCATCAAGTGCTATGACGATCATCATTTTCGGGAGGACGTGAACTCCCATGGTATATGGTGGATAGGCGGCAGGAACCATTGAAGGCTATGTCTGAAAAGTGTTCCTTCTTGCAGTTTCCTCATATCCCAAGTCCGGCTTGTTGCAGGAGCTACTGAGTTAAGTGCTCTGTGCACACCGTGAGCTGTGTGTCTCATCCGTTTTGATCCTGCTTCGATATCCCGCTTGTTTACGATGAATGATGATATCGTATGACAGGGAACATTTGGCTGTGTTCACTTTCTGCGCGGTTTCGCCTTATGTCTTTTGGCGTGTGCTGAGACTGCTACGATGGGGACTACAGTTACCTTTCTTTGTTTGGGAGATGAGTTAGTAATTCGGATGATTCCACTGGCACGGGCGGTTGAGCAATTATGGATTTTAATTCGTTTGCTGTGAAACCGAGGCCTTCCATAACCAATAACCAATAACCAATAACCTTCCAGTCTTCCATATCCAACATACAACAATGAGTTAACTACAAGGAGTCACCCAATAATTCATAACCAACATACAACAATGAGTTAACTACAAGCAACCTTCCAGTCTTCCATATCCAACATACAACAATGAGTTAACTACAAGGAGTCACCAAATAATTCATTTCCAACATACAACAAAAATTATATTGCACAGGTAGCTATAACAAACTTGCAAGCAGAGCAGCAGGCTGTTTTGATACAATCACACACACACATATATATGTATAAAATTGATGGGACATATGGGTAATTGACATTTCACACATACACAACCAAAATCAGATGACTAAACTTAAAAAAAAATATATATATGAAGACAACTGTAAAAAATAAACTGCATATAAGAAGTCTGTCATTGTATCACAGACAGCTTCCAGCAACAAGACATGTAAATAAGACATTTTTGTAACTTAAGAACTAAGGTGATCGGAAATTTACAATAAAAGAAATTACCTTCATGGCTTTTACCCATTACTGGAGGGGATATGAGACTGGAGAATAAAGGCTGCTGGTTCTGAGTGGTCACCAGTAGGTGTTTAGGTCTGAGTTTTTATTAATGCTATATTAAGCTATGATCAACTCTTACTGATATAGAAGACCTAGTATTGCAGTACCTCTAGGCAGAGCAAGTCATACAGTTTTCCAGCCATAGTCCGGAATTAGATGAATTCAAATTTCTCTAGTAAAAGCCATGAATATAAAGAAAGCCTTTGCAACCTGCCATATTCTTGAGTCAAATGGCTCCAGTTTGTATCAACACGTGGCATTCACTCAACAACATGTGAAGAAAGAACAACACTGTAATCATCAAACTTAGAACACAACATAGTAGATCCAATCCTATGTGTGAAGAAAGAACAACGCTACAATCATCAAACTTAGAACACAGCATAGTAGATCCCAATCCTACATGTGAAGAAAGAACAACACTGCAATCATCAAACTTAGAACACAACATAGTAGATCCAATCCTATGTGTGAAGAAAGAACAACGCTACAATCATCAAACTTAGAACACAACATAGTAGATCCAATCCTATGTGTGAAGAAAGAACAACACTGCAATCATCAAACTTAGAACACAACATAGTAGATCCAATCCTATGTGTGAAGAAAGAACAACGCTACAATCATCAAACTTAGAACACAACATAGTAGATCCCAATCCTACATGTGAAGAAAGAACAACATTGTAATCAGGAAAAGGTTAAACTTATTATAGAAAAAGTTAAGAAAAACGATGAAGTCTTAAAACAACTAAAAATGAAAAAAGAACTACTAAACACAATTCAAACAAGACAAATGCGATTTTTCTATCTATCTATCTATTGTCCTTTCGAGCCGAAGACGGCACATAGGGCAGAACTACAATCTCAAAAACAGAAACCTTGCGTGCCAAAATGGCACATATTGCAGAGATCACTGCTTCTAAAATGCAATTTTTGGGCCATGTTAAAAGACACAATAGCCTACTAAAAGTAATCCTGGAAGGGAAAATACAAGGTAAAAGAAGCAGAGGTAGACCAAGACTAACATGGACGAGTAACATCAAAAGATGGACAAATCAGCCTAAGACAACCTGCACCATCAAAGCAAAAGACAGAGCAGAATGGCGCTCCATGGTAGCCAACCTTCGTTGGGGAGACGGCACTCGATGATGAGAAAAAGTTAAGCTAAAGTTAAAAAACAAAAAAGCTATGCTAATGAAGTTGTTAGTGTGCCCATCTACTGTCCAAGTGGGTCTGGGTACAGTACCCACATCTGACACATTTTTAGAGATGACTTCCCAGGGTCCACCTAGTCTCTGATAATGAGCACTAGATAATTTATATGGAAAAATAGTGCAGCCTGGAGTAATACTGACCATATCTGCCATAAATATGTTGGAGAAATACTGTATTCTTTATAAGCTTCACTGTATTCCTCATATGTTTCACTGCATTCCTTGTATGTTTCAATGTATTCCTCACATTTCAATGTATTCTTTGTATATTTCAATGTATTCCTCATTTGTTTCAATGTATTCCTCATATGTTTCCAATTCCTCGTATGTTCTACTGTATTCCTCATGTTTCAATGTATTCCTCATATGTTTCCAATTCCTCGTATGTTCTACTGTATTCCTCATGTTTCAATGTATTCCTCATATGTTTCCAATTCCTCGTATGTTCCACTGTATTCCTCATATATTCCACTGTATTCCTCATGTTCCACTGTATTCCTCATATATCCCACTGCATTCCTTGTATGTTCTACTGTATCCCTCATATGTTCCAAGACATAAAGAGAACCTTACTATTAACTGAAAAAATAAAATAGAAGAGGCTCAAGTTAAAAAAAATATTAATTAAAAAAATCCATATTTCCTATCCCACATTTTGAGTGCCACTACAAAGTTCAAACTCTAATTCTACTGGCAGTGGAGCAACAAAGAAACCAGATTGATCACACAAAAAATAAAGAAAACAAACTTCTACTAAACAAAGGCTCTGTTGAACCAAGAAAAAATTAAACATGACTATCAATAAATAAATAAATTCACTCGTACATAAAACAAAAACTAACATAATTTTAGCGAGTTAAAAAAAAAACATTGGAAGAAACATACTGAAAAAATAACAAAGTTTAGCTGTAAAAATGGCAGTAACTAAATTTTATAGTAACAAAAAAGCAACAAATAATGACTGAAAAAAAACTGATAAAGGTTTATCAAAGGAAATAAGATTATACACATAAGATACACTGTTGGCAACAGTAATACATCTGGAAGCAGATCAATATAAAAAAAACGGTAATTGCATGCATGAATCTCTAGAATGATGGAAGATATGATGGATCTAGCAGCCAATAGAACACATTTATCAATTTTGTGAGACATAGTTCGATGGCAACGTCGCAAATTAACTTGGGTTGATCTCAGTTATCAAACTACATGTGAGATAAAAGTTCACCAAGGTTATCTCATCCATTGGAAATAACTGGAAATGACTTAGATTGGCCAAGAATATCTAATTCACTAGAAATGACTTATGTTGGCCAAGAATATCTAATTTACTGGAAATGACTTAGCTTGTCCAAGTATAATTTACTAGAAATGATTTAGCTTGGCCAAGAATATCTAATTCACTGGAAATGATTTAGCTTGGCCAAGAATATCTAATTCACTGGAAATGACTTAAGGTGGTCAAGAATATATAACTCACTGGAAATGACATAGACTGGTCAAGAATATCTAATTCACTGGAAATGACCTAGAATGACCAAGAATATCTAATTCCCTGGACTGGAAATGGTGTATGTTGGCCAAGAATATCTAATTCCCTGGAAATGACTTAGCTTGGCCCAGTATAATTTACTAGAAATGATTTAGCTAGGCCAAGAACATCTAATTCACTGGAAATGACTTAGCTTGGCCAAGTATAATTTACTAGAAATGATTTAGCTTAGCCAAGAATATCTAATTCACTGGAAATGACTTAGCTTGGCCAAGAACATCTAATTCACTGGAAATGACTTGCAATGATTTCGGTTTATAGTTTGGGTTCATGTTGGCTGAGTTGTGAGTGTATTATTACCTGAAAGGTTTGTGTTCAAATCCCAGATGGAGCAAATTTTGTTCATACTAATACAGCTTCAGGGTATCTGTTAATATGGGTGCTTGACATATTTTCTAGAAATTATGGTGGCCCAATGCGATTTGGACCACACCACCCACAGAATGCGTCATTGTTCTTTGAGACATATGGACACTAACACCATATGCCTTAAGGGTTTAACCCGAATCCTTATTGTTACTATCTCATTCATTTACAGATGACGTGAAATGACTTGGGTCAGCCAAGCATTTCTAAGTACACCCAGGTCTTGACAATGTGAAATGAGCAATCAATTAAACACAAATTATGTACAAAAGGGAAAACAGACCATGAAATATGTACATGATGGACAGGGAACCATGAAAATATGTACAAATTCACTAGGGATTTTCTTGTTAAATGCTGATGTTGTAACAGCAGAGTCTGGATATCCAAGCAAGGACACATGATACAACTAGCAAATAATAAAACACATTAAAACACGTCATGATTTCTGGTAAAGCAACTCATCCATCCTATAGTGAACTTGTATTCTTTCACCAATCAACTCAGTTCACTTTGTTTGTGGATCAGAACAAACAAACACAAATTATAAATGGAACCAGATAAAAGTGAAGACTTTTGTAAATGAGGACTTGAATAAAACAGAGATGACTGTGTTCATAGGGTGGAATGATTGTATTGGTGGGGTGAGATGATTGTGTTCATAGGGTGGAATGATTGTATTGGTGGGGTGAGATGATTGTGTTCATAGGGTGGAATGATTGTATTGGTGGGGTGAGATGATTGTGTTCATAGGGTGGAATGATTGTATTGGTGGGGTGAGATGACTATGTTCATAGGGTGGAATGATTGTATTGGTGGGGTGAGATGACTATGTTCATAGGGTGGAATGATTGTATTGGTGGGGTGAGATGACTGTGTTCATAGGGTGGAATGATTGTATTGGTGGGGTGAGATGACTGTGTTCATAGGGTGGAATGATTGTATTGGTGGGGTGAGATGACTATGTTCATAGGGTGGAATGATTGTATTGGTGGGGGTGAGATGACTATGTTCATAGGGTGGAAATGTGTTCATTGTATTGTATTGGTGGGGTGAGATGACTATGTTCATAGGGTGGAATGATTGTGTTCATAGCGTGGAATGATTGTATTGGTGGGGTGAGATGACTGTGTTCATAGGGTGGAATGATTGTATTGGTGGGGTGAGATGATTGTGTTGGTAGGATGAATGATTGTGTTGGTGGAGTGAGATGATTGTGTTCATAGGGTGGGATGTTTGTGTTGGTAGGGTGAGATGATTGTGTTGGTAGGTATGAGATGATTGTGTTGGTAGGGTGGAATGATTGTGTTAGTAGGGTGATTGATTAGTGAGTGGTAGATAGGATGAGATGATTGTGTTTGAGATGATTGTGTTGGTAGGTAGGATGAGATGATTGTGTTGGTAGATAGGATGAGATGATTGTGTTGGCAGATAGGGAGATGATTGTGTTGGCAGATAGGATGAGATGATTGTGTTGGCAGATAGGATGAGATGATTGTGTTGGTAGATAGGATGAGATGATTGTGTTGGTAGATAGGATGAGATGATTGTGTTGGTAGGTAGGATGAGATGATTGTGTTGGTAGATAGGATGAGATGATTGTGTTGGCAGATAGGATGAGATGATTGTGTTGGCAGATAGGATGAGATGATTGTGTTGGCAGATAGGATGAGATGATTGTGTTGGTAGATAGGATGAGATGATTGTGTTGGTAGGTAGGATGAGATGATTGTGTTGGTAGGTAGGATGAGATGATTGTGTTGGTAGATAGGATGAGATGATTGTGTTGGTAGATAGGATGAGATGATTGTGTTGGTAGGTAGGATGAGATGATTGTGTTGGTAGATAGGATGAGATGATTGTGTTGGCAGATAGGATGAGATGATTGTGTTGGCAGATAGGATGAAATGATTGTGTTAGTAGGTAGGATGATTGTGTTGGTAGGGTGAAATAATTAGCAAGAAACTTGTGAAAATAGCCAATCAGATTGTAAGGAAGTAAACGATAACTATGGCACAGGGAAGCATATAAATTATGATGGGGAAAGAATGTCATATATGATTGGTTGTTCAAGTTATGCAAATTTTGGGAAAAAGAAAGATAGTGAAACAAGAAGAAGAAAACTAACAGATAAAGAGTTACAAGGAAAAGATAAGAAACTGAGATCAAAGCTCAAACACACACACATACATATATAAAAGTTACAAATAGATGAAGAAAGGAGTTACAAATAAACAGAATTACAAGTACTGAAGAACAGTTACAAATAGATGAAGAAAGGAGTTACAAATAAACAAACAGAATTACAAGTACTGAAGAACAGTTACAAATAGATGAAGAAAGGAGTTACAAATAAACAAACAGAATTACAAGTACTGAAGAACAGTTACAAATAGATGAAGAAAGGACCTATAAATAAATAAAGGATTTACCATTACAGGTGGGACAATCTAGAAGTAGAAAGAATCAACAGATGGAAAGATGAGTTTTGAAATAGATTGAGCAGACATTTAAAAAAATGCTGAGGTGTTACATATAAATAAAGTTGAGAGTTGCAATACCTAAAATGAGAGTCATACATTCAAAAAAGAGAGATGTAATACATAAAATTTACAAATACATGATGAGGACTGTTTTTAAAAAAAAATATATATATAAAGATAAATGTTAAAAATGCATGAAGACAGCTATCCGTACATGAAGATAAGACATACTAATACAAAAACAGTTACACATAAACACAAAAGTAAGAAGCATTCGATTTCTAAATACATGACGATAAGTTTTACAAATGCATGAAGGTGTGAATTACAAATATTGGAAGGAAAAGAGTTACAAATACTAGGAAAGTTACAAATACAAGGAAAGTTACAAATACATAAAAGTTACAAAACTTGAAGAGGAGAGTTACAAATATTGGAAGGATAAGAGTTACAAATATTGGAAGGAAAAGAGTTACAAATATTGGAAGAAAAGAGTTACAAATATTGGAAGGATAAGAGTTACAAATATTGGAAGGATAAGAGTTACAAATAGTGGAAGGAAAAGAGTTACAAATACAAGGAAAGTTACAAATACATAAAAGTTACAAAACTTGAAGAGGAGAGTTACAAATACAAAAATAAATCATAGATATACATGATGATTTGAATTACAAATACAGTAAAGTTACAAATACATGAAGATTAGATCAACAAATACATAAAGATAACATTACAAATATAGTAAAGTTATAAATGCATGAAGATTAGAGTTACCACTACATGAAGTAGACATGGAGATAACATTAGACTGTGAAATACTGCAAGCTTAAACAACTTAGTTCCTGTATTTAATTGTGTAGGCATCAATGGTTCTCAATTACTGTAAGCTTAAACAACTTAGTTCCTGTATTTAATTATGTAGGAGTCAATGGTTCTCAATTACTGTAAGCTTAAACAACTTAGTTCCTGTATTTAATTGTGTAGGAGTCAATGGTTCTCAATTACTGTAAGCTTAAACAACTTAGTTCCTGTATTTAATTATGTAGGAGTCAATGGTTCTCAATTACTGTAAGCTTAAACAACTTAGTTCCTGTATTTAATTATGTAGGAGTCAATGGTTCTCAATTACTATAAGCTTAAACTACTAAGTTCCTGTATTTAATTGTGTAGGAGTCAATGGTTCTCAATTACTATAAGCTTAAACTACTAAATTCCAGTAAATAATTGTGTAGGGGTCAATGGTTCTAAATTACTGTAAGCTTAAACTATTAAGTTCCTGTATTTAATTGTGTAGGAGTCAATGGTTCTCAATTACTATAACCTTAAACTACTAAATTCCAGTAATTAATTGTGTAGGAGTCAATGGTTCTTAATTACTACAGTCGAACCTGTCTAAGGCGACCATTGGGACTTTCAAAAACTGGTCCCATAGGACAGGTGGTCAAGGTTTCACATAATAAATAGAGCGATAAAAAAATTTTTATCCTAAGCACTATGAAAACTAACCTGCAAATCAGCGTAATTGAGTAGAACATAGTGCACATGTCGGTCTAAATAGCCACTGGTTGGACACTTTTCAAAACACGATAGTTAAACACACAAAAATATTTTGTCGAATCACTGATATTCGTTCTTCCAGCTTAATGCTTTTGGTTTTACACTTTTGACACTGGCCATTTCCTATATTGTGTAACACTTTTAAAATCCACAAAATAATTCACTGAGATACTGTACATGTACGTGAATACATTCTAAGCGGGCAAGACTAATTCTTTAGTTAATTCCTGTAATTTATACGTGGTCTACTGGTCTACGGAAAAGTGATGTCACTTACGAATCATAGATCTCTGTCTGCTGTTTCTCAACCAGTATTGACTGATAACGTAACACGTCCCACTGTAATCTGGGACTCACTAATACCTTCGACACCTGAAGACACCTGTGTCGATCGTATGGCTCCCAGCGAGACGGAGAAGTACTGGCTGGTCAGTGTATCGTTATCAACTGTCGTAAATAAATAACATTGGCGGCGGTAATTAGCCTGGTCTCTGGTCGCGTCATACGGTGAGCGCCGTAATCAGTGTTAGCATATAGTAAAAAACTCGGGGAATTGTAGACCTGGTCCTATAACCAGGGAAACGCTTTAAACAGGTGGTCCTAAGACCAGGTTCGACTGTATAAGCTTAAACTATTAAGTTCCTGTATTTAATTGTGTAGGAGTCAATGGTTCTCAATTACTATAAGCTTAAACTACTAAATTCCAGTAATTAATTGTGTAGGGGTCAATGGTTCTAAATTACTGTAAGCTTAAACTACTAAATTCCAGTAATTAATTGTGTAGGGGTCAATGGTTCTCAATTACTGTAAGCTTAAACTATTAAGTTGCAGAATAGGAGTCAATGGTTCTTAATTACTGTAAGCTTAAACTATTAAGTTGCAGAATAGGAGTCAATGGTTCTCAATTACTGTAAGCTTAAACTATTAAGTTGCAGAATAGGGGTCAATGGTTCTCAATTACTGTAAGCTTAAACTATTAAGTTGCAGAATAGGAGTCAATGGTTCTCAATTACTATAAGCTTAAACTATTAAGTTCCTGTATTTAATTGTGTAGGAGTCAATGGTTCTCAATTACTATAAGCTTAAACTACTAAATTCCAGTAATTAATTGTGTAGGAGTCAATGGTTCTTAATTACTGTAAGCTTAAACTATTAAGTTGCAGAATAGGAGTCAATGGTTCTTAATTACTGTAAGCTTAAACTATTAAGTTGCAGAATAGGAGTCAATGGTTCTTAATTACTGTAAGCTTAAACTATTAAGTTGCAGAATAGGAGTCAATGGTTCTTAATTACTGTAAGCTTAAACTATTAAGTTGCAGAATAGGAGTCAATGGTTCTTAATTACTGTAAGCTTAAACTATTAAGTTGCAGAATAGGAGTCAATGGTTCTTAATTACTGTAAGCTTAAACTATTAAGTTGCAGAATAGGAGTCAATGGTTCTTAATTACTGTAAGATTAAACTACTACTATCAACCCTTACGTATGCGTGTGAGGGCTGGAAAACAACAAGAGATATAGAAACAAAGTTGAACGCATTCGAAAATAAATGTCTAAGGAAAATACTTGGTATAGCGTGAAACGAATTCAAAACAAATGAGGAAATTAGAGAAATTGCCAATCAACCACTAACATCTTCAGTAATAAAGAAAAGACAGTGGTCATATGTTGGACATGTGATGAGAAGAGATAATAACCGAATAGCAAAGCAAGCCCTCATGTGGGAAACAACAGGTAAGAGGAAAAGAGGAAGACCCAGAGAAACACTGAGAAGAACACTGATGAGAGAGGCAAGAGTAGCAGGAATCGGCTCCCTCAATGAGATAGAGCTGCTTGCACAGAACATAGACAAATGGCGAGATTTGATAAAATATCTTTAAAAGAACTAAAAACTGTTAGAACAAAAAATTCAGATAGGAGTATCTTGGTCTACGCCCTATGGGCCGGCTACTGCTCAAAAGGTCAATAGATAGATAGATAGATAGATAAACTACTAAATTGCAGTATTTAACTGTGTAGGAGTCAATGACTTTCTCTCCATTTATCTTACCTAATTCATGATACAAGTACTTGCTTTTATGACCACCTGCGACGGAGTTTACTTTTCCAAACATAAATCCGCAACATGTTTGATCAAGATGTCAGAATGTAACTACAAGACAATTATTACCTTTAGCAATCGAGCTGTCAGCGACTCATAGCTGATGGCCTCCACCAGGAACAGTGAACCAGAGCCATTCTGAACTTATTTCATCTCCTCACGGTTACTCAAGAAAAAACTAACCAGTTCAGTCTAGAAAAAATTAACCAGTTCAGTCTAGAAAAAAACTAACCAGTTCAGTCCAGAAAAAACTAACCAGTTTCATCATCATCATCATGTACTGTACCGGTAGGCGTTGGTAATCATGTCCTTCCACAATCTTCTATCAACAGTGCATCGTATCAGTTCTGCTGTTGACTGTTTTCCATGCTATGACATCAAGCTATCCAGTATTTTCTCTCTTTGTCATTCGCGATCTCTCTTTCCTTTTTTTTTGCCGTTGTAACCAAGTATTCCAACTTTTCCCTTCTCATGATGTGCCCAAAAAATGTTGATTGCTTCTTTCTGGTGTTTTTTTAAGAGCTCCCTTTTTGTGTTGGCCTCTTTGAGAACTTTCTCATTGGTCTTTTTAAAATTCTTTTTAGAATTTCATTTGTAACTTCACATTGTTATGTATTTACAAGTCAATCTGTGTGAAATATGCTCTTCACATTTACGAAGAAAGTGCTAGCTGTTATTGAAAGTAAAGGTTTCCTCAACACCTTGCTAGGTGTATGGGGAATATGGCGTTAGTGACCATATTTTTCCATGACCATGGCATATTTTCGGGTCATTGGTGTCTTGTCAGGTAGTCTTTACTTGCCAGAAAAATATCAGGTACTCTTGCTGTTCAAGTTTCTAACAAAGGGAGATAAATATACCGCTAATCAAGAAGACAATTAAATATGTCAGTTCTCGTTGGAAATTACAGTTCTAGACGACACCGTTGTCAGCATGAGGTTCTGGAAATATGATTCTAACACTTCTATCAGCCGGATCTACCTGGCCAGACCCATAGGATGCTGCAGTGTTGAAACCCTCTCCATTACAGAACATTTTATATCTCTCAAGCGAGAGACTGACTTTTTCCATTGTGTTGAAGTCGTTTGTGTGGAAAGACGCAAATATCATAGTTATACTGCAAACCATAACACAATGCAGATACGCCCACTTAACGTCCTTTTAAGGGCGGATGACAAAGAGGTATACTCCTTTAGTCATCGGGCGAACACAAGCAAGCACTGACTTTTCCCAGTTATTTGTCACTGATATTAGTTGATTTCCTCATTTATGTCCTTCTGGGAGGAAGGAATTCTTCTAATTCACAACATTTAATCTCTCTTATTAACATAGAACGCCTATATTTGTTTATACAGAAATACAATTTGATAATTTCTGTGAGTAAATGGGAATGGCATAATTTTTTTGACTGTTTTGTTTTTTGTTATATTTGTATTAAGTCTATGTTTTTGTGCTAACTGTGCTGGTGACCATAAGTGATTTAATCATATTTCACAATCCGCTTAGTTCACAACATTTAATCTCTCATATTAACAGTGAAAACCTATATTTGTTTATACATTTATAAAAATTTTATAATTTCTGTGAGTAAAAGTGAAAGTCATAATTTTCTTGACGGTTTCAATTTTGTAAAATTATGTCTTGGAAGTTGAACTATATTTTGTGCTCACTGCTCTGGTAAAAGCGACAGTCATAAACACTGGGCTACAAGGATAGCAATTGTTATTTTAGCAAATTTGTGAGATGAACTGAAACAACAGACACAGCAACACTGGCAGCATTACATAAACAATAACTATTTTTATTGCGGAAAGGCGGGAAAAGATCATGAGAGCTGCATAGACAGCCATCTTGAATGTAAGTTAGAAACATCAGAATTTTTATCAGGGGAAGTATTTTTTGGGTGTTATTTAGGGTCTTATTTGCGTCTTCGTAACTTAGGTGAATTTAGCTAAAGAACGTGTCCCAAACAGGGGGAGGGTGCAAAATACAATTTTTAGCCATAAAAGTTTTTAAACTTTAAGATGCTGCTTTTTGTAATCACTTGGAAATGTATAATAGAGGAAGCATGTCGGTTTTATCTCCATGGAAACACACACATGATAAAAATCAACTTAAGTATCTGTGACAAACAACTGTGACATGTATTAGATCACATTTTTCACCGTAAAATTATAGTGAATGTCGACTATTTTTCAAAATAAGATAACAGATTTAAATTGGAGTAGCATTTTAAAAAAGTTCTATCGGGGCTGTAATAAAAAAAAATCTTTTGACACACTCAAAAGTCCTCATGGTGACCTCTATGGGTATGTTACACTCTGTTAAAGTAAAATCTCCCTCCAAGTATATGGGAAACTATGAATGTTAGTGATCATATTTTTCTATGATCAACGGCATATGTTTAGTGACTTGGTCAACATCACACCAGGCTGTCATTACTTTCCAGAAACATCTGTGGTAGCTAGTTGAAGACATATATGACTAAACTATACCACATTGCCTGAAATGACTAAACTATACCATATTGCCTGAAATGACTAAACTATACCACATTGCCTGAAATGACTAAACTATACCATATTGTCTGAAACGACTAAACTATACCATATTGTCTGAAGATCTCTAATGAAGTGAGATGATGATGATAAAGTACTGATAATATAAAGTACTGATAATATAAACGAATCATGTAGAAGACAGTCAAAGCTTTTCAACAAATAAGGGAATGAGAAGGAAACTTAATAAGAATAGAGAAATTGTGACATATTTTGTAAGAAATGTTTCTGTTTAGAATTTTAATGACTGATTAATGGAGATTTGTGAAGTTGTAAGAATGTGTGAGTTATGCTTTTTTCTTTTTTTTTTTTAGACATGACAAGACATATGGACACGAAGAGACATGTGGAAATGATGAGACACTTGGACATGATGAAACATTTGGACAAGCTCAGACGTTTTGACATGAAGAGACATTTGTACATGATTAGAGACATTTGGAAATGATGAGACATTTGGAGATAACAAGACACTTGGACATGTTGAGACACAATGGACAAGTCAAAACATTTCTTCATAGACATTTGGGCAGGAGAGACATATGAACATAAAAAGACAATTGGGTATGTAGAGAATTTCTACATAGACATTTGGACACATAGAGACATTTGAGCATTCAGAGACATTTGGAGGTATACTGATATTTGTACATATAGAGACACATAGACATTTCCTCATGTACAGACATTTTGACATGTAAAAACCATTGTGCGTTAACAAAAAAATGAAAAAAGTGATGACTTTAGAAGATGTCTACAGGGCTAAGCCGCGAAGTGACCTGTGACTCAATAATGAATACTGGCAGCATGATCTGTGTACCATACCAGAACTCTAGATCCCCTGTGGATTTGAAAATTGACTGACTAGTCTACTCAAATGAGGACAGAGGAGGGTAAGTTATCCAGTACTGAAGATAAAGCCATTAAGTGTTGGGCTGAAAGGTGCAGATATTGCAGCTTACTTTAAACGAGGACACAATTCAACTGTGTCCATATAAGAGCCTTCAAAGGATGGATTAAGGAAAGGAACAAACATTAATGGACATCAATCTAAACATTAGGGGATATAAATCTGAAAGTAAATGTTTATTATTTGTCCAGTATAAATGTGTCATGACTTATTGTCCAATCCTTCCCGAAATGTCACAACCATTATTGTCTTCCCCAAATATGTCACAACTGTTATTGTTCAATCCTTCCCCAAATATGTCACAACTGTTATTGTTCAATCCTTCCCCAAATGTCACAACTGTTATTGTTCAATCCTTCCCCAAATATGTCACAACTGTTATTGTTCAATCCTTCCCCAAATGTCACAACTGTTATTGTTCAATCCTTCCCCAAATATGTCACAACCGTTATTGTTCAATCCTTCCCCAAATATGTCACAACTGTTATTGTTCAATCCCTCCCCAAATATGTCACAACCGTTATTGTTCAATCCCTCCCCAAATATGTCACAACCGTTATTGTTCAATCCTTCCCCAAATATGTCACAACTGTTATCGTTCAATCCTTCACCAAATATGTCACAACTGTTATTGTTCAATCCCTCCCCAAATATGTCACAACCGTTATTGTTCAATCCTTCCCCAAATATGTCACAACTGTTATTGTTCAATCCTTCCCCAAATATGTCACAACTGTTATTGTTCAATCCTTCACCAAATATGTCACAACCGTTATTGTTCAATCCTTCACCAAATATGTCACAACTGTCATTTGTCCAAGTTTAGCATCAATGTCATAATTGTCAACTATCACAACCATCCACTAATATGCCATAACTGTCCACAAAATGTAACAATTGTTATTTGTCAAATTCTTGCCACAATGTACAACTATTATTTGTCCACCAATATGCTACAGCTATTATTTGTCCAAGTGCTGCCCCCAGGATGCACATATCTTCTTATTTGTCAAAGTCTTCTCCCAACTGTCAGAACTGTTATTTGTCCAAAGGTTGTCCCAATGTCACAATTTTTATGTCCAAAATTTGTCCTAATGTCAGAACTGTTATTTGTATATAGGTTGTCCCAATGTCACAATTTTTTATGTCCAAAATTTGTCCTAATGTCAGAACTGTTATTTGTATATAGGTTGTCCCAATGTCACAATTTTTTATGTCCAAAATTTGTCCTAATGTCAGAACTGTTATTTGTCCAAAGGTTGTCCCAATGTCACAATTTTTTATGTCCAAAATTTGTCCTAATGTCAGAACTGTTATTTGTATAAAGGTTGTCCCAATGTCACAATTTTTTATGTCCAAATTTGTCCTAATGTCAGAACTGTTATTTGTCCAAAGGTTGTCCCAATGTCACAATTTTTTATGTCCAAAATTTGTCCTAATGTCAGAACTGTTATTTGTCCAAAGGTTGTCCCAATGTCACAATTTTTATTTGTCCAAAATTTGTCCTAATGTCAGAACTGTTATGTGTCCAAAGGTTGTCCCAATGTCACAACTGTTATTTGTCAAGGTTTTGTCCCAACATATCATAACTGTTATTTATTGTAAACTATACCAGAATATGTCACAACTATCATTTATTCATTCCTTGCCCTAAGTTCACATAATTATTACTTATCCAAGCCCTGTTCCAATATGTTAATATATTATTTGCCACAATTATGTCACAACTATTATTTATTCATTCCTTAACATAGGTTCACATAATTGTAGAAGGAAACTCTTTGTACAAAGCTTCGCAGCAGGAGGTAATCTGATCATCAGAAAAAGAACCCCCGTCGAGCAAGTGTTTCGGCCCTTTAGCTTCCAGACACTCTAGGAAAGGTGGGCCTGTCTGGGTCATGACTCCCAGGCATCAACCTACTGCTGCATTGCCTCTAAGGCTTTCACTGTATTCCATCGCCTCTAAGGCTTACTTATCCAAGCCATGTTCCAATATGTTAATAATATATCCATTAAGTCATAACTGATGCACCATAATTATCTCTCACTATTTTTCTGTAATGATGCTTATTAAATGGCCTTTGATCTGCCCTTTATTTCAGACCAACACCTCATAAAGTATTTAACGACCCCAGAACAACAGAAACCATTTTGTGTTCCATCACCATCAGGTGCCGAGCTGAACGACATAGGTAATAATCTCTCTCTACATCTCTTAGTCCTTCATGCATATCATAATTCCAGCCTGTGATCTTTTACTTTTCTAAAAAAAAAAGTAAAGAGCACCGCCATGTGACATAGCATATAGACGATAATTTTTACAAACCTTCGGCACACGATTTTTTAGGTAGTGTGGTCGGTATTATGCCTGTGCCTCTTTACTTTCACAGAAAAAAACTCTGTGCCCATTTAAGGCTGGGTGAATCCGGAAGCCGTCGATCAGGATTGAACCTGACCTCATGTCCTTTGTAGTCTAGTTTACTTACCACTGCCATTTGGATAAGCTGTTCAGTATTTTTTTCTTATGGTTTTCCTCTGCTCTTTCTTCCAATTATTCTGCCTGTTGTTATAGTATCTGCAATCCCTTCTTTTTTGCATGACATGACTATTAAATGTAGATTGTCTTTTTTTTTTTTTTTTTTTTAATGATTTTGGTGATATTTCTGGTTTCTCTAACTCTTTGTAAACATTCTTCATTAGTAATCGTTGCTATCTGTGGAACTCGTAGCATTCTTCTGATAAACCACACCTCAGCTGATGTTTGCTGTCCATAAAATGATGACTCTAAATATTTTTGATTAAGGAAATAGTTTTGCCTTCTAACACAATTGTTGCTACCAAGGGGTTTAACCCACCTGTGGCACGGCAGTCTTTCGCAAATGGTTTTAAGTTTAAAAAAAAAAAAACAGATGAAAATAAATTAAAATTGACCTAAAACATGCAGCAGGTTTGCTCTGGAAGTTGGAAAAAAGTTAAAAATAAAAGATGACCAGGTTTTAGTGCAAATAATTGCGGAAACGTCAAGAAATTAAAAGTTGCAAAAATCAGTTCCTAGGATTCTCAGATGGTAACTAGTTTTAATGATTTCTGGTGTTAAACTGACAAAAACTTTTGAAGAAAAAAAATGTTATAGCCATAATCTATACATATGCGAGCCAATTGAAACATTCATTATATTAACTCCTTCCATATGTTTCAATGCACTGTATGCCATGCCGATTTCGGTGGTATACATTTCGCCGCAGAGTGCATCACTCTCATTTTGATTAGTGTAAACCATCATTAAACCATATTCTTTTTACTTGTCTTGTATCATCTTGGCATTGGTGAAATCTAATACCTTGTTCAATTATCTAACAATTTATGTATAATAAGTTATGTATTAGATAAATATAAACATGAAGATTAATTTTTAATGCCATGAAAAATCTTGTCTGAAATTTCTTCCGTTGCACCGATAAAAGGCTTCTGTACTGAAAGAGTTAACACTGGGTGTGTATTAAATGAGACAATATGCTTGTTTGTAAAATGATAAAACGTGACTGGGAAACATGAACCCAGAAATTGACGCACAGTTGGGAAAATTGGAGAAAGATTGTAAACAACTTATTGACTGGTGTCCGAAAGACTTTAAAATGGAGCTTCGGAGCCTGGCAGGAAAGCATGTACATAAAAAGATCAGCAGAAATATTCGTTAAAACTTCCTTAAACATGAACATTCATGACTCAAACTTGAACAAATTTTCATTCACAATTTTTGTTCGCAGTTCAAACGTAATAAAAACAAATGTGAACAATCATACATATATATATATTTATACAAACACACAGACACATGTCATAAACACTATGGTAGCTTTCAGTCTGCACAACCATGCAGAGGTCACATATTGTAGGCGACGTAAATGGGATCTAGTTGATCAGCCAGGAAACCATCTCTCAAATGCATTCTTTGTTTCTCTCCCCTGGAGTTGATTGGGATCACCCCAGGGTCCACAACCACAACCACCCCAACGATGAGATAGTGCTCCTCCAACACAACATTGGTAACCAGTGGAACTAGGTCGAGAGCCTCGTTTTCATTTCCATCTAGCTCTACCACAACGACCAGTAGGTTTGTCCATGTGAAAACCGCGCTGTGAAAATGAGTAGAAATGAGAAATTAACAAGACAAATTGTGACATAAATATTGAGATCACAATTGAATTTGACTGATTAATTGGTCTTTATATCTTCAACCCATCCCTCATTGTGTATTTTGTAATCATTATCGTTTACCATACTACAGTGCATAGTATCAATTCTGTTGTTGATTGTTTTCCATGCCATGACACCAAGCCATCTAGTATCTTCTCTTTTTGTTGTCCACAACCTCTCTTTCCATGTAATTTGCCAGTTGTAACCAAGTACTCCAGCTTTACTCTCCTCATGATGTGCCCAGAAAATGTTGATTGTTTCTTTCTGTTTTTTAGGAGCTCTCTTTTTTGTGTTGACCTCTTTGAGAATTTCATCTTTGGGTCTTTTTGGCTGTCCAGGGAACTCTCAACATTCTTTTAAGAAATCCCATCTCTATAGCCTCTAATCATTTATTTGTCTGAATACTTGCGTTGCAGACAAACAGTTATAGGACGAAACAGCATGAATAGTAGTTTCCAGTGGTTCAGACCGGTGACAAATAATAATAAATGAATATTATTATAGAGGGAAACTTCTGAGGTGATTGATTAGCGAATTATTTCAGGGGAAGAGGTATGTTTACAGCACTCGGGGAAAAATATCACAAATAATCAACAACAGAAAAAAAAACAAAGAACAATAGATGGTCCGAAGCAGCACTACCCTAACCAGGAGATCATCATCATCAAGTACCAGGCCTACTGGCGTAGGTGATCATGTCTCTCCACAACATTCGATCTCGACAGCTATTTATCATTTCTGTTGTTGACCTTCCGCCAAGCCATTCTCTTAAGCTGTCTGTTATTTTTTCTCTTTGCTTTCCTCTATCTCTTCCTCAATTTTGCCAGTTGTTACAAGATACTCCGGTTGTTCTCTTCTCATTACATCGCCAAAAAATGATGATTGTTTTTTCCTAATATTGGAAGTTAGCTCTCTTTTTGCTTTGACCTCTCTCAGAACATCTTCATTACTCTTCTTAGCTGTCCATTGTACTCTTAACATTCTTCTGGAAAACCACATTTCTACAGACTCCAGTGATTTTCTTGTCTGTTGTCCTATTGTCCATGTTTCGCTTCCATAAGTTAAGACTGGCTCTACGCAACATTTAAGAACTCTTTTTTCTTGTTTCTATTGTCAAAAATCGATTGCATAGTATCTTCCTCATTTTTTGGAAAGCTGCTTTTGCCTGAGCCATTCTGTATCTCACCTCTGTTGTACATCTTCCGTCTGAGGTTAACAAAGTTCCCAAATATTTAAATTAATTTACCTGTTTTAATATTGTTCCACTTGTCTTTATTTTGCACTGAGGTGATGTCTTTTTCTTTGTTGTTACCATTGCCTCTGTCTTTTTGCTATTAAGGACTGAGTCCTTTATTTGTGCTTTCTTTCCCTTGAATGTACAACATTTCTAGTAACTCATTTTCACTCTTAGCGACCAGGAGATACTTGTCTTAAAAGGAAAAATACAGATATACAATTAATTCCCGAGCTGTGATCGTAACCTGCATGAAAAACATCACCAATGATAGCTATTTTTTAGATAGCTGCTTTGGATGTGTGTGCTGTAGCATTTAGTTTCTTGTGGCAAGGCGCTGTGTCAAGGAGTACGGATTTGACCCTGCTTCAGACCATCTATTGTTCTTTGTTTTTTTTCTGTTGATTATTTGAGATTTTTCTTTTTAATTATTTGTGATTTTTCTTTTTTAATTATTTGAGATTTTTTTTTTATATTTGAGATTTAAAAAAATTATTTGTGATTTTTCTTTTTTAATTATTTGTGATTTTTCTTTTTTAGTTATTTGAGATTTTTTTTTTATATTTGAGATTTAAAAAAAAATTATTTGTGATTTTTCTTTTTTAATTATTTGAGATTTTTCTTTTTTAGTTATTTGAGATTTTTTTTATATATTTGAGATTTTAAAAAAAATTATTTGTGATTTTTCTTTTTAATTATTTGAGATTTGTTTTCCAAGTGCTGTAAACATACCTCATCACCTGAAATGATTCGCTAACATTATTTATAGTTGTGTTGTCTGCTGTCTCTGATAATGTCTTGCTTATAGGCTTAGTTATTGCTCCTGTGAAACTGATTACTACCTATTTCTATTTTAATTTCTTTACTGCTGCGATCAAAACTGAATGCCTATGAGAAAAAAAGAAAAAAATAGACAACCACTTTGAAGTTGTAGATGCTGCAGTATTTGAGTGGTATTGAGATTAGACGTCAGCCTCTGGACTACAAAATCCTGGGTTTGAATCCTGCCAGAGGTTGGGGAAAGTTTTCTCTTCAAATTTGTGGTTTCTTCAAGACTTTACAGTCCTCTGCAGAATGGCTCAGGCAAAAGGAGCTTTCCAGAAAATGAGGAGGATACTATGCAATCGATTTTTGACAATAGAAACAAGAAAAAGAGTTCTTAAATGTTATGTAGAGACAGTCTTAACATATGGATGTGAATCATGGACAATAGGACAACAGACAAGAAAATCACTGGAGTCTGTAGAAATGTGGTTTTACAGAAGAATGTTGAGAATACCATGGACAGCTAAGAAGACTAATGAAAATGTTCTGAAAGAGGCCAAAGCAAGAAGAGAGCAAATTTCCATTAGGAAGAAACAAGAGCCGCGATAGCTCAGTGGTTAGTGAACTGGACTACCACGGACAAGGGGTAGGGTTCGATCCCAACCGACGGCTTCCAGGTTCACCCAGCCTTAAATGGGTACCGGATTTTTTTCTGGGAAAGTAAAGCAGCACGGGCGTAATACTGACCACATTACCCCAAAAATAATGTGCTGAAGGTCTGTAAAATATAGGGTCACTAACACCATATTTCCCTATACGCCACTTGGCGTGACGGGGGTACTTTACTTTTTTTAGGAAGAAACAATCATAACTTTTTGGAAATGTAATGAGATGAGAACAACTGGAATATACTGTAACAACTGGAAAAATTAAGGGACGAAGAGATAGAGGGAAGCAAAGAGAAAAAATACCAGACAGCTTAAGAAAATGGCTTGGCAGAAGGTCAACAACAGAAATGATAAATAACTGTCGAGGTCGAAAGTTGTGGAGAGACATGATCACCTACACCAGCAGGCCCGGCACTTGATGATGATGATTACCCTCCCCTTGTCTCTGGGTAGTGAGATACAACGTTAGCCCTCTGATATAGCGGCAAAATACAGGAGGTCCAGTGTGCACTATGTGCACATTAAAGAACCCATGGCAGCCGTAAATCTAAAAGACTAGGCCAAAAATGGCCGCTCTATAGGAAAAAATCTATTTTTAAAATGTCAAAACGACAATAAGAGTAGCACTGCAGCCAGAGAAGAACTGTCTGTATGATGAAGAACACATGAGCAAACTGCTGGTTGTCAGTGTCAAATATAAGAAAAAGTCATATTTAGTGAAACTCCAGATGAAACATTTCATCATCATTATCATCATCATCATTGACATCATCATCATGTGCCATACCAGTTTGCGTAGGCGTTCATGTTCTTCCACAATTTTTTATCCACCGTGCCTCATATCAATTCTGTTGTTGACTGTTTTCCATACCATGACACCAAGCTATTTAGTATCCTCACTCTCTGTCATCTTTGATCCCTCTTTCCCTGTATTTTACCAGTTGTAATCAAGTATTCCAACTTTCCTCTTCTCATGATGTGCCTGAAAAATGCTGATTGTTTCTTTCTGATGTTTTTTTAGGAGCTCCCTTTTCATGTTGGTCTCTTTGAGAATGTCCTCATTGTTCTTTTTAGCTGTGCAGGGAACTTTCAACATTCTTCTGAGAAATCCCATCTTTGTAGCCCCTAATCGTCTTTTCATTTGTTTGCTTACTGCCCATGATTCACTTCCATAGGTCACAACTGGCTCTACATAGCACCAATGAACTCTCTTTCTCACTTCTATTGACATAGATTTGTTGCATAAGACATTTTTCATTTTCTGAAATGTTATTTTGGCCTGAGCTATTCTACTTTTTTATTTCTGTGGTGTATCTTCCATTTGATGTTGTTGTGCCCAAGTATTTGACGCATTGCACTTGTTTCAGATTTGTCCTGTTTATTTTTATGCTGCATGTTGGTGATGATTGTTTCTTTGATATGACTATTATTTCTGTTTTCTTACTATTCAGACTGAGACCTTTCTTGTTGCTTTCTTTTACTGTTATGTCTATCATTTCTTGTAGTACATTCTCTGTCTCTTATATTAAGACTGTGTCATCTGCATTTCACTAATTATTTATGTTGTAACCGTTGACCTCAATTCCTTTTATATCTACTACTGATCTCTTAATATTTTCGCTGTAAAGTGAAAACAAATCCGATGACAAAACACTGGCTTGTCTGACTCCTTGTTTTATATATTGCAACTGTCCTGTTTGATTGCTAATTCGTATGGCTGCTGTTTGTTGCCAGTACATGTTTTTTTTATTCCTCAGATGTAACATTTCATCATCATCATCATCATGTGCCTTACCGGTTGGCGTAGGTGATCATGTCCCTCCACAATCTTCTATCTACAGTGCATCGTATCAGTTCTGTTGTTGACTGTTTTCCATGCCATGACACCAAGCTATCCAGTATTTTCTCTCTTTGTCTTCCGCGATATCTTTTTCATTTTATTTTGCCAGTTGTAACCAAGTATTCCAACTTTCCTCTTCTCATGATGTGCCCGAAAAAGATGTAACATTTAGCGTTCATAACTTTTAAGAAGGTGTTGTACATATGTAACTCATGGGTTAGGTGTCATAGTCTAGTGTAAAACATTTGTTGGGATCAATGCATCACAAACAAACAAGTTGCCAGAAGATTATCATTGATAACATGAATCAAAAAGTGTAAATGAGATGTTGGAAATGCTCGGACCTAGCATTAACATGGACACCACCTGGCAAACCAAAAAGTGGGAGACCATTGGGGAGATGGTGACGAACCATACATGATGAAATGATAGAGGCTGGCAAATCCTGGTGAGAGTTATCCATGCATGTTCCAGACCGGATTGGGTGGAGATCTTTCGTGGGTGCCCTATGCTCCGACAGGAGTTCAGGGGATTAAGAAAATCAAACAAAAGGTTTACCACACAAAAAAAATTGATTCAATAAATATTGGCGATACTAAGAAACATATCAGCACGACAGACCAAAAAGACCACAAACGATATCTCCCTTCAAAACTGAAATCAAAGAAAGAAGGAAAGAAAGAAAGAATACACGGCTGGCCAAAGAATCTTAGCATAAGAAACAAGCTTAAAGAACAAAAGTGTACATACAGGCTGTATAAGTTTAGACATAAATATCACAATAAAGTCATTAAAATATTGTAAAGAACCACATTTATTTTGATGCTCTGAATAAATCCATAATGGGAGATAATATTTACAATTCTGGTAATGCTCACAATAAAAGTAAAAAGTAAAGTACCCCCCGTCACGCCAAGTGGCGTATAGGGAAATATGGTGTTAGTGACCCTATATTTTACAGACCTTCAGCACATGATTTTTGGGGTAATGTGGTCGGTATTACGCCCGTGCTGCTTTTACTTTCCCAGAAAAAATCCGGTACCCATTTAAGGCTGGGTGAACCCGGAGCCGTCGGTTGGGATCGAACCCTACCCCTTGTCCGTAGTAGTCCAGTTCACTAACCACTGAGCTATCGCGGCTCTACTAATTTTTAGGGAATTAGTAAAACCCAGGTGTCCTCGCCAGGATTACGAACCCCGGCTGTTGCCGTGGTAAGCCAACCGCCTATCGATTGCGCTAACCGGACACCCTAATGCTCACAATAAACTAATAAAATTACTTGTTATCATCCTGAACCTGCTGGCATGAGACATATTTCTTAACTGTAAAATGCTCAATCATGAAATTTTACACGTAATAGCCTTGAACAATGAGGGGACGGGAGGATCAAGAACAAAAGATATAAAAAAGACACTGATTGGGCTGAAAGTCATCAATGACTCATAGTTGACCTGATCTTGATCCTTCCAGTACTACAAGATGTCGTATAGGACTCATAGTTGACTTGATCTTGATCCTTCCAGTACTACAAGATGTCGTATAGGACTCATAGTTGACCTGATCTTGATCCTTCCAGTACTACAAGATGTCGTATAGGACTCATAGTTGACCTGATCTTGATCCTTCCAGTACTACAAGATGTCGTATAGGACTCATAGTTGACTTGATCTTGATCCTTCCAGTGCTACAAGATGTCGTATAGGACTCATAGTTGACTTGATCTTGATCCTTCCAGTACTACAAGATGTCGTATAGGACTCATAGTTGACTGATCTTGATCCTTCCAGTGCTACAAGATGTCGTATAGGACTCATAGTTGACTTGATCTTGATCCTTCCAGTACTACAAGATGTCGTATAGGACTCATAGTTGACTTGATCTTGATCCTTCCAGTGCTACAAGATGTCGTATAGGACTCATAGTTGACTTGATCTTGATCCTTCCAGTACTACAAGATGTCGTATAGGACTCATAGTTGACTTGATCTTGATCCTTCCAGTGCTACAAGATGTCGTATAGGACTCATAGTTGACCTGATCTTGATCCTTCCAGTGCTACAAGATGTCGTATAGGACTCATAGTATTTTTTGCCATCCGTCTTTATTCTGAATAAGATGTTTTATCAAATGAGTTTATATCTGCCAACTTTGCTTCTCTTATAAGCATTCTCTTCAGTGTATCTCTATGTCTTCCTTTTCTTTCTGTATCCTAATGTTTCCCATAGAAGAACCTGTTTTGGAAGTCTCTTGTTGTCTCTTCTCAACACAAGCCCAACATATGTTCATCTTCTCTTCCTATTTGTAGATATTGTTAAGTTGGGCCAAGATGCTGGGTTGGGACCTACAAGATGCTGCGTTGGGACCTACAAGGTGTTGGGCTAAGATGATGTGTTGGGGTCTACAAAATGCTGGGTTGGAACCTACAAGGTGTTGGGCCAAGATGCTGGGTTGGAACCTACAAGGTGTTGGACCAAGATACTGGGTTGGAACCTACAAGGTGTTGGGCCAAGATGCTGGGTTGGGACCTACAAGGTGTTGGGCCAAGATGCTGGGTTGGGACCTACAAGGTGTTGGGCCAAGATGCTGGGTTGGGACCTACAAGGTGTTGGGCCAAGATGCTGGGTTGGGACCTACAAGGTGTTGGGCCAAGATGCTGGGTTGGGACCTACAAGGTGTTGGGCCAAGATGCTGGGTTGGGACCTACAAGGTGTTGGGCCAAGATGCTGGGTTGGGACCTACAAGGTGTTGGGCTAAGATGCTGGGTTGGGACCTACAAGGTATTGGGCCAAGATGCTGGGTTAGGACTACTAGATGCTGGGTTAGGACTACTAGATGCTGGATTAGGACTACTAGATGCTGGGTTAGGACTACTAGATGCTGGGCATGGACCTACAAGGTATTGGGCCAAGATGCTAGTTTGGGACCTACAAGAAGCTGGGCCAGGATCTACAAGGTGCTTGGCCAGGGCCTTCATGATGCTGGGTCGGTACCTACAAGGTGCTTAGCCGGGACCTAAATGATGCTGGGTTAGGACCAACAAAGTGCTTAGCTGGGACCTACAAGAAGCTGGGCCGGGACCTACAAGAAGCTGAGCTGGGACCTACATAATGCTTGAGCCAGGACTTACAAGGAACTTAGCCAGGACCTACATAATGCTGGGCCAGGACTTACAAGGTACTTAGCCAGGACCTACATGATGACTGGGCCAGGACTTACAAAGTACTTAGCCAGGACCTACATAATGCTGGGTTAGGACTTACAAGGTACTTAGCCAGGACCTACATGATGACTGGGCCAGGACTTACAAAGTACTTAGCTAGGACCTACATAATGCTGGGTTAGGACTTACAAGGTACTTAGCCAGGACCTACATAATGCTGGGCCAGGACTTACAAGGTACTTAGCCAAGACCTACATAATGCTGGGCCAGGACTTACAAGGTGCTTGGCCAGGACTTACAAAGTACTTAGCCAGGACCTACATAATGCTGGGCCAGGACTTACAAGTTACTTAGCCAGGACCTATGAGGTGCTTAGCCAGGACCTACATGGTACTTAGCCAGGACCTACAAGGTACTGAGCCAGGACCTACAAGGTACTTAGCCAGGACCTACCTGATGCCTGGCCAGGACCTACCTGATGCCTGGCCAGGACCTACAAGGTAGTTAGCCAGGAACTATATGATGCTGGGCCAGGACTTACAAGGTAATTAGCCAGGACCTACCTGATGCCTGGCCAGGACCTACAAGGTAATTAGCCAGAACCTACATAATGCTAAGCCAGGACTTACAAGGTTCTTAGCCAGGATCTACATAATGCTGGGCCAGGACTTACAAGGTAATTAGCCAGGACCTACCTGATGCCTGGCCAGGACCTACAAGGTAGTTAGCCAGGACCTACCTGATGCTGGGCCAGGACTTACAAGGTAACTAGCCGGGACCTACCTGATGCTGGGCCAGGACTTACAAGGTAATTAGCCAGGACCTACCAAAAAAAGTATGGGATCTACGGTGAGGGTAGGTTTTTGCTGACAATTTTGCCCTAAAAAGCCCAAACTTACTGCAAACTCTTTCCAATTTTAACTCTCAATGATTCTTTAACGTCCGCATGTGCACACTTGACCTCTTTTTTACTGACATTATCCGAGAGGGCTAGACATCAAGCTTCCTTATCCAAGAGATCAGGGGTGGGTAAAGTCACAAAGAAAACACAGATGAACTTTTCTTTTTTTCAGTCACCACCTTGATGAAAGATTCTCAATGGGAACATAACTCTGAAACTCATAAATCATAATTTTCTTGAACACCAGAAAAACCCACAGGCCTCATAAACATGAAATTTCTATACACTGCTACCTCAATCTGTATATTTGAGTTTAGGGCCTGTAAACATAAATAATAAATAATAATTGGACTTCCGTTGTAAAGATGGTGGATCTAGTCACGTTCTCTCAATCGCTGCAGAAAGTGCATTCGGGGTCTGATTAATTTTGGTTCTCCATTGCACTTTTCTGCGTTAAAGTAAAAATGATGATCTACTTATTACATATGAACTGCTAAAGCGAAGTCGTATGCCGGCAACAGTCCCTTTTTGACAAATCAAGTGTTGTGAATGCAACCTTCCACTGTCTAGACTTGATCTGCGCTTTACGTCACATTGGTGCTGTTTGTGACTGTTGTTGGAATTCCTTGACGCAAGTTATTTCCATGTTACTCATTAATGTAAACTACTTCGTCAGCCGCAGTTTTATCTCTTTAGGGAATTGGCACCATGTTTTGTAGGCTGCTTTCACTAGAGTAATCAGGATTCTAAAGGAAGCGAAATTGTTGTGTGTACGACATTGTTGCGTGCTACGTCATCGTAATGGCTCATTGTACATCCCTAGACCAGCCATACGTTAATCTTACAGTCTGTTGTTTGATATGTGACGGGGATAATCTGACGACTAACTGTATGTCTATATGTTCAGAATTGGAGTCAACAACGATGGCCTAACAACATCAAGGGCTATAAATTTTTTTTAAAATACGACGATCATCATTTTCAAGAGGACGTGAACTCACTGTATATGGGGGATAGGCGGCGGGGACAATTGAAGGCTGTGCATGAAAAGTGTTCCTTGTTGCAGTTTCCTCATATTCAAGTCCAGCTTGTTGCAGGAGCTACTGAGTTAAGTGCTCTGTGTACACTGTGAGCTGTGTGTCTCATCCATTTTGATCATGTTTCGATATTCCAATTGTTTACGATGAATGATGATATCGTATGACAGGGAACAGTTGGCTGTGTTCACATTCTGCTCGCCTAATGTCTTTTGGCATGTGCTGAGACTGCTACGATGGGGACTACAGTTACCTTTCTTTGTGTGGGAGATGAGATATTAATTTGGATTGTTCCACTGGCACGGGAGGTTGAGCAATTATGGATTTTAATTCGTTTGCAGTGATACCGGGACCTTCCATAACCAAATAACCAACATAAATAATTTTTTTTTTTTTTTTTTTTGCTCACCAGCTTTCACCTCGGCCGAAGTCCCTAGCGACTAGAAACTGAATTATTGCGTGTTAATCCATTTTTCCAGAGTAGCCATGTACACAGGGGTTCCTCACCGCACAGGCAGGTAACTCCGTCTTCGGAGGTACTCATATTATTTCCACTGATGAGTAATTGACATTTCAAGCAGGGCCTCGCTGCTGAGACCAGGGGTGGGTGTCGCAAAGAGAAATCACAAATATAACTCCCACCTGATGCAGCCGGGATTTGAACTCACAACCTCTCTGTCCTGAGACCATGTCTTGCCTCGAGACCAACCAGTTCCCCTATAAATTAATTAAAACCAAAATACTCACCATTCACAGATCTTGCGGTGTGACCTCTGAACTGTCATCTCAATGTCAATTGGGTGGTATCTCATCCCTCTCAACATGATGGTCTCATCCAGACTCCCAACAACAAATATGGCATCATGCCTCTCTGTATAGATGACATGTACTTTTTGACATTTGACCTTATCAAACTAAGACAATGTAAGTCACAGAAAATAACCAACAACAAAAGTTACCATCAACGTATAACAGACACTTTCCTTATTAGAGCTGATTATTTGACAGGTCACAGCTTACTCAAAAGTTTTGTTTTGATTCTATAGTTTTATTCCTACTCACAAGTTCTCACTTATAAGAGAAGCAAAGTTGACAGGCATAGACTCATTAGATAGATCAAACATCTCACCAAGAATAGAGATGGGTGATGAGAAACATTATGAGCCCTATGTGACATCTAGTGGCACAGAAAGGATCAAGATTAAGATTTCTCAGATTCTATTCAGTAGTTCAAAGATTCTATAGTTTTATTCCTACTTAACAGTTCTCAGATTCTATTCAGTAGTTCAGAGATTCTATAGTTTTATTCCTACTTAACAGTTCTCAGATTCTATTCAGTAGTTCAGAGATTCTATAGTTTTATTCCTACTTAACAGTTCTCAGATTCTATTCAGTAGTTCAGAGATTCTATAGTTTTATTCCTACATAACAGTTCTCAGATTCTATTCAGTAGTTCAGAGATTCTATAGTTTTATTCCTACATAACAGTTCTCAGATTCTATTCAGTAGTTCAGAGATTCTATAGTTTTATTCCTACATAACAGTTCTCAGATTCTATTCAGTAGTTCAGAGATTCTATAGTTTTATTCCTACATAACAGTTCTCAGATTCTATTCAGTAGTTCAGAGACTCTATAGCTTTATTCCTACTTAACAGTCAGATTCTATTCAGTAGTTCAGAGACTCTATAGTTTTATTCATACTTAACAGTTCTCAGATTCTATTCAGTAGTTCAGAGATTCTATAGTTTTATTCCTACTTAACAGTTCTCAGATTCTATTCAGTAGTTCAGAGATTCTATAGTTTTATTCCTACTTAACAGTTCTCAGATTCTATTCAGTAGTTCAAAGATTCTATAGTTTTATTCCTACTTAAAAGTTCTCAGATTCTATTCAGTATTACAGATTTATGGAAGTAATGGACAACACAAAATCAAATGGTGTTGCTGCTCATTAGGCCTTCAGCAGGAGCAATAAACATTAAATACACAGACATGTAAGTGAATAAAATTAAATACAACATCATAAAGTACTGTGCCTGCTGGCGTAGGTGATCATGTCTCTCCACAACTTTCGATCTTGACAGTCATTTATCATTTATGATGTTGACCTTCTGCCAAGTGGGGGAGCTTAAGCGCCTGCGACCTGCGGTCGCAATAGCAGGGCCAGCACACCATCAGCTGACCAAGACCTAGCAGTTCTACCTCCTCGTGGTCTCATCCGGTAACAGTCTGCGTCAAAAAAGACTGGCTAACAGAAGCTAGGATCGACGTGTTCCCTGTAGTGGTGGCTGTTACTGATTGAGGACCCAGTATTGCAGTACCTCTGGGTTGGACTAGTAGTTTCCCAGCATAGCCTAGGACAGACGACCTCCAACCTCCAGTAAGAGCCGGGAATGTCAAGAAAGCCATTACGACCCGCCACATTCTATGAGTCAAAGGGCAAACAAGCTCGTATCAACTCGTGGTAATCCATCAACAACAACCTTCTACCAAGCCATTCTCTTAAGCTGTCTGGTATTTTTTCTCTTTGCTTCCCTCTATATCTCGACAGTTATTTATCATTTCTGAAGTTGACCTTCTGCCAAGCCATTCTCTTAAGCCGTCTGTTATTTTTTCTCTTTGCTTCCCTCTATCTCTTCGTCCCTCAATTTCCCCAGTTGTTACAATATATTCCAGCTGTTCCCTTCTCATTACTTGGCCAAAAAATGATGATTGTTTCTTCCTAATATTGGAAATTAGCTCTCTTTTTGCTTTGGCCTCTTTCAGAAAGTTTTCATTACTCTTCTTAACTGTCCATGATATTATCAATTAACATTCTTCTGTAAAACCACATTTCTACAGACTCCAGTAATTTTCTTGTCTGTTGTCCTATTGTCCATGATTCATATTCATATATTAAGACTGGCTCTAGATAACATTTAAGAATTCCTTTTCTTGTTTCTATTGTCAAAAATGGATTGCACATAATAATACAACATAGCTAACTAATAATTAGGTATCAAGTCTATAGATATTAACATATATCAAAGATATTCTTTTTTTGTTCACATCTTTGATCATGGGCACTATGATGTTCTATCCTGTTATCATGATGAGGATGGGAACAGCATCATGAGACAAGATGAGTTACAGCCTCAAGAGACAAGATGAGTTACAGCGTCAAGAGACAAGATGAGTTACAGCCTCAAGAGACAAGATGAGTTACAGCCTCAAGAGACAAGATGAGTTACAGCGTCAAGAGACAAGATGAGTTACAGCATCAAGAGACAAGATGAGTTACAGCGTCAAGAGACAAGATGAGTTACAGCCTCAAGAGACAAGATGAGTTACAGCGTCAAGAGACAAGATGAGTTACAGCGTCAAGAGACAAGATGAGTTACAGCGTCAAGAGACAAGATGAGTTACAGCGTCAAGAGACAAGATGAGTTACAGCATCAAGAGACAAGATGAGTTACAGCATCAAGAGACAAGATGAGTTAAGTCATGTGGTGGGCAAAACTTGTATTTGTATGTATGTGTATGAGTATGCTCTAGATTCGTCTCCTAAACCAGTGTCATGACAGATGCACTCTGTCTTCAGCTGGTGTCTTAACTGATCAAAGATCAGACTCACATTTTATTTCCAAAATGAATCAAGTGGAGGATGTAATTCAAACCTCGGGTGTTCTGTATGGAAATTGAGCTGTTTCCCACCCCTACTTTGTTCATCATCTTCCTGGGACATACCGGTTGGCATAGGCGATCATGTCCTTTCACAATCTTCTATCTACTGTGCATCGTATCAGTTCTGTTGTTGACTTTGCCAGGCCATGACACAAAACTATCTAGTATTTTCTCTCTTTGTCATTAATGATATATCATTCCTTGTATTTCGCCTGTTGTAATCAAGTATTCCAACTTTCCTCTTCTCATGATGTGCCCAAAAAATGTTGATTGTTTCTTTCTGATGTTTTTTCTAGGAGCTCCCTTTTTGTGTTGGCCTCTTTGAGAATTTCCTCATTGGTCTTTTTAGCTGTCCAGGAAAATTTCAACAATCTTCTGAGAAATTCCATCTCTGTGGCCTCTAATTGTCTTTTCATTTCTGACTTTGTTAATGTATTCTTAAGATTTAATGGACACTGAATGAGCAGACTCTGAACATGTCACTGTATTTTAAGAGTACACAAAATAGGATTCAGTGACTTTATAACATGTAACAGTGGAGTGTCCAAACTCCAGAGTGTATCCTGCAGGGACTGCAGCACCTCTCAGCACCCTAGCAACACATATATGGCCACCGAAACAATTTATTGTGAATCGGCGAAGACCACAAACTCTCTTTCATGACCCATGCTGGTCTAAGCATTTAGATGTATAGCACCGACTGATCTGTAAAGAAAAAGTATGGACAACAGAACGAAACTCACCTCCATCAGATTGCGTCAACTCTGTTCGGCGAATAAACCCAAGGTAACCTGTGCGGGCATAACTGGTGTGTATATCACCAGTTGCCAGCTGAGAGTCAAAGTGGTCATGGTGCAACGACTCATCCCCATATATTGTGAAGTAGCCATTAGTACTATGTGGACTGTTCACCCAAATCTGGACAGGAGAAAATAATCAACTAATTGTACATTGTGTCCGACTTATTTTTTTTATTTTGTATGTATACATGTCTTTTGTGCCATGAAATGAATTTAAGACTAGTGCAGAATAAGTAATTTTAATGTCATGAAAAACATACTAACATCAAAGCAAATAATATCAACACTATTGAAAAACAAAGCAATAACTACGGAAGCAAAAAGGGCAATATACAAATCAATTTTTCTACCAACGCTGTGCTATCAGTGCCAGAATTGGACACTGGACTCTAGAACAATAAGAAAGATAATGACCACCAAAAAGGAAATGTGTCAGAAGAATGACAGGAAACAGCTTAAGGGACAGAGTAAGAAACACTGACCTGAGGAAGAAACTCGAAATTGAACCAGCCATCGAATACATACAGAAACAACAGATAAATTGGTTCGGCCACATAACAAGACAAAAAGAACTAACAATGACTCAAAGAGCCTTAAATAAACGCTACGAAAACGCCAGATTAAGAGGAAGACCGAGAAAGAGATGGATAAAGGGAATACTAGAGTCACTAGGAGGGATAACATCAGAAGAGGCCAACAGAAGAGCAAAGAATCGCAGATTGTTTCTCCCCTCGACGCCAACGGCAGCAGAGGAAGGATAGAAGAAGAAGAAGAAGAAAGCAAATAATACCAGGGCTAAAACTAAGAATAGCAAAATGTTATATCTTCTCAACATTCAAGTATGGTGCAGAAACATGGACATTAGACAAGAAAACAGAATAGAAAATTTAAGCCTTTGAAATGTGGATTTATAGAAGAATAGGTAGAATTGGGTGGAAAGAAAAGAAAACAAACGATGAAGTCAACTAAAAATGAAAAGTGAACTTCTAAACACAATTCAAAGAAGACAAATTAGGTTTTTGGGACATGTTAAAAGACACAAGAGCCTACTAAAAGTAATATTGGAAGGGAAAATACAAGGTAAAAGAGGCAGAGGCAGACAAAGACTATCATGGATGAGCAACATCAGAAGATGGACAAGTCAGACTATGACAACCTGCACTATCAAAGCAAGAGACAGAGCGGAATGGCGCTCCATGGTAGCCAACCTTCGATGCAGAAATGGCACTCAATGATAATGATGATGATAATGCAGAAAAAAGAGAAATGACAGAGCATCCAGAAATATCATCTATAATCATGAGAAAAAAGTTATCATTTATTGGCCATATGATAAGAATAGACAAGAAAAGAATTTCAAAGCAGGGCTTCAAATGGGAAGCAGATGGTAAAAGAAAAAGAGACTGACCTAGAGAAACACTAAAAAGAACACAAGGTAAGAGGCAATAACAGTCTGCTTGCTGAGATTGAACAACTCACCCAGAACAAGAACGTGTGGCGAGATAGCATGCAGGTCCTGTGTAAGGTCTGACACTTCATAACAAAGATACCAAGCACAAAGTCTAGAATTTCTGCCCTATGTACTGTCTTTGGCTTGGAAGAACAATAGGCAGGCAGATAAGCAGGTAGACAGCTAGGCAGGCATTTAGATAGATAAGCAGGTAGACAGCTAGGCAGGCAGGTAGATAGGCAGGCAGGTAGACAGCTAGGCAGGCAGGTAGATAGGCAGGCAGGTAGATAGCTAGGCAGGCAGGTAGATGGGCAGGCAGGTAGGCAGATAAGCAGGTAGACAGCTAGGCAGGCAGGTAATAAGGCAGGCAGGTAGGCAGATAAGCAGGTAGATAGGCAGGCAGGTAGATAGGCAGGCAGGTAGGCAGATAAGCAGGTAGATAGGCAGGTGGGTAGGTAGGCAGGCAGGTAGGCAGATAAGCAGGTAGACAGCTAGGCAGGCAGGTAGAGAGGCAGGCAGGTAGATAGGCAGGCAGGCAGAGAGGCAGGCAGGTAGACAACTAAGCAGGCAGATAGGCAGGCAGGTAGACAACTAAGCAGGCAGATAGGCAGGCAGGCAGATAGGCAGGCAGGTAGACAACTAAGCAGGCAGATAGGCAGGCAGGTAGATATGCAGGCAGGCAAATAGGCAGGCAGGTAGATAGGCAGGCAGGTAGATAGGCAGGCAGGTAGGCAGATAAGCAGGTAGACAGCTAGGCAGGCAGGTAGGCAGATAAGCAGGTAGACAGCTAGGCCGGCAGGTAGGCAGATAAGCAGGTAGACAGCTAAGCAGGCAGGCAGGCAGGTAGGCAGATAAGCAGGTAGACAGGCAGGCAGGTAGACAGGCAGGCAGGCAGATAAGCAGGTAGACAGCTATGCAGGCAGGTAGGCAGATAAGCAGGTAGACAGTTAGGCAGGCAGGCAGAGAGGTAGGCAGATAAGCAGGTAGACAGCTATGCAGGCAGGTAGGCAGCTAGGCAGATAAGCAGGTAGACAGCTAGGCAGGTAGGCAGATAAGCAGGTAGACAGCTAGGTAGGCAGATAAGCAGGTAGACAGCTAGGCAGGCAGGTAGGCAGATAAGCAGGTAGACAGCTAGGCAGGCAGGCAGGTAGGCAGCTAGGCAGGCAGATAAGCAGGTAGACAGCTAGGCAGGCAGGTAGGCAGATAAGCAGGTAGACAGCTAGGCAGGCAGGCAGGTAGATAATGTTTGTGTGCATGGCTCCCATATATCTGATGGTGGATAATACAATTGCTCATGGAAACAAAAGAATAATCAGAATCATAGATCTCAATGGCAGTAAACAGCAGATCAAATTGTTTCCATGGGTAACACAATCACCAACAGAGAATAACCACTGTCAGTCACCTACATTCACAAATAAGTCCTACATTTACAAGAAAGTCATGCACATTCACAAGAAAATCACCTATAGTCACAATAAAGTCACCTACATTCAGAAGAAAGTCATTTACATTCACAAGAATGTCACACACATTTATAAGAAAGTTATTTATATTCACAAGTCACCCATATTCACAAGAAAAGAAAGTGACCTATATTCACAAGCCATTTACATTCACAAGTCACCTACATTTACAAGAAAGTCATTAACATTCACAAGAAAGTCACCCACATTAAAAAGTTACCTACATTCACAAGTCACCTACATTTACAAGAAAGTCACTAACATTCATAAGAAAGCCACCTACATTCAAAAGTTACCTACATTCAAAAGTTACCTACATTCACAAGTCACCTACATTTACAAGAAAATCACTAACATTCATAAGAAAGCCACCTACATTAAGAAGAAAGTCACTAACATTCATAAGAAAGCCACCTACATTAACAAGAAAGTCACTAACATTCACAAGAAAGTCACCCACATTCAAAAGTTACCTACATTCACAAGTCACCAACATTCATAAGTCACCTACATTCAAAAGAAAGCCACCTACATTCACAAACCACCAACAGAAAGAAAGTCATGCATATTCACAAAAGAGTCACCTACATTAACAAGAAAGTCACCTCCATTCACAAGAAAGTCATGCATATTCACAAGAGTCATCTACATTCACAAGAAAGTCACACCCATTCACAAGAAAGTCACCTCCATTCACAAGAAAGTCATGCATATTCACAAGAGTCATCTACATTCACAAGAAAGTCACGCCCATTCACAAGAAAGTCATGCATATTCACAAAAGAGTCATCTACATTCACAAGAAAGTCACACCCATTCACAAGAAAGTTACCTCCATTCACAAGAAAGTCATGCATATTCACAAAAGAGTCATCTACATTCACAAGAAAGTCATGCCCATTCACAAGAAAGTTACCTCCATTCACAAGAAAGTCATGCATATTCACAAAAGAGTCATCTACATTCACAAGAAAGTCATGCCCATTCACAAGAAAGTCACCAACATTCACAAGAAAGTGGCCTACATTCACAATTCACCTAAATTCACAAGCCACCAACACTCACAAGCCACCAACACTCACAAGCCACCAACACTCACAAGCCACAACACTCACAAGCCACCAACACTCACAAGTCACCAACACTCACAAGCCACCAACATTCACAAGAAAGTGGCCTACATTCACAATTCACCTAAATTCACAAGACACCTACATTCACAATTCACCTAAATTCACAAGACACCTACATTCACAAGCCACCAACACTCACAAGACACCTACATTCACAAGTCACCAACACTCACAAGCCACCAACACTCACAAGCCACCAACACTCACAAGCCACCAACACTCACAAGCCACCAACACTCACAAGCCACCAACACTCACAAGCCACCAACATTCACAAAGAAGTCGCCCACCTTCACAAGCACAAATAATAAAGCCAGAACTAACCTCTCCCAGATGTGAGTCTGCACACTGCCCTTTAGTCTCTGGGTTAGCAATGGCGACCTTTACCCCTGGCAGCAACTGTGGACAGCATGTAGTTACACATAATCAAACCGACTCCACATGCTATAACATTAAAAATCATTTCAGAGCTATTACGATCATAGTTGGCTGAGTGGTCAGTGCGCTCGCTGTCTGAACAGAAGGGTACGGGTTTAATTCCCTGAAGACTCTAATTATGATGTTCTGTCTGTGGGGGCGATCAATACACTTAACCTGACAGCTGACTTCATGTGAGAGTCTGGAATCCTACTCTGATTGAGTCCTGATCGCAGAGAGAGAGAATTCCCTGAAGTGACTGATTTATTTTTCGGACCGACAAAGCTCCTCTAAAATGGGGTATTAGAGATTTTTTTTCTGGAAAGTAAAGGCAGCCTGGTGTGATAAAACACTAAATTAACTCTATCCGTACGTTTCGCCGCACCGTGCGCCTTGCCGATTTCGGCAGTGTATGTTTCGATACATAGAGCGCCACGCTCAATTTGATTAGTGTGAACGCCATCAAACCATATTCTTTTTTACATGTCTTGTATCATCTTGGTATTTCGTTAAATCTAATGCCTTGTTCAATTATCTAAACATTCATATATAATATGTTAAATTTCCCGTGTGTTACCGGGGCTTCATTATGAGGGAAGTAAAGAATAGTGACACTGTGACCTTCCAGGCATGTCGTAAGAGGCGACTAAGGAGGTTGATCGATGGCTTGACAAGCTGTCATTGTAAAAAGTGTTGTTATGGAAACAGAGCCATAGATTTTAGAAGCAGTGATCTCCGCAATATGTGCCATTTTGGCACGCAAGGTTTCTGTTTTTGAGATTGTGGTTCTGCCCTATGTGCCGCCTTCGGCTCGAAAGGACAATAGATAGATTAGATAGATTAGATAGATTAGATAGATAGATAGATAGATAGATAGATAGATAGATAGATAGATAGATAGATAGATAGATAGATAGATAGATAGATAGATAGATAGATAGATAGATAGATAGATAGATAGATAGATAGATAGATAGATAGATAGATAGATAGATAGATAGATAGATAGATAGATATAGATAGATAGATAGATAGATAGATAGATAGATAGATAGATAGATAGATAGATAGATAGATAGATAGATAGATAGATAGATAGATAGATAGATAGATAGATAGATAGATAGATAGATAGATAGATAGATAGATAGATAGATAGATAGATAGATAGATAGATAGATAGATAGATAGATAGATAGATAGATAGATAGATAGATAGATAGATAGATAGATAGATAGATAGATAGATAGATAGATAGATAGATAGATAGATAGATAGATAGATAGATAGATAGATAGATAGATAGATAGATAGATAGATAGATAGATAGATAGATAGATAGATAGATAGATAGATAGATAGATAGATAGATAGATAGATAGATAGATAGATAGATAGATAGATAGATAGATAGATAGATAGATAGATAGATAGATAGATAGATAGATAGATAGATAGATAGATAGATAGATAGATAGATAGATAGATAGATAGATAGATAGATAGATAGATAGATAGATAGATAGATAGATAGATAGATAGATAGATAGATAGATAGATAGATAGATAGATAGATAGATAGATAGATAGATAGATAGATAGATAGATAGATAGATAGATAGATAGATAGATAGATAGATAGATAGATAGATAGATAGATAGATAGATAGATAGATAGATAGATAGATAGATAGATAGATAGATAGATAGATAGATAGATAGATAGATAGATAGATAGATAGATAGATAGATAGATAGATAGATAGATAGATAGATAGATAGATAGATAGATAGATAGATAGATAGATAGATTTGTTAAATGTTAGATAAATATAAATATATAGAATGTTTCTTGAAACCATAAACAATTTTGTCTCTGAGAGCTCTTTCGTTGCGTCGATAAAAAGCTTCCATATGGAAAGAGTTAATGGAGGTAACATCATAATCTATATATGTCACAAGATCTTTCAGCTAAATGTGACAGCAAAATAATGGAGCTAACATCATATTCTACATCTGTCACAAGATCTTTCAGCTAAATGTGACAGCAAAATTAATGGAGCTAACATCATAATGTACATCTGTCACAAGATCTTTCAGCTAAATGTGACAGCAAAATTAATGGACCTAACATCATATTCTACATCTGTCACAAGATCTTCCAGCTAAATGTGACAGCAAAATTAATGGAGCTAACATCATATACTACATCTGTCACAAGATCTTTCAGCTAGATGTGATAGTAAAATTAATGGAGCTAACATCATATTCTACATCTGTCACAAGATCTCTCATCTAAATGTGACAGCAAAATTAATGGAGCTAACATCATATTGTACATCTGTCACAAGATCTTTCAGCTAAATGTGACAGCAAAATTAATGGACCTAACATCATATTCTACATCTGTCACAAGTTCTCTCATCTAAATGTGACAGCAAAATTAATGGAGCTAACATCATATTCTACATCTGTCACAAGATCTTTCAGCTAAATGTGACAGCAAAATTAATGGAGCTAACATCATATTGTACATCTGTCACAAGATCTTTCATCTAAATGTGACAGCAAAATTAATGGACCTAACATCATATTCTACATCTGTCACAAGTTCTCTCATCTAAATGTGACAGCAAAATGAATGGACCTAACATCATATTCTACATCTGTCACAAGTTCTCTCATCTAAATGTGACAGCAAAATTAATGGAGCTAACATCATATTCCATATCTGTCAAAAGATCTTTCAGCTAAATGTAACAGAAAAATCAATGGAGCTAACATCATATTTCACATCTGTCACAAGTTCTCTCATCTAAATGTGACAGCAAAATTAATGGAGCTAACATCATATTCTACATCTGTCACAAGATCTTTCAGTTAAATGTGACAGCAAAATTAATGGAGCTAACATGATATTCCACGTCTATCACAAGATCTTTCAGCTAAATGTGACAGCAAAATTAATGGAGCTAACATCATATTCCACATCTGTCACAAGTTCTCTCATCTAAATGTGACAGCAAAATTAATGGAGCTAACATCATATTCCACATCTATCACAAGTTCTCTCATCTAAATGTGACAGCAAAATTAATGGAGCTAACATCATATTCCACATCTGTCACAAGTTCTCTCATCTAAATGTGACAGCAAAATTAATGGAGCTAACATCATATTCCACAAGGTCCCCTTGACATATATTAACATTCTCATACAAATTGTTGCTGATACTAACCTTGCCAGACTCTAACAAACACAGAGAGTGTGGACTCCCTTTCTCAACCAGGGTAACTCTATCATTTCTCAAGGCTCTCATGTCTACGTACACTGTGGTCGTCTCTGGACACGACGCTCCCTGCAAACAACATCAGAACTTTGTTAAAGAATCGCAAGTTGTTTGTTTTCCCCTCAAAGTGGTATTTTAATTGGAAATTTTGCCACATTTATGAATGAAGATATCCTGAGCATAGTACATTCTATTCATTCTTAAAATTGATATTTGATGGAAGTGGTTTCAAGTTGTGACACCAGACACAAAATATAAAATTGTTAGCAAAAGTCAGTATTTATGCATGAATGATATTTTAGTGATACAAGCAAAGAAATAAGAAATTAGAATCAGAATAGCTAAAGCAGCAATTTCTTTCAGAAGCCTTGAAAAGTTGTGGAAATCAAAACTCATCAGCACAAACACAAAACTTAGACTATTCAAATCAAATGTACTATCAACCCTTACGTATGCGTGTGAAAGCTGGAAAACAACAAGAGATATAGAAACAAAGTTGAACGCATTCAAAAATAAATGTCTAAGGAAAATACTTGGTATAGCGTGGAACGAATTCAAAACAAATGAGGAAATTAGAGAAATCGCAAATCAACCACTAATATCTTCAGTAATAAAGAAAAGACGATGGTCATATGTTGGACATGTGATGAGAAGAGATAATAACCGAATAGCAAAGCAAGCCCTCATATGGGAAACAACAGGTAAGAGGAAAAGAGGAAGACCCAGAGAGACACTGAGAAGAACATTGATGAGAGAGGCAAGAGCAGCAGGACTCGGCTTTGTCAATGAGATAGAGCTGCTTGCACAGAACAGAGAAAAATGGCGAGATTTGATAAAATATCTTTAAAAGAATTGAAAACTGCTAGAACAAAAATTCAGATAAGAGAAGGAGTATCTTGGTCTACGCCCTATGGGCCGGCTACGGCTCGAAAGGTCAATAGATAGATAGATATTTATTTTAGTAACGTAAAAATTATTAGAGGCCACAGAGATGGGATTTCTTAGAAGAATGTTTAGCTATCCAGGGAACCTGGATAGCTAAAAAGACCAACGAGTATATTCTCAGAGGCAACATGCACATCGTGAGAAGAGGAAAGTTAGATTACGTGGTTACAACTGGCAAAATATAAGGAAAGAAAGATCATGGAAGACAAAAAGAGAAGATACTGGATAGCTTGGTGTCATGGCATGAAAAACAGTCAACAATAGAAATGATACGATGCACTGTGGATAGAAGATTGTGGAAGGACATGATCGCCTAGATCAACCACCAGTATGGCACATGATGATGATGTTTTAGTATTTAATGTCTGTAACATAAATATCAATGACTGGCAAATCTGGGAGTTTCCAGAGTGCAATCATTCATTTTTAACCACACACATTTTTAAATTTTAAGATGCAGCTTCTTGTAATCACTTTGAATGTTGAATAGACAAAGTATGTGTATTTTATTTTCATGGAAAGACACAAATGAAGAATTTAACTAAAGTTATTGAGTTATTGAATAGTGAATAAAGTTATTGAGTTATTGAATAGTGACACTGTGACCTTCCAGGCATGTTGTAAGAGGCGACTAAGGAGGTTGATCGATGGCTTGACAAGCTGTCATTGTAAAAAATATTGTTATGGAAACAGAGCCATAAGTTTTGGAAGCAGTGATCTCTGCATATATGTGCCATTTTGGCACGCAAGGTTTCTGTTTTTTCAGATTGTGGTTCTGCCCTATGTGCCGTCTTCGGCTCGAAAGGACGATAGATAGATAGATAGATTGAGTTATTTGTGGGTCATCATCATTGCACTCCGAACATGTCCTTAGGTGCTCAGATCCCCTCCTCAGTTATTGAGTTATTTGTGGGTCATCATCATTGCACTCCGAACATGTCCTTAGGTGCTCAGATCCCCTCCTCAGTTATTGAGTTATTTGTGGGTCATCATCATTGCACTCCGAACATGTCCTTAGGTGCTCAGATCCCCTCCTCAGCAATTCCCTCAGTGTCCAGCGACTGACTACTCCAGTTCTATGTTGGTTGATAAGTCTTCTTACACGGCCACCAAGTTTCTCATTTCTGGCTGTGCCCATCTTAACTCCCATTTCCATCATCCGAAGAAGTGACGTGGATCTGTGTTTGTCGAAGTCATGTGCTCTTCCCATATCTCGGAGGGCATTGATGATGTCCGCCCGATCCACTGGTTGCCTGTCCTCAATGACAGACAGCACAGCTAGCCAACCTATCCGCTCTTTCATTTCCCCATACTCCTGCATGTCCAGGGACATAGACAAAGGTGCCCTTACATATTTTGGATTTCTGCAACGACTCTACCCATTGCATGCGTACAAAGCCCGCCTCCACTTTTTTTATCATGCTCATCGAATCACTCAGTATACATGCGTGGGTGTAGTCTTGTGACTCTAACCATTTGAATGCCTTGGTCACTGCCATCACCTCCATTGTCATGCTACTCGTGGTCATGACGTACGCACCACTGTCTTCTTAGACTATTCTGCCTGCCGAGCGTGCTATAAATGCCCATGCACTTCTTTCGTGTCGTCTTACAGATCCATCTGTTTAAATGATTGCATCTTTCTCATCGGTGTTATCGCAGATGAGACCGTTGACCTCAGCATTAACCACAACCGGGTTCTGTTCTCTACATTTCCTGTTGAGTGTGACAATACACGAGAAAGTCCCCTTGAACAACGTAGGCACTGGTATCCACTCCCCACCAATGCTGATATTGGTAAGTCCACAGACCTGTTTGATGACATCTTCTGCTCGGCCCACCCATGATTTGCCTCTTTTTAGCCTGGCACCTTTCCCTGTGTTGAGCACGTGGTGCAATGGATGCTCTTTATCTGTACTAATCTTCAGGTATGCTCGTGCTCTCCAGATTTTGATTCTGTCATCCATGGTTGGAAAGTCAAGAAGATACCTCATTGCTACACAGGGAGTGTCCCTTGTACATCCCAAGATAATGCGCATGGCTTCATTTTGTATTTTCTCCAGCCTATCAATTTGAGTCGCACTGACAGTAAGAATTGCCAGGGCATACTCGATTGGTGTGTGGACTAATCCCTGGAACAGAAGAGTAAGTAGCCTCTGCTCGATGTTGGCAGCTGCCATGACCTTCAAAGCGGCTAATCCTTTGCGGGATTTTTTTATCACATGGTCGACGTGGTCCCGAAAACACAGGCTGCGATCAAACTTAACTCCGAGGTATGTCATCAACTTGTCCTCCCATTTGTACTACTGGTGTGGTCGTATTAACGATATGATTGTTAAGGGAGAACCATGAAACTGATGCTTTATTAAGATTAACCAAGGCACCTGAAACCCCACACCAGGAAGAAATGCGATCGAGTTCGTCTTGCATTGTGGAGGCGATTCTCCGTCTGTCTCTTCCCTGTCGATATACCAGAATATCATCAGCAAAAGTCATAGTTCTTCCCCTCCCATTCAGCTGTTGTTCCGTGATCGTTATTGTGTACATGTTAAATTGAACTGGTGACAATGGTGAACCTTGTGGCAGCCCTGGACAAATGGATGTTGGCTCGGAAGACCAACTTCCACATTTGAGTATGACCTTCCTCTGAAACAGCGCCGCGGCGATCCATCTAATGAGGAAGGGGTGCACCACCAGTTTGAGGAGCATATGCATGAGATATTCAAATGTACCCTGTTGTATGCATCCTCCAGATCTATAGCAGCAGCACATGTCTCCTCTCATCGGTGGAAGCCTTCGAAGACGTCATAGGCAAAGACTGCCGCATTGAGCCATGTCTCTTTGTTATATCTATAACCTCCGAGTGTGGGTGGGAATGCACGTTTCTGTTCAAGGTGACAGGTAAGGACACGGGCAACTATTTTCTCCAGCAGCTTGCCCGCAGTGTTCTGCATTGTGATGATTCTGTAGGAACTGATCTGAGAATGGTCCTTGTTTGGCTTTGGTAGCAGTAGTAAGTAGCTGTGTAGCCACTCCTCCTTAATCTGGCCACTCCAAATGCTGGCATTAAACTCATTGGCCAGTTTTGTCAAGTCGTCGCCAGCTAAATCGCCTATGTCATCGTACCGAACACCATTTGGACCAGGAGCAGTGTTGTGTGACCTTTTAAGTGTCGTGTGAATGGTATCGGTTGTGATTGTGAGATCTTATTCCAGCACTACATCCTTTCACAATTTTGACAGCGATCCCCATATCCTCATTCTTACAGCCTCATTTCTTTGGTGCGTCTGCTCAATGTAGCGGGCAAGCAGGGCCTTCCCTTTGCTCTCATCAGATATGTGCCATATCCGGCCTGTGCTCTGAAAGTCTGGCATGCCTCTGTGTTGTGCTGTGCCATTCATGCTCTGATGAAGGCGCCAGAATATGGCTAGCGATTTTTCTGAGCACACTTTTTTTACAGAAGTCATCCCATTTGGCATCCTTAACCTGCTTAGGACATAGTTTAAAGTGCATCATTTTTTGGTCGACCTCTATTTTCAGACTCTTCAAGAGGTCAGGTTGTGTTCTTCCATTCTTTCTGGCTTTCTGCCATGTCTTGGCCATTTGTCTCTTGCCCCGCCAAGCTTCCTCGACTTCTACGTTCCACCAGGGTGGCTGCGTCCATCTCTCCTGCCTCCTACGAGGGGCGCTCTTTTTCCTATGTCTGATATAGCTAATGACGTCCTGGTCTGTTTTCTCATAGTTGAATGTGTGGAGCTTTCTTTTCTGGCTTCTATTTGTGCTTTTCTCAATTAGAAGGACACATGGATAGTGATCACTTCCATGGAACCCCAGTGCACTCCACCTGCAAACCGGTGCGAAGGTGGAAGACACCAGTGCCAGGTCTATGACACTATCAGAGTACCCTGTTCGAGTGGCCATTCTTGTTGCCCTTCCACCATTCAAGCACACTAAATCGGCCGACACCAGTGCGTTCTCTAGGTCTTCTCCCTGCTTGTTGGTTATGACGTTACCCCACTGGTTTCCTCTTGCATTAAAGTCTCCGCAGAAATCAACTAAAGTATTGATGACAAACAACTGTGTTCAAACTAAATTAGTCTACCAACAAGTTGTTGCTATAACGGTCTCCACACACAAGAACAAATAATGATCTAGAGCATAAAGGTCACCACACACAAGAACAAATAATGATCTAGAGCATAAAGGTTACCACACAAGAACAAATAATGATCTAGAGCATAAAGGTCACCACACACAAGAACAAATAATGATCTAGAGCATAAAGGTCACCACACACAAGAACAAATAATGATCTAGAGCATAAAGGTTACCACACACAAGAACAAATAATGATCTAGAGCATAAAGGTCACCACACACAAGAACAAATAATGATCTAGAGCATAAAGGTCACCACACACAAGAACAAATAATGATCTAGAGCATAACGGTCACTGTACACAAGAACAAATAATGATATAGAGCATAACGGTCACTGTACACAAGAACAAATAATGATATAGAGCATAACGGTCACTGTACACAAGAACAAATAATGATCTAGAGCATAACGGTCACTGTACACAAGAACAAATAATGATCTAGAGCATAACGGTCACTGTACACAAGAACAAATAATGATCTAGAGCATAACGGTCACTGTACACAAGAACAAATAATGATATAGAGCATAACGGTCACCACACACAAAAACAAATAATGATCTAGAGCATAACGGTCACCACACACAAGAACAAATAATGATCTAGAGCATAACGGTCACCACACACAAAAACAAATAATGATCTAGAGCATAATGGTCACCACACACAAGAACAAATAATGATCTAGAGCATAATGGTCACCACACACAAGAACAAATAATGATCTAGAGAAAAACAAATGTGGAACACATGACAAAAGTTATACTGACTTAGAGATTTTGAAGACAAGGTCTTCATCTGTGCAACAGAGTTTGTGCATCTGAAATTAAGCCATTTTCAGTGCCTTCGCTAGTGTGGCAAGTGTACTGGGAAAGGCGCTGAGAGGAGGATCTGAGCATTATGAAGTTGATCTTTCGACTAAACTAAATTAAACTAAATAACAGATCCTCAAATGGAACTGTAAACAGATGTGCACATGAAGCCTGCTTGTAAACAGATGCACACATGAAGCCTACCTGTAAACAGATGCCCTAATGGAAACTGTAAACAGATGTGCACATGAAGCCTACCTGTAAACAGATGCCCTAATGAAAACTGTAAACAGATGTGCACATGAAGCCTACCTGTAAACAGATGCCCAAATGGAACTGTAAACAGATGCCCAAATTGAACTGTAAACAGATGTGCACATGAAGCCTACCTGTAAACAGATGCCTAAATGGAAACTGTAAACAGGTGTGCACATCAAGCCTACCTGTAAACAAATGCCCAAATTGACCCTGCAGCCAAAGCTGGTGCTGACTGCTCTAGGGCTGAGTCCAAGGTTAGCAAAAAGTTTTGTGAATGAAGTGGTCAGCAGAATTCTGGGCCTCTCTTCAGCGATCACACAGCAAGATCTCATGCAGGATAGGTTAACTCCCTTAGCCTGAAACAAAGTGTCAATCAATTATAAGAACTGATAGTTGTATCACTGTGTGCAAAATGGGGGGGGGGGGGGTGTGTGTGTGTGTGTGAAATGTTGCATTTGTGGTGACAGAAGGTGTGGGGAATGTTGTATTTCTGGTCCCAGAAGTTGCAGGGGACATTGTATTTATGGTGACAGAAGGTGTGGGGAATGTTGTATTTCTGGTCACAGAAGTTGCGGGTGACATTGTATTTATGGTGACAGAAGGTGTGGGGAATGTTGTATTTCTGGTTACAGAAGTTGCGGGGGACATTGTATTTATGGTGACAGAAGGTGTGGGGAATGTTGTATTTATGGTGACAGGTGTGGGGAATGTTGTATTTATGGTGACAGAAGGTGTGGGGTACATGTAAACCTTGTAAACAGTTAACATTATCTGTCACCTGAAAGACAAGCTGTGACCTTGCAAACAATAAACATTATCTGTTACCTGTAAGACAAGCTAAGACCTTGTAAACGCTTGGTTGGTTGCGTTCGCCCGATGACTAAAGTATTCTAGAGTATCATAGTAGACTAGAATATTCATCTTCATCATCCGCCCTTACAAGGATGTAGTGGACGTGTCTGCGTTGTGTTGTGGTTTGCAGTATAACTGTTATATTTGCGCCTTTCGGCCCAACACATCCGACTTCAGCACGCTTGTAAACAGTTAACATTATATGTTACCTGTAAGACAAGCAATGACCTTGTAAACAGTAAACATTATCTGTTACCTGTAAGACAAACAATGACCTTGCAAACAGTTAACATTATCTGTTACCTGTAAGACAAACAATGACCTTGCAAACAGTTAACATTATCTGTTACCTGTGAGACAAGCTAAGACCTTGCAAACAGTTAACATTATCTGTTACCTGTAAGACAAACAATGACCTTGCAAACAGTTAACATTATCTGTTACCTGTAAGACAAGCTAAGACCTTGCAAACAGTTAACATTATCTGTTACCTGTAAGACAAGTTAAGACCTTGCAAACAGTTAACATTATCTGTTACCTGTAAGACAAGCTGCAACCTTGCAAACAGTTAACATTATCTGTTACCTGTAAGACAAGCTGCAACCTTACAAACAGTTAACACAAACAAGAAGACCCACCTTCAGAGAAGCAGTTGAAGTCCCCAGCCCTCGTGTGCACAACTCCATAACACCGTATGAACAGAATGTGTCCCGCACTGGAGAAAATGATAATCGAATATAACAGAGAACAAAATAAGCACACTCAGTAATCTACTTTTAACTATCAATTTTGAGATATCAACTTTTGATATTAATTCTGAAATAACCAGAATTTTTTATTTTAGCATTAGCTGTAATTCATCAAAATTTTGTCATCAATTACTTACTAGCTATCAACTTGGGGTATTAATTTAGAGTAATTATTCATGGGTTGTTAACTCCACATCATCAATTTTTGCAGATGTAAAAATAATAAAAAAACATCTAAAAATATCATCTGTAATCAAGAGAGGAAGTTGGATATAAGTTGGTTGTGTGATGAGAAGAGACAACAAGAGAACCATCAATGCCCTCCGAGATGTGATTTTCCCAGTTGTCACAAAATATGCCAGCTGTTCCCTTCTCATTACATGGTCAAAAAATGATATTTGTTTTTTCCTAATATTGGGTATTAGCTCTCTTTTTGCTTTGGGCTCTTTCAGAACATTTTCATTACACTTCTTAGCTGTCCGTGGTGTTCTCAACATTCTTCTGTAAAACCACATTTCTACAGCCACAGCCTCCAGGGATTTTCTTATCTGTTGTCCTAATGTCCATGATTTACATTCATATGTTAAGCCTGGTTCTACATAACATTTAAGAATTCTTTTTCTTATTTTTATTGTCAACATTGGATTGCACAGTATCATCTTCATTTTTTGGAAAGCTGCTTTTGCCTGAGCTATTCTGCATCTCACCTCTGTTGTACATCAGCCATCTGTGGTTAACATTGTTCCCAGATAACTAAATTCATATGCTGTTTTAATAATGTTCCACTTGTCTTTATTGTGCATTGTGGTGATGTCTTTTTCTTTGTTGCTACCATTACTTCTATTTGCTATAGAGGCTGAGTCCTTTATTTTTGCTTAGTTGTCAGGTTGGGTAATTTTACCTGCTACTGTAGACAGTACAACCTGTGGCTTCTCTTCTGCCTTGCAGGTTATGCTCGGAAAAGTAAATGTCTAAGGGAGGGTACCCTAAAGTAAAAGAACCACACTGCCTTCTAGGTGAGACTTTTTAGTCAAAGACTAGCGGAGTCAACCTTTAAAAAAATGATGGAAGGCAGCAGAACACCACCATCGTAACTTCTTTGTATAATCATGGATTGCCACAATTTTAGAATTCACGACAACTTTAGTGGGGTTTCCAATGGAATACCATGTTCAGCATGGGACATCATGTGCTACAGGTAATACCCAATCGTCATGAAGCTACTGTAAGCAAAATAAAGACATATATATATATATATATATATACAAAGTATTGTTTTGAGAGAAAACAGAACAGAAAATCGAAGCCTTTGAAATGTGGATTGGATATATAGAGGAATAGGTATGGAAAGAAAGGAAAACAAACGAAGAAGTCTTAAAACAACTAAAAATGAACAGAGCTACTAAACACAATTGAAATAAGACAAATGTGATTTTTGGGACATGTTAAAAGACACAGCAGCCTACTAAAAGTAATCCTGGAGTGGAAAATACAAGGTAAAAGAGGCAGAAGCAGACCAAGACTAATGTGGACAAATATCAAAAGATGGACAAGTCAGCCTATGACAACCTGCATCATCAGAGCAAGAGACAGAGCAGAATGGCGCTCCATGGTAGCCAACTTCATTGCGGAGATGGCACTCGATGATGATGATGATTGTTTTGAGAGAACTGTTTGTAAAAGCATCTAATTTATTTCCTATTTCTTTAGTTGTTTTCTAGCTTTTGTATGCATAAGTAAGGGAGGATAATTATGATAATACATTTGATTTGAAGATCATGGGCTTTGACAAACAATATGTAGACAATTTAAAAACACATGTCTAAACATGGAAGAATAGGCATAAATAAATTAATGCTGGAAAATAAATGGACAAATCACCATAAAATGTTTACATGTTTCACCTGGCGTCGGAAGGTTAATAATCACTTAAAAGATCAATTATTCTGACAGGGGTATTAACTCTGTTCAGATTTATTATTAAATGACTGATCAATAAAAAGAGCGCCGTAATTTAAGTGAATTACCTTTGTACTGACTGACAGCAGTTAACCACACAGCTGGGTTGATTTCAACTTCTGATGGAGGTATAAGGATGGAGTGATGGCCGGAGTAGATACTAAGGAATAGACAAATGATGGATTCGTTAGATTTTTTTTTCTTATTGGTTGGTTGTTAACTGGCTGACAGGTTGGTCTGTTGTGTCATTGGTTGGTTATTAACTGGTTGACTGAATGGTTTGTTGTGTCATTGATTGGTTGTTAACTGAATGACTGGTTGGTTTGTTGTGTCATTGATTGGTTAATTGAATGACTAGTTGGTTTGTTGTGTCATTGATTGGTTGTTAATTGAATGACTGGTTGGTTTGTTGTGTCATTGATTGGTTGTTAATTGAATGACTGGTTGGTTTGTTGTGTCTTTGATTGGTTGTTACTTGAATGACTGGTTGGTTTGTTGTGTCATTGATTGGTTGTTAATTGAATGACTGGTTGGTTTGTTGTGTCATTGATTGGTTGTTAATTGAATGACTGGTTGGTTTGTTGTGTCATTGATTGGTTGTTAATTGAATGACTGGTTGGTTTGTTGTGTCATTGATTGGTTGTTAATTGAATGACTGGTTGGTTTGTTGTGTCATTGATTGGTTGTTAATTGAATGACTGGTTGGTTTGTTGTGTCATTGATTGGTTGTTAATTGAATGACTGGTTGGTTTGTTGTGTCATTGATTGGTTAATTGAATGACTGGTTGGTTTGTTGTGTCATTGATTGGTTAATTGAATGACTGGTTGGTTTGTTGTGTCATTGATTGGTTAATTGAATGACTGGTTGGTTTGTTGTGTCATTGATTGGTTAATTGAATGACTGGTTGGTTTGTTGTGTCATTGATTGGTTGTTAATTGAATGACTGGTTGGTTTGTTGTGTCATTGATTGGTTGTTAATTGAATGACTGGTTGGTTTGTTGTGTCATTGAAAGGTTGTTAATTGAATGACTGATTGGTTTGTCTACCCTTAGATGCGATATAAATTCAACTTATAACTAAAATACTACTATCAAATTAAAAGAAGCAGATGTGCATAAGACTAGCAGAGATTGTGCTAGTGGTCAAATCTGTCTGTCTCAATAATGCAGACCAGCATCATTCTGACAAGTGATCTTGGGAGTCTGTTACAGGGACATTACAGAACTGAATGCAGGCAAGAGGTTCTTCCACCAGCTTCTTTCACTGGGATAAAATAATCAAGGCATCTTACAGGTCTAGCTACTTTTACACTGCTGCCAAAGGGTGATTAACTGAGAGCAGGCAATCAGTGATGAAGTAGACACACCGGTCTTTGCACTAAGTTACCTGAATTTAGCTGTCAAACCACTGTAAAGTAATATGATCAAAACACTGTAAAGTAATATGATCAAAACACTGTAAAGTAATATGATCAAAACACTGTAAAGTAATATGATCAAACCACTGTAAAGTAATATGATCAAACCACTGTAAAGTAATATGATCAAACCACTGTAAAGTAATATGATCAAAACACTGTAAAGTAATATGATCAAACCAGTGTGAAGTAATATGATCAAACCACTGTAGTGATATGATCAAACCACTGTAAAGTAATATGATCAAACCACTGTGAAGTAATATGATTAAACCACTGTAAAGTAATATGATCAAAACACTGTAAAGTAATATGATCAAACCAGTGTAAAGTAATATGATCAAAACACTGTAAAGTAATATGATCAAACCACTGTAAAGTAATATGATCAAACCACTGTAAAGTAATATGATCAAACCACCGTAAAGTAATATGATCAAAACACTGTAAAGTAATATGATCAAACCAGTGTGAAGTAATATGATCAAACCACTGTAGTGATATGATCAAACCACTGTAAAGTAATATGATCAAACCACTGTGAAGTAATATGATTAAACCACTGTGAAGTAATATGATCAAACCACTGTAAAGTAATATGATCAAACCACTGTAAAGTGATATGATCAAACCACTGCATAGTAAAATGATCAAACCACTGTAAAGTAATATGATCAAACCAAAGTAACATGATTAAACCACTGTAAAGTAACATGATCAAACCATGTAAAATAAATAATATGATCAAACAACTGTAAAGTAATATGATCAAACCAAAGTAATATGATTAAACCACTGTAAAGTAACATGATCAAACCATGTAAAGTAATATGATCAAACAACTGTAAAGTGATATGATAAAACCATGTAAAGTAATATGATCAAACCACTGTAAAGTAATATGATTGCTAGACACATATATGTGGACAAAGAAACATTTGCTAGACACATATACATATGCAAAAAAATATTTGCTAGACACATATACATGGACAAAAAAATCATTTGCTAGACACATATACATGTACAAAGAAACATTTGCTAGACAAGACACATATACATGAACAAAGAAACATTTGCTAGACACATATACATGTACAAAGAAACATTTGCTAGACAAGACATATATACATGAACAAAGAAACATTTGCTAGACACATATACATGAACAAAGAAACATTTGCTAGACACATATACATGTACAAAGAAACATTTGCTAGACACATATACATGTACAAAGAAACCTTTGCTAGACAAGACACATATACATGAACAAAGAAACATTTGCTAGACACATATACATGTACAAAGAAACATTTGCTAGACAAGACATATATACATGAACAAAGAAACATTTGCTAGACACATATACATGAACAAAGAAACATTTGCTAGACACATATACATGTACAAAGAAACATTTGCTAGACACATATACATGTACAAAGAAACCTTTGCTAGACAAGACACATATACATGAACAAAGAAACATTTGCTAGACACATATACATGTACAAAGAAACATTTGCTAGACACATATACATAGACAAAAAACATTTGCTAGACACATATACATAGACAAAAAACATTTGCTAGACACATATACATAAACAAAAAACATTTGCTAGACACATATACATAGACCAAAAATATTTGCTAGCCACATATTCATGGACAAAGAAACATTTGCTAGACACATATACATAGACAAAAAAAAAACATTTGCTAGACACAAAAAACATAGACAAAAAAACATTTGCTAGACACATATACATAGACAAAAAAACATTTGCTACACACATATATGTAGACAAAAAACATTTGCTAGACACATATATGTAGACAAAAAACATTTGCTAGACACATATATGTAGACAAAAAACATTTGCTAAACACATATATGTAGACAAAAAACATTTGCTAAACACATATATGTAGACAAAAACATTGCTAGACACATATATGTAGACAAAAAAACATTTGCTAGACACATATATGTAGACAAAAAACATTGGCTAGACACATATATGTAGACAAAAAACATTGGCTAGACACATATATGTAGACAAAAAAACATTTGCTAGACACATATATGTAGACAAAAAACATTGGCTAGACACATATATGTAGACAAAAAACATTGGCTAGACACATATATGTAGACAAAAAATATTTGTTAGACACATATATGTAGACAAAAAACATTTGCTAGACACATATATGTAGACAAAAAACATTTGCTAGACACATATATGTAGACAAAAAACATTGGCTAGACACATATATGTAGACAAAAAATATTTGTTAGACATATATATGTAGACAAAAAACATTTGCTACACACATATACATAGACAAAAAACATTTGCTAGACACATATACACGGACAAAAAATATTTGCTAGACGCATATATGTAGACAAAAAACATTTGCTAGACACATATACATGAACAAAAAACATTTGCTAGACACATATATGTAGACAAAAAACATTTGCTAGACACATATACACAGACCAAAAACATTTGCAAGACACATATACACGGACAAAAAAACATTTGCTAGACGCATATATGAAGACAAAAAACATTTGCTAGACACATATACATGAACAAAAAACATTTGCTAGACACATATATGTAGACAAAAAACATTTGCTAGACACATATACACAGACCAAAAACATTTGCAAGACACATATATGTAGACAAAAAACATTTGCTAGACACATATACACAGACCAAAAACATTTGCTACATACATATACATAGACAAAAAAACATTTACTAGCTACCTGCTGAGACACCAGAGCACAAACCCCAGGCCACTGTAAGGATCCAGGCAAAGCACAACATCCCTGGATGGGTAGAGTTCCGACTGCAACTTCTGTGCCTTGCATAAAGCCGTCGCTGATGCATGTGACATCTGACAGACAAGATTAAGACAACATTTGTGTGAGAATTTTACCTCTTAACATGCACAATAAATTAGTGATTCTGTCTGATGCACTGTCAGTACTAACAGCTCTAAAAAGTCCCAGGAACAATGAACTAGATGACTTGAGAACAACCCTAGACCAACTATGCAATAACTTCCAGAGACTAGTCATTCAGTGGATACAATCACACTGTAATATACACAGGAACGAACACGCAGACAAATTAGCTAAAGAGGGAGGGAGATTACCACAAGAGAACCATCCACTCAGTTATGAAGAAGCCAAATCCATCCTCACAGGTCAGTACCATGAAAAATGGAAACGAGAACACCCAAAGCATAACGAGAGGGATGGTTACCACCAACTATCAAGGGGGGATCAAGTCATCATACTTCGCCTACACAATAGAATGAAAAATCACATGTTCACCAAATTCAAAATAGGTACAACCAGCCTATGCCACTGTACACTGGACAATATGACTACAAAACATATTCTACAGGATTGCCCCCAGTACACAGACCCGAGAAGAGCAATGTGGTCCACACCCACCTCCCTGGAAGAGAAACTATTTGGGGCAATCGACTCACTTAAACAGACAGCTGACTTCATGAGAGAGTCTGGAATCCTACTCTGATTGAGTCTTGATCGCAGAGAGAGAGAGAGAGAATTTTACAAAAGCAAATACAGACAAAAGCTTAATTCCAACAGATGACAGAATATATAGGAAAACAAATCAGTGGAAGAGATTGATCATTTTGATACCTTGGAAGTCACATTGATCGAGAAGGAGATACAAGCAAAGAAATTAGAATCAGAATAGCTAAAGCAGCAATGTCTTTCAGAAGCCTTGAAAAGTTGTGGAAATCAAAACTCATCAACACAAACACAAAACTTGGACTATTTAAATCAAACGTACTATCAACCCTTACATCTACATGCAAGAGCTGGAAAACAACAACAGACACAGAAACAAAGTTGAACGCATTTGAAAATAAATGTCTAAGGAAAATACTTGGTATAGCATGGAACGAATTCAAAACAAACGAGGAAATTAGAGAAATCGCCAATCAACCACTAATATCTTTAGTAGTCAATGAAACTAACAGGCTTAAACATAGAAAATTACATCCCAGTATTTCCTCACAATACATATATTCATGTATAATATATACATGTATAAGCAATACATGTATAAGCAAAGAGAAAAGATACCAGATAGCTTAAGAGAATGGCTTGGCAGAAGGTCAATAACAGAAATGATAAAGAACTGTCAAGATCAAAAGTTGTGGAGAGACATGATCACCTATGCCAGCAGGCATGGTACTTGATGATGATGATGTGAAAAGTGAATTAGAAATAGATTTTATCCAATTTAGATGTGATAGTTCCATCACAGCCAACTACAGATTTACAAAGGCCCATAGGCAAAAAATAAAACTGGAAAAGTTGTCAACTATAAGAGCTACAGCCGACTATCAATCTACCCACAACAACCCCTGCTCGCAAACCTGAAAACATGAAACTAGTTGAAGGTTTTCTGGAAATTCTCTCTTCATCATCATCATCATGTGCCATACCGTTGGCCTAGGTGATCATGTCCCTCCACAATCTTCTATCCACAGTGCATCGTATCAGTTCTGTTGTTGACTGTTTTCCATGCCATGACACCAAGCTATCCAGTATTTTCTCTCTTTGTCGTCCATGATCTCTCTTTCCTTTTATTTTGCCAGTTGTAACCAAGTATTCCAACTTTCCTCTTCTCATGTGCCTGAAAAATGTTGATTGCTTCTTTCTGATGTTTTTTAAGAGCTCCCTTTTTGTGTTGGCCTCTTTGAGAACTTCCTCATTGGTCTTTTTAGCTGTCCAGGGAACTTTCAACATTCTTCTGAGAAATCCCATCTCTGTAGCCTCTAATCGTCTTTTCATTTGTTTGTCTACTGTCCATGATTCTCTTCCATAGGTCAGAATTGGTTCTTTATAGCACCGATGAACTCTCTTTCTCATTTTTATTGGCATAGATTTGTTGCATAAGATATTTTTCACTTTCTGAAATGCTATTTTGGCCTGAGCTATTCTGCTTTAATTTAATTCTCTCTTAGCCCACAGTAAACCTGTAGCAGGCTGTGGTTGGTTAGTGACTTGGTTTTGTGGGAAGGAAAAGTGTGCTTGTTGAAGAATTTAAACAAACATTTCATTCTTTTTTTACAAGAGTAAATGTTGAGGTACATTGGGGGCCATTTGACAGCATTCGGACTGTGTGATGGTGTAACAAGGTCATTTAACTGTGTGATGGTGTAATAAGGTCGTTTAACTGTGTGATGGTGTAATAAGGTCATTTAACTGTGTGATGGTGTAATAAGGTCATTTAACTGTGTGATGGTGTAATAAGGTCATTTAACTGTGTGATGGTGTAATAAGGTCATTTAACTGTGTGATGGTGTAATAAGGTCATTTAACTGTGTGATGGTGTAATAAGGTCATTTAACTGTGTGATGGTGTAATAAGGTCATTTAACTGTGTGATGGTGTAACCAGGTCATTTAACTGTGTGATGGTGTAACCAGGTCATTTAACTGTGTGATGGTGTAACAAGGCCATTTAACTGTGTGATTGTGTAATAAGGTCATGTAACTGTGTGATGGTGTGTGTATTAAGGTCATTTAACTGTGTGATGGTGTAATAATTTCATTTAACTGTATGATGATGTAATAAGGTCATTTAACTGTGTGATGATGTAATAAGGTTATTTAACTGTGTGATGATGTAATAAGGTTATTTAACTGTGTGATGATGTAATAAGGTCATTTAACTGTGTGATGGTGTTATAAGGTCATTTAACTGTGTGACGGTGCAATAAGGTCATTTAACTGTGTGACAAGGCCCATTACCTTGACCCCAGCCAGCATGCCAGTTGTGGACACGCTAAAGTCCAGGTAACATATCATCTCAGCTGTGGGAGCTCGATAGAGAGCAGCAAGTTTTCTCTTGGGAAGGTCGTCCGTGTCCAGAACGTTGGTCCATGTCTTGGAGTCTACAATGGCAGAAGCTTCCTGGAAGTAACAGATAGAGAGGAACATACATGAGTTAATTCAGCTATTGCAGATAACCAATGTTCGTAGAATGCTGGTTACCAGCCACACCCAGATTTTTTTCTTTAATATGTTGTGGTTGGTGAATTAAAACAAAAGTGCAATTAGTAACGTATTTGGCCGTCACCATGTGTTCATAACATCAATTATTATGGTGCAATCAAAGGGTTATGGTGTTATTTACCATAATCTATAATAAATATTATATATTATTTATATATTATATATAATCCATAAGGGGCATGCCTGTAATAACAATTGGAGGTCATAATATAAATATTCTAAGGTATGCTGATGATACAGTATTAATCGCTAAGAATGAAAATGAGTTACAAGAAATATTGGAAATTATAGTGAAAGAAAGCAAAAATAAAGGACTCGGCCTTAATAGCAAAAAGATAGACGTAATAACAAAGAAAAAGACATCACCTCAGTGCAAAATAAAGACAAGAGGAACAATATTAAAACAGGTAAATGAATTTAAATATTTGGGAACTTTGTTAACCTCAGACGGAAGATGTACAAAAGAGGTGAGAAGTAGAATGGCTCAGGCAAAAGCAGCTTTCCAAAAAATGAGGAAGATACTATGCAATCCATTTTTGACAATAGAAACAAGAAAAAGAGTTCTTAAATGTTATGTGAGCCAGTCTTAACATATGGATGTGAATCATGGACAATAGGAAAGCAGACAAGAAAATCACTGGAGGCTGTGACTGTAGAAATGTGGTTTTACAGAAGAATGTTGAGAACACTAATTTACAAAAGAAACCATGCGTCTTAGATCAATGTTCATTAATTTTCTTGCTGTTATTTCAAATTTTTAAAAAAATCTTAAAACAGCTTTACCACAGTATGTTAAACTCCTGGGAGGTGAAGGCGTGCCTCATAGCACCAGAGCTGGAAGTTGTCAGCGCCCACAGCTGATGGCTTGCGCCAGGATCTGTGAACCAGAACCATCCAGACCCTGCTCCACCTCTCCGCGGTGCCTCTAGTAACAGACTAACCTGTCTAGTCTGGCCAGAAGAGTAGGGATCGAAGAGGGAAGACAACCCGGTACTCAAAAACATCGTGCTGAAGTCAGGTGTGTTGGGCCGAAAGGCGCAAATATCACAGTTATACTGCAAACCACAACACAATGCAGACACACCCACTTAACATCCTTTTAAGGGCATATGATGATGATGAAGAGGAATATTCTAGTCTACTAGAATACTTTAGTCATCGGGCGAACGCAAGCAAGCAAGCAAATTCCTTGGTAGTAGAGGTGTTGGCAAGAGCAGCAGGATTCGGCTTCCTCAATGAGATAGAGCTGCTTGCGCAGAACAGAGACAAATGGCAAGATTTGATAAAATATCTTTAAAAGAAAACTGCTAGAACAAAAATTCAGATAGGAGAAGGTGTATCTTGGTCTACGCCCTATGGGCCGGCTATGGCTCGAAAGGTCAATAGATAGAGGTGTTAAATGACAGGTATTAAATAACATGAAAATCAACACAAATAAGATAGAAGTTATCAAGATTGCATACGAAAAACAGAACATCAACATAACAGTAGATGGCAGACAACTAAAACAAATGGAGGAATTTAAATACCTAGGAAGTCTAGTCAGAAATGATAATTCATAAACAGCAGAAATAAGACTCAAGATGCAAAAAAGTCAAATCATCAGACAGATATCACCATTATTGTCCAACAAGGAAATAACACCAATACCACCAATACTCTGCAATACAATCTTCATATCAACATTGTGTTACTGATGCCAGACATGGGCACATCACTCAAGAACCTTTAGAAAATTTACTACCAAAATGAAATGTGTCAGATTCATGGCAAGAAACAGCCTAAGAGACAAGATCAGAAGTGTAGAGCTAAGGAAAAAGAAACTAGGAATAATTTCCATCATTCAGTACATAAAACAACAACAGATAAAATAAGTTTCGCATATGATTGGACAGAAAGATCAAGATACAACACAATGAGCCTTCAAGAAACACTATAAGAACACCAGACCCTTGGTTTCATCATAAAAATGATGGATTGATGGAGTCTTTTATAAACACTAGGAAACACAGTTGGAGAGGCCAAGAGAAGAGCAAAATACTACAACTACATCTCCCTTAATGCTGACAGGTAAATGAATAAGGAAAGAAGAAGGGTAGATAACACATATTAAAATATATCTGCATATTACATCCTTTCACATGTAGTACAGGTGTCATGGCAGCTGCTTGTAGATTGTTTTTCTGACTCGGCTCTAGCTGACGTGTTTAAATGAATTACATGACAGTCTAGATGTGAAATAATGTGCTGCTATTTCTCGTGGTAGTTATGTTTACTTCTGACGAGATGGACTGTGAACTTTATCGCTATTTCTGTGGAACATAATTTATTTTTCTTGTGGCAACGTGTTTAACCTATAATTGATATGCCAACATGCGTTAGCGGTTCAACAGGCAAATTTCTATTTTGACAACAATGGCACCTACTAGGAATGTCCATCCCGAATGTACAATGTCTGACAGTAGATGGGGCGGAAAAATCAGAAATGATCAACGGCTCAGAAAGTGAAAACAGTAAAGTGTGTGTGGTACACCAGAGGTATATTCAGGGCATGGAAGATGAATATGGCTGACCACCGTGAAAGAGACTGGAGCCTCATCTAGTACTATTTCAAAGAAAACCTTGGAGAGAAATTTAAATTATGTCAGAAGAAAGATCTACGAATATGTACATGGAATGTTAGGATATCTTCTCAACATTCCTGTATGGTGCAGAAACAGGGACATTAGACAGGAGGAACAGAAAATTTAAGCCTTTGAAGTGTGCGTTTATAGAAGAATAGGGAGAATCGGATGAAAAGAAAACAAACGATGAAGTCTTAAAATCAATTAAAAATGAAAAGAGAACTATTAAACACAATTCAAACAAGACAAATAAGATTTGTGGGGCATGTTAAAGGACGCAGCAGCCTACTAAAAATAACTTTGGGATGCAAAATACATGGTAAAAGAGGTAGGCCAAGAATAACATGGACGAGTAACATCAAAAGATAGACAAGTCAACCTATGATAACCTACACTATCAAAGCAAGAGACAGAGTGGAATGGCACTCCATGGTAGCTAACCTTTAAAGCAGAGACAGCACTCAATGATGATGACCATGTAGCAGTAAAAGGTTTAAAATCATGTGACAAGTCATGTAACTACCGATCACGCCTACCTTTGTTTTCAGGAGCCGTATTATTGCGCTGTTGGTGAGTATCGCCACGGACTTGCTGACCTCAACAATCATGCGGACGGTGGGTAGTGTGGATGCAACATTCTGTGGGTGAGGTGGTCTGATGGTCACTGGCACACAACCTGGAGGTAAATCAACATCATATGTCACACATACATGTCTGTGCTTAGGGTCACACATATGTGTCTGTGCTTAAGGACTGGAACATATCACAGTTAAATCATTATTTGATAAACCCCTTTTTCTTCCAAAGCCGTGACCAGACAAAAAAACAACAAAAGCATCAATCACAAATCTTCTTTTTTTATCTTCTAGCTATCTGTTTCAAAATAATGTCTACAATAGTCTAATTTTTAAAATGTGTGTAGCTGCGTTTGAGAGTTCCTTCCCATATATCAAAAACACAGGAAAAAAAAATCTACTCCTAATAAATTAGATCAGAAGTGGATTTTCTGTGCAAAACTGTGGGAAATTCATTGTGTGCACTTTCTAGCTGGACATCCAATCAACAGGACACATTACCTACTCTTAGACTGAAACAGAGATTACTATCAGCAAGATCATCATCATGTGCACTATATTCTATCGTTAATGACCAATTTGCTCCACAATCACTGTAGAAATAAGAATTCCCTTACTTCAGATACCATTGGCTTTTCCAACTATTCAGCCAGGCCTTCTACATCTTTCCTCGCTATTATCAAATCATCACTCCTCATTGGCATCACATCATCTCTCCTTGTTGTCATTATATCATCTTTCCTCATTGGCATCACATCATCTCTCCTTGTTGTCATTATATCATCTTTCCTCGTCATCTCATCATCTCTCCTCGCTGTCATCACATCCTCTTTCTTCGTTATCAACATATCATCTTTCCTCACTGGCTTCTGCTGTCACAATGTGCACAACCCTTCTTACTGATGTGTGTGGTTGGTAGACAACATCTCCCACAGACTAAGTTAAAGTTTTACATCTCCCACAGACTAAGTTAAAGTTTTACATCTCCCACAGACTAAGTTAAAGTTTTACATCTCCCACAGACTAAGTTAAAGTTTTACATTTCCCACAGACTAAGTTAAAGTTTTACATTTCCCACAGACTAAGTTAAAGTTTTACATTTCCCACAGACTAAGTTAAAGTTTTACATCTCCCACAGATTAAGTTAAAGTTTTACATCTCCCACAGACTAAGTTAAAGTTTTACATTTCCCACAGACTAAGTTAAAGTTTTACATCTCCACAGCTTAAGTGTTACATTTGGCACAGACAATAGTGTTCTTCTTAATTAAAAAAAAAAGTATAAATTTCAATAGCTGTAAGGCAAAATTACAACTACATTAACTGGAACATTATAATTCCAACATTAGTCTTCAGGTGTACATCTCCCACAGACAACATGAAAGAAACTTTCAAATGACTGGTAACATGTTAAGACCTGCAGCTTCAGATTAAAACTTCTTGATTCTCATCCTTCCAGCACAACAAGATGCCACATAGAGCTCGTAATGTTTTTGCCACCCATCGTTATTATGTGCGAGATGTTTGATTTTATTATGCACGCCAACTTTGCTTCTCTTATCTGTATTTTTTTTCAGTGTCTCTCTAGGTCTTTCTATTTTTCTCAATCCTGATGTTTTCCATAGTACAGCCTGTCTTGGAATTCTCTTATCTTTTCTCAGCATGAGTCAAACATATATCCTTCTTCTCTTTCTAATTGTAGATGAGGTAATTGGTTGCATGGCCTTATCTCTTATTTCAATATTATATTAATCTTGAATTAATTCCAATGTACACAGAGTATCCTTCTTAGGCATATGTCTTTAAAAGAGTATAGTTTTATTCTCAGTCTCTTTTATTGTTTTCCCAGCTTCCACATGTATAGGTAAGGATTGATAATGCATTTGAGTTGAATATTCAAAGTTTAGTTTTTTCTTGCCCAGTATTTTTTATTTCCATTTTTTGTTCATGTTTTTAAAATTTGCTGCTGCTGCTTTTGCTATCCTGCTTCTGATCTCTTTTTGTTTTATTTGTTTCACCTTCTTGATCTATATTACTACCAAGGTAAACATAAATTGAAAGTTACATTGGTTTAATCATAAAAATATGTGAATACAAAACAAGACTGCATAATTCACTTACCAACATACAAGCAACCATAGAATGCAGAGACCAGTTCAACACCTGCAATAAACAATGTAAATTATAAATTAGAAAACACAATTTTTATTCTGAGAAAACTATCTTTTACTTGCAATTTTAAAACACACATTGTAAAAGCATCATTTTACTTGTAGTATTTAAAACACACATTGTACAATTATCATTTTACTTGTAGTATTTAAAACACACATTGTACAATTATCATTTTACTTGTAGTATTTAAAACACACATTGTAAAACCATCATTTTACTTGTAGTATTTAAAACACATATTGTAAAAGCATCATTTTACTTGTAGTATTTAAAACACATTGTAAAAGCATCATTTTACTTGTAGTATTTAAAACACATTGTAAAAGCATCATTTTACTTGTAGTATTTAAAACACACATTGTAAAAGCATCATTTTACTTGTAGTATTTAAAACACACATTGTAAAAGCATCATTTTACTTGTAGTATTTAAAACACATATTGTAAAAGCATCATTTTACTTGTAGTATTTAAAACACACACACAAGTTCCCTGGACAGCTAAAAAGACCAATGAGAAAGTTCTCAAAGAGGCCAACACAAAAAGGGGAGCTCTTAAAAAACATCAGAAAGAAGCAATCAACATTTTTTCGGGCACATCATGAGAAGAGGAAAGTTGGAATACTTGGTTACAACAGGCAAAATAAAAGGAAAGAGAGATTGCGGACTACAAAGAGAGAAAATACTGGATAGCTTGGTGTCATGGCATGGAAAACAGTCAACAACAGAACTCATACGATGCACTGTGGATAGAAGATTGTGGAGGGACATGATCACCTACGCCAACCGGTATGGCACACGATGATGATGATTTAAAACACACATTGTAAAACCATCATTTTACATGTAGTATTTCTTGGTTCTTGGTTATGGAAGGCCTCGGTATCACTGCAAACGAATTAAAATCCATAATTGCTCAACCGCCCGTGCCAGTGGAATCATCAGAATTACTAACTCATCTCCCAAACAAAGAAAGGTAACTGTAGTCCCCATCCTAACAGTCTCAGCACACGTCAAAAGACATGAGGCGAAACCGCGCAGAAAGTGAACACAGTCAACTGTTCCCTGTCATACAATATCATCATTCATCGTAAACAATCGGGATATCGAAACATGATCAAAACGGATGAGACACACAGCTCACGGTGTGCACAGAGCACTTAGCTCAGTAGCTCCTGCAACAAGCCGGACTTGGAATATGAGGAAACTGCAACAAGGAACACTTTTCAGACATAGCCTTCAATGGTTCCTGCCTATCCACCATATACCATGGAAGTTCACATCCTCCCGAAAATGATGATCGTCATATTGAGAACAAAAAATGTATAGCGCTTGATGATGTTAGGACATCGTTCTTGACACCAACTGAACATGTAAACACACAGGTAGTCGTCAAATTATCCCCATCACACAACAAACAACAGACCCTACGGTTAGCGTACAACGAACGAAACACGGTACAAATTCCCCAAAGAGGAAAATCTTTGGTTTACTTGACAGAGCAGTCCATTAATGCGTTTCAGCATGTAAATAACTTGCGTCAAGCAATTCTAACGTCGGCCATTGAACAGCACTCAATGTGACGTAAACCGCATGTCAACACTAGACGGTGAAGGTCGCTTTTACAATACTTGACTTGTCAAAAAGAAACATTGCTGTATGTACTCGGCAGCGCAGATTTGCTAAGTAGAACATCATTTTGATTTCAACACAGAAAATTGCAATCAGAGAGCCGAAATTAATCAAACCCCAGATGCATTGTCTGCAGCGATCGAGAGAATGTGAAACGTTCCACCATTTTGAAACGGAAGTCCTAAAGCAGCAATGTCTTTCAGAAGCCTTGAAAAGTTGTGGAAATCGAAACTCATCAGCACAAACACAAAACTTAGACTATTCAAATCAAATGTACTATCAACCCTTACGTATGCGTGTGAAAGCTGGAAAGCAACAAGAGACATAGAAACAAAGCTGAACGCATTCTAAAATAAATGTCTAAGGAAAATATACCTGGGGGGAAGACCAGAGCTACATGATCGCCAGTGTTAAGTCTCCCTTTCTCCATGAGCAGACACCCGATTTTCTCTGCCCTCTTGTGCAGCTGAAAACAGCTGAAGGCAGCTGCTGGCTGGTTCTGTGTAGATGCATGGAACATGGTTAAACACAGCTGTCATCAAAGATTCATTATAAATATATGGTTAGACACAGCTGTCATCAAAGATTTCTTATAAATATATGGTTAAACACAGCTGTCATCAAAGATTCATTATAAATATATGGTTAAACACAGCTGTCATCAAAGATTCATTATAAATATATGGTTAAACACAGCTGTCATCAAAGATTCATTATAAATATATGGTTAAACACAGCTGTCATCAAAGAATTCTTATAAATATATGGTTAAACACAGCTGTCATCAAAGATTTGTTATAAAGGCAAAGATATAGTATGAGACTTAATCTGTGTCTTAGCATGTGAGTTTTCACCCATGTGTACTCAGCCACCTATCCAGAAGTGTTCAGAGACTCCTGGATAGTGTCGCTTCAAGCACTGAATCTCACAATGTGAGGTGGCATTCCTCACCTTCCCAGAGTGCTACCCTGGTACCCATTTCTGCCAGCGGCTGGGTCGACCGTGGGGGTATTCTTTTTTCTAACCACGAGTACAATTCACACTGCTTCCAGCAAGAATCAAACACGACAGACATCAAAGATTCATTACAAATATATGGTTAACCCAGCAGACATCAATGATTCATTACAAATATATGGTTAACACAGCAGACATCAAAGATTCATTACAAATATATGGTTAACACAGCAGACATTAAAGATTTATTTGTATATATTATTATTATTATTTTATATATCTTTATGTCACCCTTTAAGTAATTTTCCTGAAATTATATAACAGAAAACTATTTGTGCAAAATGTAGAATGCTTTTGGGCTTAATGTTATAAAATCGTCTACCTATCTATCGTCCTTTCGAGCCGAAGACGGCACATCGGGCAGAACCACAATCTCAAAAACAGAAACCTTGCATGCCAAAATGGCACATTTTGCAGAGATCACTGCTTCTAAAATCTATGGTTCTGTTTCGTTAACAATGATTTTTACAATGACAGCTTGTCAAGCCATCGATCAACCTCCTTAGACGCCTCTTACGACATGCCTGGAAGGTCACAGTGTCACTATTCTTTACTTCCACATAATGAGACCCCGGTAACACACGGGAGTTATATTTCTATAGAGATGTGAAAAACTTATAGCCTCGTTGAACTAAGAATTTTTTTACTCAGAAAAAGCCACAAAAGATTGAAATACCACCTTTTCAGCTTCCTAAGTCTAGATAACTGCGATGAATGTGAATGTTGCACGGGCAAAATGACTGCTGGAAATTCGCTACAATTATGCTCAACATACGACGAACAGAGAAGTGGAACCATATTAAAACAGGTAAATGAATTTAAATATCTAGGAACATTGTTAACCTCAGATGGTAGATGTACAACAGAGGTTAAATGCAGAATGGCTCAGACAAAGGCAGCTTTCCAAAAAATGAGGCAGATACTGTGCAATCCATTTTTGACAATAGAAACAAGAAAAAGGGTTCTTAAATGTTATGTTGAGCCAGTTTTAACATATGGATGTGAATCATGGTCAGTAGGGCAACAGAAAAGAAAATCACTGGAGGCTGTAGAAATGTGGTTTTACAGAAGAATGTTGAAAAAACCATGGACAGCTAAGAAGAGTAATGAAAACGTTCTGAAAGAGGCCAAAGCAAAGAGAGAGCTAATTTCCAATATTAGGAAGAAACATCATTTGTTGGCCATATAATGAGAAGGGAACAGCTGGAATATATTGTAACAACTGGGAAAATTGAGGGATGAAGTGATAGAGGGAAGCAAAGAAAAAAGATACCAGACACACTAAGAGAATGGCTTTATTATAAAATCTTAGGTTGGTGAAAATCTAAGACTGCATGCAAAAATTCTCTATAATTCATCAAATAGTTTCTGAGAAAATTGAAGAATACTGTGTTCATGAATTTATCAGCAGACTATAATACATTGTCGCTACTTACTTTTTTATTTTTTCCTTGTCACCTCTCCATCACTCTTCTTTCTCCTCACTTTTCTCTATACGCTTCACTCCTCCTTGCTCTTGATATCCCCACATCTAGATCCTACCTGGCCTAAGGACTATTTATCATGTGACCAATATGGACACGGGTCCTGGCGATACTGCTTCTTCTGTAATTTTGAGATCAGTATTCACCTGCATTGTGTGTTATATTGATGAACAATTCAGTGAGCAGAATTTCTTAGGCAGAAAAAAAAACAAGAGGCATGTAGTTTCTTATAGGTACCTGAGGAAGGTTTTTCCTGAAACAGTATTTTGTCTCGTCTCTCTATAGATTGAGCTGCTTGATACCATTTTGTGTTTATTTGACTGGATACTCAATACAATACCCATGGATACTCACCCTGGAATTAAGAACTGTGTACAGTATATGGTCAGGTGTAGTTATGGATCGCCATCTCAGGATCTCTGTTAGGAATTGGTGCTGACACAAACAAAGAAAAATCTTCATTAGCCGATTATTAATTCTACAAAATAAGATTGTAAATAACAAATGCAATCAGAGAAAACAGTGTCAAGAGACTACAGAATACATACAAGTGTGTGGCTTCTACAGACAAGATCATGTTACTCAAACTAAACACATACATCAATCCCTCCACAACAACAGCTACACTGTACCCATTTACAAAACCAACGGAGCATGTTACTCCCACTACTTCCATCCATCAATAGCACACTGTACTCTGCAGCTGTACAACTGAGAAGGACCTGTGCCTTCATGCGAGAGGCAGTAAGCTGTAAAGAGCTCATAGCTCACGGCTAACAAGGGGATTAAGTCAAGTCCACAACAACAAACTATTGGATGTAAGATGAGCAAACAAAAATCACAACACTGATAACTATAGTTTCAAACAAATAAAAATGTAGTTCATTACTTTTCTACTTGTGTCTGCATCTTCTTCTGAGGTTCCAAGGTCACGGCCTTGAGCCCATGCCATCCTAGCTCCCTGGACAATGTTGCCAACATGGACAGCTGAAGGTTTCACGTCTGAAACAGGATCTAAATTATAATAATGTACATGGGAGAGACTAGAGATTTCAAACCTAAAACAGGATCTAGGTTATAATAATGTATACGGGAGAGACAACTGGAGGTTTTAAACCTAAAATAGAATGTAGGTTATAAAGATATACACGGGAGATACAACTAGAGATTTGAAACCTAAAATAGAATGTAGGTTATAAAGATATACACGGGAGATACAACTAAAGATTTCCAACCTAAAATAGAATGTAGATTATAAAGATATACACAGGAGAGACAACTAGAGATTTCAAACCTAAAACAGGATCATAATGCGCTTGCTTGGTTAACAACAGTTCAAACACAGATTGGCACTTTTTAGCTGATAGAGAAATGGGTACCTGACTCACAGAGATGGGGAAAAAGTAACGACAGCAAGGAAAAGAGCTGACCCTACTCTCACCTCCAAAAATTATGGCCCAGTACAGTGAAATGTTATTGTCCACCTCCCCCCTATGATATGGTACATGTTATAGGACTACCTTACAAAAGTCAGAAGCCATAATAGCTCAGTGGTTAGTGAACTGGACTACTAAGGACAAGAGGAGGTTAAGGCAAAGAAATGCAAATGAATGCATAAAAATGCGAAGCTGCAGTAAAGCTGAATTCGAGGAAAAATTGAAAAAAAAATTAAAAAATGGTATGTTAGAAGCTTTACGTGATTAATAGACGACACAGATTCGAACGACGTTTCGGCCAATAGGCCTTCAGCAGGAACAAACAAACAACATACACACACAGATATGTGAATAAATAAAACTAATCCTACATAGCTAACTAGTAATGAAACATCAAAAACAAAATAATCGAAATATGTTGACTTCCCTGTGTGTCGTGGACAGTGGTCAGGCTATGAAAGGAATTTCTCACGGGTGTAGCTGTAATTTATACCCTGTGGTCAGTGGTGAAGGGTTCTAAAAATACACGAGTGGGGGGAACGCTATCTAGGTACGTCGACTACAAAGGCACAGGCAATATCTGAAAGTATCTAAGGGCCCATAAATACATGTATACACACATACAGATGCGTGTATACATATGTACACGTGCAAGAAGAAGTGCACATACTAATACATATCAACATACACATACAAATACACACACATACATGTGTATGCATACAAGCAAGAGCACATATACATGCATGTATATGCGTATACATATATATACCAATACCCGTGCCTATGGACACATACATGCATGTGCACGTCCATACGGGGACAATCGTATGTGTGGAAGGGTTCACACCGGGGTCAGTGTGCAAACTCGAAGGAGAAAGAATAGAACAGTGGAATGACAGGTACTCAAAAGGCGGAAAGAGTGAGATGTATGAGGGTGTGGTGCAATAAAAACATATGAGGGCTAAGTAGCGCAGAAAAAAGGTATATAGGAGAACACCGAAGTGCCTCAACGGGGACTAGTGGAGAAGAACTAAGAATAGCGTGGCATAGTAGATAGACTAAAGAGCCACCACATGGGTGGTAGAGAGGGCTATGCAAGAGGGGAGGAGCAGCCGAAAGGAAACTATGTGTATGAGTGTGATACATTCATGCCTCGTGGGGTCAGCGAACCATACTGGACTATGAGGCGATTTTCCAAAGTATAGCGGCTGCGGTCGCCAGAGTGACAGAGGACAATACCAGTGACACGGATGTCGTCTTTGCCCTTGTGATCTGGGGAGTTGAAATGGGAAGACACTGGAGTGCCAGTATTCTGTTGGACATCACGTAGATGTTCACAAAATCTTTCCGCTAATCTTCTACCAGACTCGCCTATATAGGTCATGTGGCATCGTTGGCATATAATGGCATAAATGATGTTGCGGGACACACATGTGAAGCCATGCTTGAAATTCACCCCTTTTGTCCACCAGCCTAACCCTAGTGAAATTAGGCGATTTGACAGTATTGAAAGACGCCTGGGTTTCCATCGTATGAGGCTCGTCCTAGCTAACCACACCAGGCTAGTCTCCCACCTGCGCACTCGACGCCTCCAACTGGCAGCGAGACTCAGGTGTTTAATTACCGGCAACGACAATGTTATCCGTCAGGTCATCCACGACTTCAATAGGCAACTCTACACTTTTATGTCCTCCAGCACAAGAAGAAGATCTCCCACCTTCGCCCCGTCCCCCCCTCCCCCACACCCGCTACATCGGCCCCCGACTCTTTAGTTTTCTGCATACCCCCCGACCTCCACCTCTCACATGATGAGAGGTCTGTTCTCTCTAAAGGTTTAAAATTTATCCCGCGTCGTCCTTCCAGTGACCACTACAATCTTTGCAAGGACGTCCATGATTTCCATAGACGTATGCGCTTGAAGCACCGTTTCTCTGACACTACTGCTACTTCTTCCTCACCCACCCCTGTAGATGAGTTCTCTCGCTTCCATTCTCGCAAATCAGATTGGACCCCTCAACCCGGTGCATCACAGGCTTTGGATCACTACATTAATGTCACCTCACGTGAGATACAACAACTGTGCCCTAGAAAACTTCACCGCTCTAATCTATCTCCCTCTGAGCTTCGGGCCCTTTCTAATCTCCGCCGCCGGGAGGACATTGTTATCAAACCGGCAGACAAGGGGGGAGCGGTGGTAGTTTGGCGCAAAGACTTATATATTTCTGAGGGCAACAAACAGCTATCCAATACCACTTTTTATAAACCCCGCCCTGACGACGCCACTGTCCTCTACAATAAGCAGGTCAAATCTACCATCAAGGAACTGATCCGAACCAACCGGCTCCCTCCTAGCGCGTCCCGCCTCATTATTCATAATAGTGGTCTTGGGAAACCATCTTTCTACATGCTCCCCAAAATTCACAAAATCGACAATCCAGGACGCCCCATCGTGTCAGCGTGTGCTTGCCCGACTGAACACATATCTGACTATCTAGACAGTGTCTTCCAGCCTATGGTCGTTAGTCTTCCCTCATATGTCAAGGACACTAACCATGCATTGAGTATCTTCTCTTCCATCTCTCTCTCCCGAGGTCGCTCATACCGACTTTTTACCCTTGATGTTTGCTCTCTCTACACCTCTATTCCTCACTCCGACGGCCTCCTGGCCCTACGTTTCTTTCTTGACCAGAGACAACACCCCTCTGTTGATACTGCAACTCTTCTCCGCCTTACTGAGCTTGTACTCAACCTCAACACCTTTGAGTTTAATGGTAACTTCTATGACCAGGTCAGTGGAGTAGCCATGGGCACCAAGATGGGCCCTAGCTATGCTTGCCTATTCATGGGTTACCTGGAGTACCAAATTCTCAATTCTTATCAAGGTCCTCTCCCCATCATATACCTTCGGTACATTGATGACTGCTTCGGACTTACTGATCTACCTGAGGATGACCTCTCCAGGTTTATCGACTATATTGGTAGCTATCACAAAGCTATCAAGATCACATCTTGTATATCCACTTCCTCTGTCACCTTCCTAGATCTTATTGTTTCTTTCGGTACTTCTGGCCTCCACACCTCGGTTTTCTATAAACCCACAGACGCCCACTGCTACCTTCTCTATACTTCATCCCATTCACCTTCTTGTCGCGACTCTATTCCATTCTCACAGTTATTGCGTCTCCGTCGCATCTGCCAGGATGACCAAGATTTCCTCCGACAGGCTCACCTCATGTTAGGTTTCTTCAGCCGCCGGCTTTATCCAGACTCGATCCTCCAGTCTGCCCTCAAGCGGGTCCTCCTTATCTCTCGTCCCGAGGCACTCACCCCTTCCAACCGCCCCCCTTCTGAGAGAACTATACTCACCCTCACATATCATCCTCACAACTTAGCAGCTGTGAGGATACTCAACCGCTACCGTTCCATTCTCCTCTCTGATCCCACTACCCGTCTGCTTTTTAGTGATCCCCCGATGATCGCCTTCAAGCGCGACAGGAATTTGGGTGACATTCTGGTTAGGAGCCGTCTCCCTCGCTCCGACCCTCAACACTTCGGTACGGCCCCTTGTGGTCGTAGCTGTGTCACCTGTGCCTATGTGCTCCCTGCTGACTCGGTCTTGTTCCCCGGTGGACGGTTCGAGATCAAGCATGGCTTCACATGTGTGTCCCGCAACATCATTTATGCCATTATATGCCAACGATGCCACATGACCTATATAGGCGAGTCTGGTAGAAGATTAGCGGAAAGATTTTGTGAACATCTACGTGATGTCCAACAGAATACTGGCACTCCAGTGTCTTCCCATTTCAACTCCCCAGATCACAAGGGCAAAGACGACATCCGTGTCACTGGTATTGTCCTCTGTCACTCTGGCGACCGCAGCCGCTATACTTTGGAAAATCGCCTCATAGTCCAGTATGGTTCGCTGACCCCACGAGGCATGAATGTATCACACTCATACACATAGTTTCCTTTCGGCTGCTCCTCCCCTCTTGCATAGCCCTCTCTACCACCCATGTGGTGGCTCTTTAGTCTATCTACTATGCCACGCTATTCTTAGTTCTTCTCCACTAGTCCCCGTTGAGGCACTTCGGTGTTCTCCTATATACCTTTTTCTGCGCTACTTAGCCCTCATATGTTTTTATTGCACCACACCCTCATACATCTCACTCTTTCCGCCTTTTGAGTACCTGTCATTCCACTGTTCTATTCTTTCTCCTTCGAGTTTGCACACTGACCCCGTGTGAACCCTTCCACACATACGATTGTCCCCGTATGGACGTGCACATGCATGTATGTGTCCATAGGCACGGGTATTGGTATATATATGTATACGCATATACATGCATGTATATGTGCTCTTGCTTGTATGCATACACATGTATGTGTGTGTATTTGTATGTGTATGTTGATATGTATTAGTATGTGCACTTCTTCTTGCACGTGTACATATGTATACACGCATCTGTATGTGTGTATACATGTATTTATGGGCCCTTAGATACTTTCAGATATTGCCTGTGCCTTTGTAGTCGACGTACCTAGATAGCGTTCCCCCCACTCGTGTATTTTTAGAACCCTTCACCACTGACCACAGGGTATAAATTACAGCTACACCCGTGAGAAATTCCTTTCATAGCCTGACCACTGTCCACGACACACAGGGAAGTCAACATATTTCGATTATTTTGTTTTTGATGTTTCATTACTAGTTAGCTATGTAGGATTAGTTTTATTTATTCACATATCTGTGTGTGTATGTTGTTTGTTTGTTCCTGCTGAAGGCCTATTGGCCGAAACGTCGTTCGAATCTGTGTCGTCTATTAATCACGTAAAGCTTCTAACATACCATTTTTTAATTTTTTTTTCAATTTTTCCTAAGGACAAGAGGTCAGGTTCGATCCTGATCGAAGGCTTCCAAGTTCATCCATTGAGTGTCATCTCCGCATTGAAGGTTGGCTACCATGGAGTGCCATTCCGCTCTGTCTCTTGCTTTGAGAGTGCTGGTTGTCATAGGCTGACTTTGATGTTACTCATCTATATTAGTCTTGGTCTCTTTCTGCCTCTTTTTACCTTGTATTTTCCTTCCAAGATTACTTTTAGTAGACTGTTGTGTCCCCAAAAATCTCATTTCTCTTGTTTGAATTGTGTTTAGAAGTTTTCTTTTCATTTTTAGTTGTTTTTTGTTATAACTTCATAGTTTGTTTGTATTTTTTTCTTTCCATCCAATTTTTCCTATTCTTCTATATATATCCACATTTCAAAGGCTTCATTTTCTGTCCTGTTTTCTTGTCTAATGTCCATGTTTCTGCATCATACAAGAATGTTGAGAACATATAACATTTTGTTATTCTTAGTTTTAGCCCTGGTGTTATTTGTTTTGATGTTTGTATATTTTTCATGGCATTAAACCTACATTTTGCAACTTTTCCAAGTTCACCCAGCCTTAAATAGATATCAGATAATTTTCTACGAAAGAAAAGCAGCACAGGCGTAATACTAACCACATCCCAAAAATAAAGTGCTGAAAGTCTATAAAAAAATATGGGCTCTAACGCCATATTCCCTATTCTATATGTGGTGGAGCTCTTTTCTCTATTTTTTCTTACATGGGTTGATAATTTAAGGTTTCATATGTGAAATAGAATGTAGATTATATATCATATTGTACAGGGAAAACCAAACGCTTCATGTCTGAAGCAGAATCTAGACATCAAATAAAATGTACATGGCCCAGACAACCAAAAGTTTTACTTCTGAAACAAAATGTAGATAATATTGCACATGACGAGAACAACCAAAGATTTGACACCTGAAAAAGAATCTAGTTTATAACACTATAAATGACATAGACAATTTAAAATTTGACATCTGAAAGTGGACTAGTTTATAACACTATAAATGACATAGACAATAAAAAATTTAATATCTGAAAGTGGACTACTAGTTTATAACACTATAAATGACATAGACAATACAAAATTTAATATCTGAAAGTGGACTACTAGTTTATAACACTATAAATGACATAGACAATACAAAATTTGACATCTGAAAGTGGACTACTAGTTTATAACACTATAAATGACATAGACAATACAAAATTTGACATCTGAAAGTGGATTAGTTTATAACACTAAAAATGACATAGACAAATAAAAATTTGACATCTGAAAGTGGATTAGTTTATAACACGATAAATGACATAGACAAATAAAAATTTGATATCTGATAGTGGATTAGTATATAACATGATAAATGACATAGACAATGACTAAATATCTAAAAAGCAATCATCTTAACAGACAGAAAGAGATACACAAATGCTGAACAAACACAAGCAGAGATGTGTATTTTCTGTTCTTTCCTTCACAAACAACAGTCTGCTCTTTGGCCAAAGGAACACAAGTTGATGTCAATACATTAAGACAGTACACACACCTGGATGTATCTCCCTTGGTCTCGGCAGGTTGGTAACACAAGTGTGGGGACACATGAGCACATTCGCTGGATGCAAGGATCCATCCAGAAACTTCTTCTTGGTGTCGTGGAGGTGAATGCCTCCAAGTGGGGTCTGCAGACAACAGAAGGAAGAGTCACTACATCAACAATAAGAGCACAGTGAAATGATAAAAACATTGAAGGCTGATGTAGAATTAATTAAAACAAATGAGAGAGTCACTACATCAACAGTGGGAGCACAGTGAAATGATAATAACTTTGACGGCTGATGTAGTAGAATTAATGAAAACATATGAGAGAGGCACTACATCAACAGTGGGAGCACAGCGAAATGATCAAAACATCGAAGGCTGATGTAGAATTAATGAAAATAAATGAGAGAGGCACTACATCAACAGTGGGAGCACAGCGAAATGATCAAAACATCAAAGGCTGGTGTAGAATTAATTAAAACAAATGAGATAGTCACTACATCAACAGTGGGAGCACAGCGAAATGATCAAAACATCGAAGGCTGATGTAGAATTAATTAAAATAAATGAGAGAGGCACTACATCAACAGTGGGAGCACAGTGAAATGATCAAAACATCGAAGGCTGATGTAGAATTAATGAAAATAAATGAGAGAGGCACTACATCAACAGTGGGAGCACAGCGAAATGATCAAAACATCAAAGGCTGGTGTAGAATTAATTAAAACAAATGAGAGAGTCACTACATCAACAGTGGGAGCACAGCGAAATGATCAAAACATCGAAGGCTGGTGTAGAATTAATTAAAATAAATGAGAGAGGCACTACATCAACAGTGGGAGCACAGCGAAATGATCAAAACATCGAAGGCTGATGTAGAATTAATTAAAATAAATGAGAGAGGCACTACATCAACAGTGGGAGTACAGTGAAATGATCAAAACATCGAAGGCTGATGTAGAATTAATTAAAACAAATGAGAGAGGCACAAAAATAGATAAAACAGCAGGGAGATAAAGAAATAGATAAAACACAACAGACAGAAGTTGAGATAGTTAAAACACAACAGACTGAAGTAAGGACAGTAAAAACACAACAGACAAATATAAAGACAGTTAAAACACAACAAACAGAAGTAAAGACAACTAAAACACAACAGACAAATGTAAAGACAGTTAAAACACAACAAACAGAAGTAAAGACAACTAAAACATAACAGACAAATGTAAAGACAGTTAAAACACAACAGACAAATGTAAAGACAGTTAAAACACAACAAACAGAAGTAAAGACAACTAAAACATAACAGACAAATGTAAAGACAGTTAAAACACAACAGACAAATGTAAAGACAGTTAAAACACAACAGACAAATGTAAAGACAGTTAAAACACAGTAAACAGAAGTAAAGACAGTTAAAACAAAACAAACAGAAGTAAAGACAGTTAAAACACAAAAGGCTGAAGTAAAGACAGTTAAAACACGACAGACAGAAGTAGAGATAGAATCATCAAGCAGTTAAAGTAAGTTATAAAAAAAAAACAATAAAAGCTAATACAAAGCAATTAGAAACAATTATAACAAACAGGGAAAAGAAAGAAGAAACGGTTACATCATCATCATGTGCCATACCGGTTGGCATTGGCGATCATGTCCTTCCACAATTTTCTATCTACAGTGCATCGTATCAGTTCTGTTGTTGACTGTTTTCCATGCCATGACACCAAGCTATCCAGTATTTTTTCTCTTTGTCGTCCGCAATCTCTCTTTCCTTTTATTTTGCCAGTTGTAACCAAGTATTCCAACTCTCCTCTTCTCATGATGTGCCCGAAAAATGTTGATTGGTTTTTTCTGATGTTTTTTAGGAGCTGCCTTTTTTTTTTAACATCTCAACAAACAGAATTGGTAATATCTGAACTCAGTTCTAGTTTTCTTGATTCACTTTAAACTTTAGAACAGAATGGCTTCACTGAGGCAGGGCATTCCCATATCTGCTGAGCAGCAGTTCCAGCAACCAACAAAGTGTTCATCCCAATCATACATACTGTTCTGTTGAATGTTGTAAAATCATATGTTTTTATGTAATAAAAGTGAAGATTCACTGTGTCTCCTACTTCATAACAGAAAATATATCAAACAGGGCTTAGAGAGAGACAGGATAGTGTGTCAGTGATTAAAGAGACTGGCTAATGAGACAGTGACTAGAGAGACTGGTGAGTCAGTGCTTAGAGAGAGTGGCTAATGAGTGAATAGTTAAAGACTGGTGAGTCAAGGACTAGAGAGAGTGTTTAATGAGTGAATAGTTAGAGAGACTGGTGAGTCAGTGACTAGAGAGCGTGGGTAATGAGTGAACAGTTAAAGACTGGTGAGTCAAGGACTAGAGAGAGTGGCTAATGAGTGAATAGTTAGAGAGACTGGTGAGTCAGTGACTAGAGAGAGTGGGTAATGAGTGAATAGTTAAAGACTGGTGAGTCAAGGACTAGAGAGAGAGTGGCTAATGAGTGAATAGTTAAGAGAGACTGGTGAGTCAGTGAGTAGAGGTATAACAAACACACACACAACACCCCCCCCCTCTCCCCCCAAACTATCATCTACTGACCTTTGGCAGGTAGTTTGGGGGCACTAGGGCCAAACAGTAGACCCCAACTTGATGGATGCTGTCCACTGCTTGTAGGACCCGACTCATCCACTGGAAACTCTACACAAAAACAGAATTTAAAATTTGCACATAACATCTGTCTACACATACGTTAGCCATTTCAAATGAATATTTAAAGATATCAGGAACTAATAAATACAGACAAAAGTCCACAAGTAAATTGGTAAAAGTTTGTCCAGGTATGTTCTCTGTCATTTTGTGCCATACAGTTCATATTTTTCTCTTTCTTGTGTTCACCTCATGACTAAAGGACTAAAGAGGTTGGGTTCAATCCTGGTTGATGGGCTTCCGGGTTCACCTAGCCTTAAATGAGTACCTGATTTTTTTCTGGGAAAGTAAAGCGGAACAAACATAATACCAACCACATTACCCCAAAAATCATATGCCAAAGGTCTATAAACATTATGGTTACTAATACTGTGTTCTCTGTATGCCACTTGACATGATGGGGCCCTTACTTTTTATACCAGACTGTTCTACTTTTCCATGTAATTTTTTTTTAATTTTAGAAGGGAAAGGCATCACTGCAAGCGGGACATTTCCATATCAGCTCAGCCCTCATCGTTGCAACCAAGAGAGTGATCATTCTGACTGTTCACACTGTTTGAGTGAATATACTGCGTTTTAAAAAAAAAAAGGCGTGCAGCTCATGATGCACACTTCTAGGTCGCTGTAATGGTGGTCATGGGCAGCATGAACCTCTATGCGCCTGCACCAAATCCATGTGGACTTAACGAGTGTGTCCCAAGAATTGCTGTTTCCATCCCATTCCAGAGCAAAGCCGGGTACCAATCTACTTAAATCAATGGTTCATAGCCTGCAGCACAAATCTCTGAGCACCAGCACCACAACCATATTGACTTTGTGATCAAGTGAATGTGACCAGCACACTGATGTCTCTGTAAATGAAGACCCAGACCAGAAAGAACCTTCTTATTGGTGCAGCAGGCCAAGATGGACTTCTAGTCAAATCAGGTTCAGGACTAGTGACCTTTTTTTTTGCAGTGCATTTTCAAATATTTTCGTACCCATTTTTAAAGGCTGAGTGAAAATAGATGCTGTGTTGGTTGAAAAAAAACACTCAGATCTAACAGTATAACATACATCCTCAACATATATAAAGGGCTCAGTTCTAACAGTATAACAAACATCCTCAAGATATATATGGGGCTCAGTTCTAACAGTATAATATACCTCTACAACATATATATGGGGCTCAGTTCTAACAGTATAACATACATCCTCAACATATATATGGGGCTCAGATCTAACAGTATAACATACATCCTCAACATACATATGGGGCTCAGTTCTAACAGTATAATATACCTCTACAACATATATGTGGGGCTCAGTTCTAGCAGTAAAGCATACCTCCTCAACATATATATATATATATATATATATATATATATATATATATATATATATTATATATATGAGGCTCATATCTAACAGTATAATATGCCTTCTCAACATATTTGTCGAGCTCAGATCTAACAGTAAAACATACCTCAACATATATGTGGGGGCTCAGATCTAAAACATACCTCCTCAACATATATGTGGGGCTCAGATCTAACAGTAAAACATACCTCCTCAACATATATACGAGGCTCAGATATAACATTAAAACATACATCAACATATATGTAGGGCTCAGATCAAACAGTAAAACATACCTCCTCAACATATTTGTGTGGGGCTCAGTTCTAACAGTATAATATACCTTTACAACACATATGTGGGAGCTCTGATCTAGCAGTAAAACATACCTCCTCAACTTATATATATGAGGCTCATATCTAACAGTATAACATGCCTTCTCAACATATTTGGAGCTCAGATCTAACAGTAAAACATACCTCAACATATATGTGGGGATCAGATCTAAAACACACCTCCTCAACATATATGTGGGGCTCAGATCTAACAGTATAACATACCTCCCAAACATATATATGGACTCAGATCTAACAGTAAAACATACCTCCTCAACATATTTGTGTGGGGCTCAGTTCTAACAGTATAATATACCTTTACAACACATATGTGGGAGCTCTGATCTAGCAGTAAAACATACCTCCTCAACTTATATATATGAGGCTCATATCTAACAGTATAACATACCTCCCAAACATATATATGGACTCAGATCTAACAGTATAACATACCTCCCAAACATATATATGGACTCAGATCTAACAGTATAACATACCTTCCAAACATATATATGGACTCAGATCTAACAGTATAACATACCTCTTCAATATATATATATGGACTCAGATCTAACAGTATAACATGCCTCTTCAACATATATATGGACTCAGATCTAACAGTATAACATACCTCTTCAACATATATATGGACTCGGATCTAACAGTATAACATACCTCCCAAACATATATATGGACTCAGATCTAACAATATAACATACCTCCTCAACATATATACGGGACTCAGATCTAACAGTAATATACACCTCTTCAACATATATATGGACTCAGATCTAACAGTAATATATACCTCTTCAACATATATATAGACTCAGATCTAACAGTATAACATACCTCCCAAACATATATATGGACTCAGATCTAACAGTATAACATACCTCCCAAACATATATATGGACTCAGATCTAACAGTATAACATACCTCTTCAACATATATATGGACTCAGATCTAACAGTATAACATACCTCCCAAACATATATTTGGACTCAGATCTAACAGTATAACATACCTCCCAAACATATATATGGACTCAGATCTAACAGTATAACATACCTCCTCAACATATATACGGGACTCAGATCTAACAGTAATATATACCTCTTCAACATATATATGGACTCAGATCTAACAGTATAACATACCTCCCAAGCATATATATGGACTCAGATCTAACAGTATAACATGCCTCTTCAACATATATATGGACTCGGATCTAACAGTATAACATGCTTCTTCATCATATATATGGACTCAGATCTAACAGTATAACATACCTCTTCAACATATATATGGACTCAGATCTAACAGTATAACATACCTCCCAAACATATATTTGGACTCAGATCTAACAGTATAACATACCTCCCAAACATATATATGGACTCAGATCTAACAGTATAACATACCTCTTCAACATATATATGGACCCAGATCTAACAGTATAACATACCTCCTCCTCAGTACAATCTGGTCGCTGTTCTGCAATTATGACAATCCTCTCATCCCTCAATACTTTGATGGAAAATACAGCAATCCTGTAACAGTGAATACAATGTTTTAGTGTTTGATTACAACAATCCTGTAACAGTAAATACAATGTTTTAGTGTTTGATTACAACATTCCTATAACAATGAATACAATGTTTTAGTCTTTGATTAAAACAATCCTGTAACAGTGAATACAATGTTTTAGTGTTTGATTACAACAATCCTGTAACAGTGTATATAATGTTTTAGTGTTTGATTAAAGCAATCCTGTAACAGTGATGTTTTTAGTATGTTTGATTAAAACAATCATGTAACAGTGATGTTTTTAGTATGTTTGATTAAAACAATCATGTAACAGTGATGTTTTAGCATGTTTGATTAAAACAATCATGTAACAGTGATGTTTTTAGTATGTTTGATTAAAACAATCATGTAACAGTGATGTTTTTAGTTTGATCTATTAAAACAATCATGTAACAGTGATGTTTTAGTGTGATTAAAACAATCATGTAACAGTGATGTTTTAGTATGTTTGATTAAAACAATCATGTAACAGTGATGTTTTTAGTATGTTTGATTAAAACAATCATGTAACAGTGATGTTTTTAGTATGTTTGATTAAAACAATCATGTAACAGTGATGTTTTAGTTTGATCTATTAAAACAATCATGTAACAGTGATGTTTTAGTGTGATTAAAACAATCATGTAACAGTGATGTTTTTAGTATGTTTGATTAAAACAATCATGTAACAGTGATGTTTTAGTATATTCTATTAAAACAATCATGTAACAGTGATGTTTTTAGTTTGTTCTACTAAAACAATCATGTAACAGTGATGTTTTTAGTTTGTTCTATTAAAACAATCATATAACGGTGATGTTTTTAGTTTGTTCTATTAAAACAATCATCTAACAGTGATGTTTTTAGTATGTTCGATTAAAACAATCATGTAACAGTGATGTTTTAGTATGTTTGATTAAAACAATCATGTAACAGTGATGTTTTTAGTATGTTTGATTAAAACAATCATGTAACAGTGTATATAATGTTTTAGTGTTTGATTAAAACAATCCTGTAACAGTGATGTTTTAGTATGTTTGATTAAAACAATCATGTAACCGTGATGTTTTTAGTATGTTTGATTAAAACAATCATGTAACAGTGATGTTTTTAGTTTGATCTATTAAACAATCATGAAACAGTAATGTTTTTAGTTTGTTCTATTAAAACAATCATGTAACAGTAATGTTTTGTGTGATTAAAACAATCATGTAACAGTGATGTTTTTAGTTTGTTCTATTAAAACTATCATGTAACAGTGATGTTTTTAGTTTGTTCTATTAAAACAATCATGTAACAGTGATGTTTTTAGTTTGTTCTATTAAAACAATCATGTAACAGTGATGTTTTTAGTTTGTTCTATTAAAACAATCATATAACGGTGATGTTTTTAGTTTGTTCTATTAAAACAATCATGTAACAGTGATGTTTTTAGTTTGTTCTATTAAAACAATCATGTAACAGTGATGTTTTAGTATGTTTGATTAAAACAATCATGTAACAGTGATGTTTTTAGTTTGATCTATTAAAACAATCATGTAACAGTGATGTTTTAGTGTGATTAAAACAATCATGTAACAGTGATGTTTTTAGTATGTTTGATTAAAACAATCATGTAACAGTGATGTTTTTAGTATGTTTGATTAAAACAATCATGTAACAGTGATGTTTTTAGTTTGATCTATTAAAACAATCATGAAACAGTGATGTTTTTAGTTTGTTCTATTAAAACAATCATGTAACAGTGATGTTTTAGTGTGATTAAAACAATCATGTAACAGTGATGTTTTTAGTTTGTTCTATTAAAACAATCATGTAACAGTGATGTTTTTAGTTTGTTCTATTAAAACAATCATGTAACAGTGATGTTTTTAGTTTGTTCTATTAAAACAATCATATAACGGTGATGTTTTTAGTTTGTTCTATTAAAACAATCATGTAACAGTGATGTTTTTAGTTTGTTCTATTAAAACAATCATGTAACAGTGATGTTTTAGTGTGATTAAAACAATCCTGTAACAGTGATGTTTTTAGTATGTTTGATTAAAACAATCATGTAACAGTGATGTTTTAGTTTGTTCTATTAAAACAATCATGTAACAGTGATGTTTTTAGTTTGTTCTATTAAAACAGTCATGTAACAGTGATGTTTTTAGTTTGTTTGATTAAAAACAATGTAACAACGAATACAATTTTTTGGGTATATATATATATATATATATATATATATATATATATATATATATATATCTCTACAACATTGTCCACAATCATTCCTAGTGTTTATTTGATGTATTATTATAATCAAATTGTGAGCTGGGGACTGGTTGGTCTCGAGGAAAGGTGGCGGCCTCAAGACAGAGAGGTTGTGAGTTCAAATCCCGGCTGCACCAGTTGGGATTTTTATTTATGATTTTTCTCTGCGGCAACCACCCCTGGTCTCAGCTGCGAGGCCCGGCTTGAAACGTCAATTACTCATGGACAGAAAAATATGAGTACTTCCGAAGATGGAGTTATCTGATTGAGCGGCGAGGTTCCCCTGTGCACACGACTGCCAGGGAAAAAGGGATTAACATGCAAAATTCAGGTCCTACCTATCTAGGGACTTCATCAGAGGTAGAAGCTGGTAAACGCACATACAAAAAAAAATTGTGAGCATATCTTTCATCAAGGGCGTTAATATTGAAATTAATTAATAAGGAGGAGAATCATTCATGATGTTCATTCATCTAGAAACAATCATTCATCATTTATAATGTAAAAATTCTTGACCATTTTCAAATTCATCAGCTAAATGAATGATGATGATTATTTTTATTGTAAAACCATGAGCATAATCATTCATGGGTACAGCAGTATAAATGTATGAATGCTCAGAACAATCATTCATGACTGAGAAAAAAGCTAGGAATAGCTTCTGCCATAGAATATATAAAGAAACAATAAATAAAATGGTTTGGCCACATGACAAGGCATAGTAATCAAAACACAACACGAGCCTTCAATAAATGAATACCAAACCCAAGGGTCGACCATGAAAAAGATGGATCGATGGAATATTAGAAGCACTAGGAAACATAACAGCAGCAGACGCGAACAGAAGAGCAAAAGACCGCAAATTATATCTCCCCTCGACGCTGAAAGGCAAATGAGGAAGGAAAGAAGAAGAACAATCATTCATGAGCTTTACTACAATTCAGAAACAAGTCAATCATTCATTGATTCTAACAGTTTGACACATAAGGTACAAAATAAATGCAAGACATTATAGTAAAAAAAAAAAGTAGATACAGGCAACTAATCTGAGTGCTACGGTAAAGCTGGTAGCAATTATGTTGTGTTCCTTTATTGTAATGCTATCACCATACCTTAAAGTGTATACCACACCCCACAACTAGCTGCATTCTAGTAATAAGTAAGAAGATAAATTACAAACCCTCTCTGGATATCTCTCTTTCCTCGTTCTCTTCAATATGCTTTCATCCTCTACTTCCTTTCTCAAAAATATGTCTCCATAAATATCTTATCTTATTCCTTCCCTCATACACATACACACACACTCTCTCTCTATCTCTCTCTCTATCTCTCTCTCTCTCTCTATATATATATATATATATATATATATATATATATATATATATATAGCTTTTTGTTCATATACAAACTCTCCTCTTAGTGCTTTCTTTTGTTGTTTTCTTTCACACTTTTTAACTGCATTCTCTCTCTTACATATAAGCTCCTTCTATGCCTTCCACTGACTTTTCTCTCACTATATTATAATCTACATCCCCACCTCTCTCTTACATATAAGCTCCTTCTATGCCTTAAATTGACTTTTCTCTCACTATATTATAATCTAAATCCCCACCTCTCTCTTACATATAAGCTCCTTCTATGGCTTCCACTGACTTTTCTCTCACTATATTATAATCTACATCCCCACCTCTCTCTTACATATAAGCTCCTTCTATGCCTTACACTGACTTTTCTCTCACTATATTATAATCTACATCCCCACCTCTCTCTTACATATAAGCTCCTTCTATGCCTTCCACTGACTTTTCTCTCACTATAATATAATCTACATCCCCACCTCTCTCTCTTACATATAAGCTCCTTCTATGCCTTAAATTGACTTTTCTCTCACTATATTATAATCTACATCCCCACCTCTCTCTCTTACATATAAGCTCCTTCTATGGCTTCCACTGACTTTTCTCTCGCTATATTATAATCTACATCCCCACCTCTCTCTTACATATAAGCTCCTTCTATGCCTTCCACTGACTTTTCTCTCACTATATTATAATCTACATCCCCACCTCTCTCTCTCTAACATATAAGCTCCTTCTATGCCTTAAATTGACTTTTCTCTCACTATAATACAATCTACATCCCCACCTCTCTCTCTTACATATAAGCTCCTTCTATGCCTTACACTGACTTTTCTCTCACTATATTATAATCTACATCCCCACCTCTCTCTTACATATAAGCTCCTTCTATGCCTTCCACTGACTTTTCTCTCACTATATTATAATCTACATCCCCACCTCTCTCTTACATATAAGCTCCTTCTATGGCTTCCACTGACTTTTCTCTCACTATAATACAATCTACATCCCCACCTCTCTCTCTTACATATAAGCTCCTTCTATGCCTTACACTGACTTTTCTCTCACTATATTATAATCTACATCCCCACCTCTCTCTTACATATAAGCTCCTTCTATGCCTTACACTGACTTTTCTCTCACTATATTATAATCTACATCCCCACCTCTCTCTTACATATAAGCTCCTTCTATGCCTTCCACTGACTTTTCTCTCACTATAATATAATCTACATCCCCACCTCTCTCTCTTACATATAAGCTCCTTCTATGCCTTAAATTGACTTTTCTCTCACTATATTATAATCTACATCCCCACCTCTCTCTCTTACATATAAGCTCCTTCTATGGCTTCCACTGACTTTTCTCTCGCTATATTATAATCTACATCCCCACCTCTCTCTTACATATAAGCTCCTTCTATGCCTTCCACTGACTTTTCTCTCACTATATTATAATCTACATCCCCACCTCTCTCTCTCTAACATATAAGCTCCTTCTATGCCTTAAATTGACTTTTCTCTCACTATAATACAATCTACATCCCCACCTCTCTCTCTTACATATAAGCTCCTTCTATGCCTTACACTGACTTTTCTCTCACTATATTATAATCTACATCCCCACCTCTCTCTTACATATAAGCTCCTTCTATGCCTTCCACTGACTTTTCTCTCACTATATTATAATCTACATCCCCACCTCTCTCTTACATATAAGCTCCTTCTATGGCTTCCACTGACTTTTCTCTCACTATAATACAATCTACATCCCCACCTCTCTCTCTTACATATAAACTCCTTCTATGCCTTACACTGACTTTTCTCTCACTATAATATAATCTACATCCCCACCTCTCTCTCTTACATATAAGCTCCTTCTATGCCTTAAATTGACTTTTCTCTCACTATATTATAATCTACATCCCCACCTCTCTCTCTTACATATAAGCTCCTTCTATGGCTTCCACTGACTTTTCTCTCGCTATATTATAATCTACATCCCCACCTCTCTCTTACATATAAGCTCCTTCTATGCCTTCCACTGACTTTTCTCTCACTATATTATAATCTACATCCCCACCTCTCTCTCTCTAACATATAAGCTCCTTCTATGCCTTAAATTGACTTTTCTCTCACTATATTATAATCTACATCCCCACCTCTCTCTCTTACATATAAGCTCCTTCTATGCCTTCCACTGACTTTTCTCTCACTATATTATAATCTACATCCCCACCTCTCTCTTACATATAAGCTCCTTCTATGGCTTCCACTGACTTTTCTCTCACTATATTATAATCTACATCCCCACCTCTCTCTCTTACATATAAGCTCCTTCTATGGCTTACACTGACTTTTCTCTCACTATATTATAATCTACATCCCCACCTCTCTCTCTTACATATAAGCTCCTTCTATGGCTTCCACTGACTTTTCTCTCACTATAATACAATCTACATCCCCACCTCTCTCTTACATATAAGCTCCTTCTATGCCTTCCACTGACTTTTCTCTCACTATATTATAATCTACATCCCCACCTCTCTCTCTTACATATAAGCTCCTTCTATGCCTTCCACTGACTTTTCTCTCACTATATTATAATCTACATCCCCACCTCTCTCTTACATATAAGCTCCTTCTATGGCTTCCACTGACTTTTCTCTCACTATATTATAATCTACATCCCCACCTCTCTCTTACATATAAGCTCCTTCTATGGCTTCCACTGACTTTTCTCTCACTATAATACAATCTACATCCCCACCTCTCTCTTACATATAAGCTCCTTCTATGGCTTCCACTGATTTTTCTCTCACTATATTATTAAATTACATCCCCACCTCTCTCTCTTACATATAAGCTCCTTCTATGCCTTCCACTGACTTTTCTCTCACTATATTATAATCTACATCCCCACCTCTCTCTTACATATAAGCTCCTTCTATGCCTTCCACTGACTTTTCTCTCACTATATTATAATCTACATCCCCACCTCTCTTTTACATATAAGCTCCTTCTATGGCTTCCACTGACTTTTCTCTCACTATAATACAATCTACATCCCCACCTCTCTCTTACATATAAGCTCCTTCTATGCCTTCCACTGACTTTTCTCTCACTATATTATAATCTACATCCCCACCTCTCTCTTACATATAAGCTCCTTCTATGCCTTACACTGACTTTTCTCTCACTATATTATAATCTACATCCCCACCTCTCTCTCTTACATATAAGCTCCTTCTATGCCTTCCACTGACTTTTCTCTCACTATATTATAATCTACATCCCCACCTCTCTCTTACATATAAGCTCCTTCTATGCCTTACACTGACTTTTCTCTCACTATATTATAATCTACATCCCCACCTCTCTCTCTTACATATAAGCTCCTTCTATGCCTTCCACTGACTTTTCTCTCACTATAATACAATCTACATCCCCACCTCTCTCTTACATATAAGCTCCTTCTATGCCTTACACTGACTTTTCTCTCACTATATTATAATCGACATCCCCACCTCTCTCTTACATATAAGCTCCTTCTATGCCTTACACTGACTTTTCTCTCACTATATTATAATCTACATCCCCACCTCTCTCTTACATATAAGCTCCTTCTATGCCTTCCACTGACTTTTCTCTCACTATAATATAATCTTCCTCCCCACTTCTCTTTCTCTCTCTCTCTTCCTTTATACATCTCCACCTTTCTCTTGCCCCCCTCCTCCACTCTTCATCTGTCTTCCCATATAACCTCCAACAATTCCCCACAACAGTATCTCTCTGCTACTAAATATAAAGCACATCAGTCCTCCTATTCATGAAATCAGCATCTCCCCCAGACTCTCCATTACTATACCATACCTTCCTCTGTAGATGAACTTCATAGGTTCCACAGCCAAGACTGTGGCAATGATGTCATCAGTGTTGTGTCTCCTAGTTGAGATCTGCATGAGACCCTCTTTGCTGCCGCACACAAACACAAGGCCACCCTAACATAAAAGAGAAAATAAGTAATCATCAATATTACTTAATGTGATACAGAATGAATGACCAATTAAGCGAAGTTATCATAATGTGCTATCATAAAACAGGGTGTTAGGCAAGGTTGGGTGCTGTCACCAGATTTATTTAATATGTGCAGAGAGATTATTTTAAGATCCATAAGGGGCATGCTTGGAATAACAATCAGGGGGCATAATATAAATAATCTAAGGTATGCTGATGATACAGTCTTAATCGCTAAAACTGAAAATGAGTTACATGAAATATCAGACATAATGAAAGAAAGCAAAAATAAAGGACTCAGCTATAATTTTAAAAAGACAGAAGTAATGGTAGCAAAAAAGTAAAAGACTCCACCGCAATGCACAATAAAGACAAGTTGAACAATATTAAAACAGATAAAACAGGTATGTGACTGAGAATGAGTGGTCAATTAAGCTATCAAAATGTGACTTCAATTAATGTGGAGGTAGAGAATAAAGGGCCAATTAATCTTGCATAATGTGACTTTAATTCTATCTATCTATCTATTGACCTTTCGAGCAGTAGCCGGCCCATAGGGCGTAGACCAAGATACTCCTTCTCTTATCTGAATTTTTGTTCTAGCAGTTTTCAATTCTTTTAAAGATATTTTATCAAATCTCGCCATTTGTCTCTGTTCTGTGCAAGCAGCTCTATCTCATTGAGGGAGCCGATTCCTGCTGCTCTTGCCTCTCTCATCAATGTTCTTCTCAATGTCTCTCTGGGTCTTCCTCTTTTCCTCTTACCTGTTGTTTCCCACATGAGGGCTTGCTTTGCTATTCGGTTATTATCTCTTCTCATCACATGTCCAACATAGGACCATCGTCTTTTCTTTATTACTGAAGATGTTAGTGGTTGATTGGCAATTTATCTAATTTTCTCATTTGTTTTGAAAATCGTTCCACGCTATACAAGTATTTTCCTTAGACATTTATTTTCGAATGCGTTCAACTCTGTTTCTATGTCTCTTGTTGTTTTCCAGCTTTCACACGCATACGTAAGGGTTGATAGTACATGTGATTTGAATAGTCTAAGTTTTGTGTTTGTGCTGATGAGTTTAGATTTCCACAACATTTCAAGGCTTGTGAAAGACATTGCTGCTTTAGCTATTCTGATTCTAATTTCTTTACTTGTATTCCCTTCTCGATCAATGTGACTTCCAAGATAGATAAAGTGATCGATCTCTTCCACTGGTTTGTTTTCTATGTATATTTTGTCGTCTTTTGGAATTAAGCTTTTCATGACTTTAGTCTTTTCATGATTGATCTCAAGCCCAATTTTGCTGGCTATTGATGATAGTTCATTTGTGTTTTCCTGCATCATTTTTATCTGACTGCTGATGAGAACTATGTCATCAGCAAAGTCGAGGTCCTCCAAATGGTCTCCTTGTATCCATTCGATGCCTTTATTACCGGTGCAGCATTTCTTCATTATGAAATCCATAACAATTCCAAATAACAAGGGTGATAAAATACATCCTTGTTTAACTACTCTGAAAGCACACAGATAGAGATGATACAGGCACTTGAAGATTTTGGCATTGAAGTGATTACAGACATATGCAACGACATATACCACACAGGATACATACCAAATGAACTAAAAACATCAACTTTCATTGCATTGCCTAAAAAGAATGGTGCAGTTGAATGCAGTGACTTTAGAACAATAAGCCTAATGAGCCATGTTACAAAATTCTTGCTAAAAGTTATACTAGGAAGGATTCAGAATAAAATCAATACTGAATTAGATGAGCAGCAATTTGGATTTAGGAAAAATAGCGGGACAAAAGAAGCCATATTCTGCATGAGAACATTAATTGAAAAATACACAGAAGTAAACAAACCAATATATGCCTGCTTCATAGACTACACCAAAGCTTTTGATAGAGTACACCACAAACAACTTATAGAATGCCTAAAAGAGATACATCTAGATGACATGGATATACGACTAATATGCAATCTATACTGGGAGCAAACAGCAATAATAAAATATAACAAAGAGTTCTCTACACCCATTGATATAAAAAGAGGAGTAAGACAAGGATGCATCCTATCACCAAGCTTGTTCAATCTATACACTGAGCAAATCTTTAAAAACATCATAGAGATGCCAGGCCTACAAATTAATGGAAAGATAATCAATAACCTAAGATATGCTGACGATACTGTACTACTAGCAGAAAATCCTAAAGACCTACAACAATTACTTAATGAAATAAACACGACAAGCAAAAAATATGGACTAGATATGAATATCAAAAAGACTAAAACTATGATCATAAACAAAGAAAATACTCAAAACCCACAAGTGGATATCAAAATTGAAGGAATAGACATGGAGACAGTTCAGAACTATAACTACCTTGGACATACTATAACCAGTGATGGAAAATGTACAACTGAAATAAACAAAAGAATAGGAATGGCAAAAAGTAATTTTAATGTCATGAAGGACATACTAACATCAAAACAAATAACACCAGAGCTAAAACTAAGATTAGCAAAATGTTACATCTTCTCAATATTCCTATATGGTGCTGAAACATGGACATTAGACAAGAAAACAGAACAGAGAATTGAAGCCTTTGAAATGTGGATATATAGAAGAATAGGTAGAATTGGATGGAAGGAAAAGAAAACAAACGACGAAGTCTTAAAACAACTAAAAATGAAAAGAGAACTTCTGAACACAATTAGAACAAGACAAATGCGATTCTTAGGCCATGTTAAAAGACACAACAGCCTACTGAAAGTGATCCTGAAGGGGAAAATACAAGGTAAAAGAGGCAGACCAAGATTAACATGGACGAGTAACATCAAAAGATGGACAAATCAACCGATGACAACCTGCACCATCAAAGCAAGAGATAGAGCAAAATGGCGCTCTATGGTAACCAACCTTCGTTGCGGAGACGGCACTCAATGATGATGTTTAACTACAGTTTCTATTGGGAAACATTCGCTCAGTCTTTCCTCTGTTCGAACTGCACATGTGTAACCATCATACATGTCTTTAATAATATTTATGATTTTTTATGGTAAGCCATATTGCTTCAGAATTTTTCACAAAGAATCTCTATGAATACTGTCAAATGCTTTTTTGAAATCAATTGTTGACTTCAATTAATGACAGAGAATTATTAAATTAAATGTGACTTAATCACAAGAAAACCTGATCAATAAAGATAATACAATAACAATCTATGTACTGCATTTGGTCAATAATGACTACACAACTATAAACCAACCCACATACTTCTTCTTGTTAATCCTCTGAGCTCACAAGAGATCGGCACTCACAAGAGATCTCCACCGAATCCAGTCTGGAACAAGCACAGACAACTCTCACCAAGACCTGCCAGCCTCTATCATTTCATCATGTATGGTTCATCACCATGTCCATTTTGGTCTGCCTCTTCTTCGTTTGCAAGGTGATGTCCATGTTAAAGCTAGGTACAGATCCCCCAAGTTAGCTGAGTGGCAGTGTTCCCTAGGGTTGGCTTTTCATGGCAAGGCGCTGTGCCACTGAGTACGGGTTCAATCCTGCTTTATTCCATATATTGTTCTTTTTTTGCTGTTGTTGATTATTTGTCATTTTTTCTGAGTGCTGTAAACATACCTCTTCCTCTGAATTGATTCGCTGATTATTGCCTCAGAAGTTTCCCTCTATAATAATATTCATTTATTATTATTTGTCTGTAAACATACCTCTTCCTCTGAATTGATTCGCTGATTATTGCCTCAGAAGTTTCCCTCTATAACAATATTCATTTATTATTATTTGTCTGCAAACATACCTCTTCCTCTGAATTGATTCGCTGATTATTGCCTCGGAAGTTTCCCTCTATAACAATATTCATTTATTATTATTTGTCTGCAAACATACCTCTTCCTTTGAATTGATTCGCTGATTATTGCCTCGGAAGTTTCCCTCTATAATAATATTCATTTATTATTATTTGTCTGTAAACATAGTTCTTCCTCTGAATTGATTCGCTGATTATCGCCTCAGAAGTTTCCCTCTAGAATAATATTCATTTATTATTATTTGTCTGCAAACATACCTCTTCCTCTGAATTGATTCGCTGATTATTGCCTCAGAAGTTTCCCTCTAGAATAATATTCATTTATTATTATTTGTCTGCAGATCCCTGGTTTGTTCCATTCGTAACTCACACAATATATTTGGTAAATAATGTCTACACAACAATCAACTCACCTACTACACTCGGTCAATGTCTACACAACTATGAACCCACCTACTACATTTGGTCAATAATGTTTAAACAACTACAAACCAACCCACCTACTACATTTGGTCTATAATATCTACACAACTACCAATTAACCTACTACACTTGGTCAATGTCTACACAACTATCAACCCACCTACTACATTTGGTCAGTAATGCCTACACAACTATCAACTCACCTACTACATTTTGTCAATAATGTCTACACATTTATCAATTCTCCATCTACTAAATCAGAAATGGTTACCAACCCTAGTGCAGTACAGCACGGCACCCTAGTCATTAATTCCAAAAAGACCATAATCAACTAATGTGCCCTACTCACCGGACCCAGGAAACCAATCAGACCTGTACGGACATAGGTTCTTTCTGTCTCAACACGGCCATCTTCATGTACTGGCTGGACCTGAGAACAATCAAGGAAGCAATTACAAACACTTTCCCTCACCTAAACAATAACAGAAGTAATTACAAACACCTCCCTCACCTAAACAATAACAGAAGCAATTACAAACACCTCCCTCACCTAAACAATAACAGAAGCAATTACAAACACCTTCCACACCTAAACAATAACAGAAGCAATTACAAACACCTTCCACACCTAAACAATAACAGAAGCAATTACAAACACCTTCCACACCTAAACAATAACAGAAGCAATTACAAACACCTTCCACACCTAAACAATAACAGAAGCAATTACAAACACTTCACACACCTAAACAATAACAGAAGCAATTACAAACACCTCCCTCACCTAAACAATAACAGAAGCAATTACAAACACCTCCCACACCTAAACAATAACAGAAGTAATTACAAACACCTCCCTCACCTAAACAATAACAGAAGCAATTACAAACACCTCCCTCACCTAAACAATAACAGAAGTAATTACAAACACCTTCCACACCTAAACAATAACAGAAGCAATTACAAACACCTTCCACACCTAAACAATAACAGAAGCAATTACAAACAAGTGAGAAGGGTTAACTAAAACAGAATCATCGAGTCCACGAGGAAAATGACAAGTAGCAAAGAGAATAGAAACATCGAGTCTCACGGGGAAAATAAGACGCAATAGGAGTGAGGTAGAAATGTGAGACGGGGTATGATTGGTCGGAGGGAAAACGTTAGAGAAAAGGATAGGTGAGAAAGTTAGTCAAGATAGAAGGAGGGCTCAGTGCGGATAGTTGTTGTTTTGACAACTGATACCGTGAGCATGGTTTGTGGTACACACAGGATAATACAGTCAGTTTTAGTTGTGTATGGCCATTGCATGAGGCAGACATTGGTTCTGGAACAGTGCTATGTATAGTTATGTGTTGGTGTAAATTCAATCCGGAGACTGATTCTGTAATGTAGTTGTGCAAGTTAGACGTAACGAACAATCTAAGTGACAGTGAGAGAGACAGTCTCACAGCGTTCATGCTCAATAAGAAGTAGGTTATTGTAATGTAGTTGTGCAAGTTAGCCGCAACAAACAATTTAAGTGACAGTGAGAGAGACAGTCTCACAGCGTTCATGTTCAGTACGAAGTAGGTTATTGTAATGTAGTTGTGCAAGTTAGACGCAACAAACAATTTAAGTGACAGTGAGCGAGACAGTCTCACAGCGTTCATGCTCAATAAGAAGTAGATTATTGTAATGTAGTTGTGCAAGTTAGATGCAACGAACAATTTAAGTGACAGTGAGAGAGACAGTCTCACAGCGTTCATGCTCCATAAGGAGTATGATTCTGTAATGTAGTTGTGCAAGTTAGACGCAACAAACAATTTAAGTGACAGTGAGCGAGCGAGACAGTCTCACAGCGTTTATGTTCCATAAGGAGTATAATTTTGTAATGTAGTTATGCCATTTAGAAGCAACGAACAATTTGGGTGACAAGGGGCGAGACAGCTTTTGCCGAGACATGCTCAACAATGAGTGTGCTCTACCAAGGAGTTATGAAACTCAGAAACGACGAACGGTATAGGTGAGATTGAGCGAGTCAGATATCGCCAACTTATGTGCTCAGCATTGAGGTACTATTATGAGTTAGGGGTGGAATTCAGAAGCAACGAGTCATTCAGGTGAAGGTAGGTGAGACTGCCATTGCCGAATTCATGCTTGATACCGTGGGTGCTGTTACAGGCACGAACAGACAACAGTGAGAGATTCATCAGCACATACCAGCGGCCAATAACTAGCGGGAAGATTCCGCGCAGTGTCATCAAGAGAGTCCGACTGAGTGGAGACGGTCCAACATGTCACCAAAATGCATAGTGGCTTGAGGGAGTATTGCAGTTCTGTACTACTGCAGCCCTTAGATAACAGCCCAGACAAGTTGGGGTATGCCTCGTAATTAACATGCAATGTGAGAAAGGCCGCTAACAAGCATACTGTTGTTGTAATTATGTAACTTGTTGTGAGAGGTTGATCTTCCAGAATTAAACCTCGAGTGTGTACTTTTACATGGTGTTCCTTGACCACTTCTTAGAAAGTAATCTGTATTTGTCTGTGCCTAGCGAAGACCGGAAACTGGGAAGGGCCGTCAAGCACAGGCCCATAGACACAGAGGTGGTCACCACCCCGAAGCAGCATGAAGTACAAGAGTATACGATCACGACAGACGGACAAGTGGGTGTCCGGGATATGTATGAGTCCAGCATCAGGCAAGCAGAAGGCAGATAAGCGGCTACAGAATCCGAGTCAAATCCAGCACACTCGGTCCAGGGCTGATCCAGGGTCAAGATGAGCTGTCCGGTGCAAGATGCCACCGGGCAATCTACGTGCCTGCAACGCTCCAGGCGTTGAGGTCAAATGCCCAGTCGTTCCAATAAGCGTGTTCAAGTCAATCATAAGTTCTATTTAAGGTCAGCTCGGTCAGAAGTGTGCTGTTATACTGCGTCTGCTATAAGAAACACAAACACATGAAATAGGTTACAGGGATTTTTTTAATGTAGTTTTTTTTTTTAATGTAGTTTTTTTTTAATGACATTTTGGGTCAGCCCCCTTCGCCGCGCAGCCACATACAAATTTTATCGCAAGGTGCTCACTGAGTTATCCTCAAAGGCAGAACTAAAGTAGTCATCGTTATATAGAAAACAAGGCCCTCATGTCATATATATGGCAAGTGACAATCGATTTATTTTTATCTTTGCTGACTATAATTAGATTTTAATAGATAAAACAATACTACATTACTACATCAGTACAGTGAATCATTTCATGGGAAGAGAAAAGTTTACAAAACTCGAAAAAAAAAATCACAAGCAATCAACATCGAACCTGTATTCCTTGGCACAGCACCTTGCCATGAGAAAGAGCCCATAGGCCAACTAGGCTATCTAGTAGGTAGAACTAGCATTTGGTTTCTCGTGGCAAGGCGCTGTGCCAAGGAGTATGGGTTCGATCCTGCTTTAGACCATCTATTGTTCTTTGTTTTTTTTTCTGTTGTTGATTATTTGTGATTTTTTTCCCCCGATTGCTGTCAACATACCTCTTCCCCTGAAATAATTCACTGATCTATTGCCTCAGAAGTTTTTCTCCATAATATTATTTATTTATCATTATTTGTCTCCTAAAATACAGTCTTCATCAACAAAGACATCAAATTTAGACATAATATCATCATCATGTGCCATACCGGTTGGCGTAGGCGATCATATCCCTCCACAATCTTCTATCTACAGTGCATCGTATCAGTTCTGTTGTTGACTGTTTTCCATGCCATGACACCAAGCTATCCAGTATTTTCTCTCTTTGTCGTCCGCGATCTCTCTTTCCTTTTATTTTGCCAGTTGTAACCAAGTATTCCAACTTTCCTCTTCTCATGATGTGTCCGAAAAATGTTGATTGCTTCTTTCTGATGTTTTTTAAGAGCTCCCTTTTTGTAGACATAATATGACATGAGGTTACTTAACCCTTGTTAGTACTGATTTTAAATCAAATTAGTTCTACTGTTTTGAGAAAATGAGAAACTTTTCGGTAAGAAAAGATCCTTGTAAATTGGAAAAAATAATATTATTTTTGTTATAAATCATTTCATTAACCTTCATAGGCATAGGGCATCATGAACATAATTTTAATCGTTTACAAGCGCTATTCGGACCCATGATTGCATAGCATTATTTTTCTCCCCGTCCATTCGTGTAACATTATTGGTCCTTGTATCTCCTGGTCATTTGTTGCCTATCTTGTGTCTTCAAAGGCTCGATGTCTTGCTGACAGCCAATGAGGATTTAATAGGCAGAGGGGAGAAATACAATTTTTTTTTTTTTTGCTCTTACCGTCAATTTTTACTAAGAACAATTAGACTTTTACCACAACTTTGTTGTGCATTTGAAGAAATTAAAAAATTTGAACACAATGGCCATTCAGAGGTAGCTGGCATTAACAATCAGGAAAGTATGCAGCAGGAAAAAAATGTGTGCACTGCAAACTGTCCAATTTAATCAAAACATATGGTTATTTTAACAACATAACAGTAATCTTGGCTTAAAGAAAACAAAAGTAGGTCACAAACACTTCTTAAAACAAGGTGTGATTACATATTATTAACAGTCAACAATGGGTGAGACAATGTCAGTCACATACAGACAGCTTACCTGGAAAGTAGTCTGTGTGATGCCCTGGAGACCCCAGTAGCTGGTCCCTGTGTAGCCCGAACTAACACACAACTCTCCTACCTCATCTGCTTTACATAGGTATGGCAGCCCTTCCAGTTTTATCACTACCATGGTTGCTGTAACAAGAAAAATATTATAACTCATTTTATTCTATAACAGTGTGGCAAACTTTTCAAGTCACTGTCTCTATTACATAAACATTATTCTATAACAGCAAGGCAAACTTTTCAAGTCACTGTCTCCATTACATAAACCTTATTCTATAACAAAGTGGCAAACTTTTCAAGTCACTGTCTCCATTACATAAACATTATTCTATAACAGTGTGACAAACTTTTCAAGTCACTGTCTCCATTACATAGACATTATTCTATAACAGTGTGGCAAACTTTTCAAGTCACTGTCTCTATTACATAAACATTATTCTATAACAGCGAGGCAAACTTTTCAAGTCATTGTCTCCATTACATAAACATTATTCTATAACAGTGTGGCAAACTTTTCAAGTCACTGTCTCCATTACATAAACATTATTCTATAACAGTGTGGCAAACTTTTCAAGTCACTGTCTCCAATATATAAACATTATTCTATAATAGTGTGGCAAACTTTTCAAGTCACTGTCTCCATTATATAAACATTATTCTATAACAGTGTGACAAACTTTTCAAGTCATTGTCTCCATTACATAAACATTATTCTATAACAGTGTGGCAAACTTTTCAAGTCACTGTCTCTATTACATAAACATTATTCTATAACAGTGTGGCAAACTTTTCAAGTCACTCTCTCCATTACATAAACATTATTCTATAATAGTGGTGGCAAACTTCTGAAGTCACTGCCTCCCATTTTCTCCTAAATTCAGAATTCAATCTCATCACCAAAGCTATATTGTAATCTCAACCTCATAGTCTCAACACCCAATAAACACAACCACATAATTTATTTTATTTTATTAATACAAAGTCATTCATCTCTGCCTCATTAATCTATCACATCTTTGTAAACATATATCACCTCATACTACCCATATTTTTACTCTATAGATCTCCTCACCCCAATAATCTTCTTGTTCCATTATCTCATTCTACCACTCTATTTGAATTATTATCTTGTTACAATTATCTATTTCTTCCTGATTCTGTACCTACCTATCTTTTTGTTCATTCATGCTACTTCTTACTTCATTGTCTCAAACCCACCCTTCTAATTAGTCTACCATCTCATTCAACACTTCTATTTAGTCTATCATCTAACCCCACCCTTCTATTTAATTTATCATCTCATTCAAACACTTCTATTTAGTCTACCATCTCATTCAACACTTTTATTTAGTCTACCATCTCATTCAACACTTCTATAAAGTCTATCATCTCATTCAACACTTCTATTTAGTCTATCATCTCATTCAACACGTCTATTAAGTCTATCATCTCATTCAACACTTCTATTTAGTCTATCATCTCATTCAACACGTCTATTAAGTCTATCATCTCATTCAACACTTCTATTTAGTCTATCATCTCATTCAACACTTCTATTTAGTCTACCATCTCATTCAACACTTCTATTTAGTCTATCATCTAACCCAACCCTTCTATTTAGTCTATCATCTCATTCAACACTTCTATTTAGTCTATCATCTAACCCAACCCTTCTATTTAGTCTATCATCTCATTCAACACTTCTATTTAGTCTATCATCTAACTCCACCCTTCTATTTAGTCTATCATCTCACCCCATGCCCCTATTTAGCCTACCATCTCATTCAACACTTCTATTTAGTCTATCATCTAACTCCACCCTTCTATTTAGTCTATCATCTCATTCAACACTTCTATTTAGTCTATCATCTCATTCAAAACTTCTATTTAGTCTATCATCTAACTCCACCCTTCTATTTAGTCTATCATATCATTCAACACTTCTATTTAGTCTATCATCTCATTCAACGCTTCTATTTAGCCTAGCATCTCATTCAGCACTTCTATTTAGTCTATCATCTAACCCCACCCTTCTATTTAGTCTATCATCTCATTCAACACTTCTATTTCGTCTATCATCTAACTCCACCCTTCTATTTAGTCTATCATATCATTCAACACTTCTATTTCGTCTATCATCTCATTCAACACTTCTATTTAGTCTATCATCTCACCCACGCTCCTATTTAGCCTATCATCTCACTCCACCCTTCTATTTAGTCTATCATCTCATTCAACACTTCTATTTAGTCTATCATCTCATTCAACACTTCTATTTAGTCTATCATCTAACTCCACCCTTCTATTTAGTCTATCATATCATTCAACACTTCTATTTAGTCTATCATCTCATTCAACACTTCTATTTAGCCTATCATCTCATTTAACACTTCTATTTAGTTTATCATCTCACCCCACGCTCCTATTTAGCCTATCATCTCATTCAACACTTCTATTTAGTCTATCATCTCACCCCATGCTCCTATTTAGCCTACCATCTCATTCAAAACTTCTATTTAGTCTATCATCTCACCCCATGCTCCTATTTAGCCTATCATCCCATTCAACACTTCTATTTAGTCTATCATCTCACCCCATGCTCCTATTTAGCCTATCATCTCACCCCACCCTTCTATTTAGTCTATCACCAATTCCTATTCATCCTCTTTCTATACTAAAACACCCAAACCATCTTGCTGTATTTACTCAAAACACTCATTTCTGCTTTATTAATCCATTCTAGCCCCTCTTGTTACCATCATCCCATCCTAACTTCTATCATTTCAACGTATCCTGGTCACAACAAACTCACAACTCCCATTCCCACATTAAGTCCAACTTCCATTATCACATAAATTAATCATCATTACCATATGCCATGTCAGTTGGCACAGGCGATAATGTCCTACCACAATCTTCTATCTACAGTAAGTAAAGTAAAAGTAAAGAGCCCTGTCACACCAAGTGGCGTTTAGGGAATATGGTGTTGGTGACCATAATTTTTACAGACTTTCGGCACATGATTTTTTAGGTAATGTGGTTGGTATTACACTTGTGCCGCTTTACTTTCCCAGAAAAAAATCTGGTACCCATTTAAGGCTGGTTCTATCTACAGTGTACTGTATCAATTCTGTTGTTCACTGTTTTTCATGCCAAGACATCAAGCTATCCAGTATTTTCGATCTTTGTCATTCATGATTACTTATTCCCTCTATTTTGCAAGTTGTAATCAAGTATTCCAAATTTCCTCTTCATATGATGTGCTCGAAAAATGTTGATTGTTTTTTTCTGATGTTTTTTAGGAGCTCGCTTTTTGTGTTGGTCCCTGAGAATTCCCTCATTGGTCTTTTTAGCTGTCCTGGGAACTCTCAACATTCTTCTGAGAAATTTTACTTCTGTGACCTCTAATCATCTTTTCATTTGTCTACTGTCCATGATTGGTTCCCATAGGTCAAAATTGGTTCTATATAGCACAGATGAACTCTCTTACTCCACATAAACTCATAACTGTTCTATCATAAGAAATAAGCTACAACTACATTTGTCAAAAGGAAGGGAGATTACCACAGAGAACCATCCACTCAGCTACGATGAAGCCAAAACCATCACCAAAAGCCAGTACCATGAAAAATGGAATGGAACATTCTACAGGATTGCCCCCAGTACACAGGCCTGAGGAGGACAATGTGGCCCACGCCCACCTCTCCCTGGAAGAGAAACTCCACGGGGCAACCGAATCACTGAAATAGACAGCTGCCTTTATAAAAGAGTGTGGAGTCCTAGTCTGAATGAGCCATTATCACAGAAGAAGATGATGAACTCTCTTTCTCTACATAAATTCTTAACTGTTTTAGCATAAGAAATATGCCACAACTTCATTTGTCAACACAAAAATGCAATAACTTAAAGAGAGTAGTCATTCAGTGGATACCATTACATTGTAATATACACGGGAACGAACGCGCAGACAAATTAGCTAAAGAGGGAGGGAGATTACCACAAGAGAACCATCCGCTCAGTTATGATGAAGCCAAATCCATCCTCAAAGGTCAGTTCCATGAAAAATGGAAACGAGAACACCCAAAGCATAACGAGAGTGACGGATACCACCAACTATCAAGGAGGGATCAAGTCATCATACTTCGCCTACGCACTGGCAACAATAGAATGAGAAATCACATGTTCACCAAATTCAAAATAGGTACAACCAGCCTATCACTGTACACTGGACAATATGACTACAAAACATGTTCTACAGGATTGCCCTCAGTACACAGACCTGAGAAGAGCAATGTGGTCCACACCCACCTCCCTGGAAGAAAAACTATATAGGGCAATCGATTCACTTAAACAGACAGCTGACTTCATGAGAGAGTCTGGAATCCTACTCTGATCGAGTCTTGATCGCAGAGAGAGAGAGAAAAAATGTATCCAAATTCCCTCTCTTTCACAAACTTACCATAACTTCCAGACTAAAACAAAGCAGCAGAAGGCACTCACCTCCAGGCATGACCTGTCCACAGTCCTGCAGTGTCAGTGAGGTCAGGCTGTTTTCACTATCTACCCTGACTACCCAAAGCTGAGTCCTTGCATAGATAGGATTCCTCTGCCTGTGGCACTTGAGCTGGTCCTCCCAGGTCTGTGCAATAAGGATATACAGTTTGCTACAATAGAGCCAGGATAATTATTAAAAAATGAACAAAATAAGGACATACAATTTGTCTATAATCAAGTCTATAGTATTCCCCTGTTGTCGTGCGGACACATTCTAACAGGCTCCTTTATTACAAAAGTCAAACACCTAAAAAGATGCACCTTCTGATGGAGTGAGCTACTTAAGGTACATACTTTCTGATGGAGCTATCTTTATAAGACACATATCTTCTGATGGAGGCAGCTACCTAATAAAGTACATACCTTCTGATGGAATGAGATAATTAAGGTACATACCTTCCGATGGAGTGAGATACTTAAGGTACATACCTTCTGATGGAGTGAGATACTTAGGTACATACCTTCTGATGGAGTGAGATACTTAAGGTACATACCTTCTGATGGAGTGAGATACTTAAGGAACATACCTTCTGATTGAGACTGTGAGGGCCTCAGATGAGCTTGCACAAGGACAAATGGCCTCAGGTCTAAGGCCCTTGCTCTGGAAAGCACTTAGGAATGAATCACAAGAAGTGAGAGACCCTGGACAGAATAGACAATATGAGACATTATTATTATGGGCATACCAACAAATGTTAATGTTTGTTAAAACTTATCGCTCATCGCTAGGGCATCTGAGGCATGTCTGTTTGGTCGGCTGGCTTTCACACCCCTCATATATCTCTGGTTATTACCTGTGTCACGCTTGACTGCTTCATACTTTCCACTATATTGGTATCCTGTCTGACCTCTGGTCCAATCACGTAATTGATTGCCCAACAACCCCTTCCACATACATTTGACAGTCACTCTTGCTTTGAGCGGTCGGATTTCGCCAATAAGTTAAGTGTCATTTCATTTTATATACATTTTAACTTTAATATTTCCACATATTATCTATCCTCCGACACGTAACACATCTCTCTCTCTCTTGTTTCATCATTTCATCTCTTATCCCTCTGTTTACTTCACCTTAACTTACCTGTCCCAATCATCCTAGATGTAATAGAATTATCTGTATTTCATCATTTGTTGTTGTTCTCGTTTTCTGAAGCAGGCTGCATGTAGGCTTTAATGTCAGTATTTTGTTGTGTTCCTATTTTGTAAAGCTGTCACCACACCTTGCAGGGGTGTATGAAACACTCCACTACTAGCTCCTTGCAACCAGCTTTACAGCAGCCCTGCAATTATTTGCTTGTTCCCCACTTTGTAAAAATATATTAACTATCATCTACAGGGAATTAAAGGATTCTCTCCATAAGATATACTGGAATATTATGCTCTTCTTTTTTTCAGCTCCCTGTGGAGCATAGGTCTTCAACAAACACTTCCAGCTCCCTGTGAAGCATAAATCTTCAACAAATACTTCCAGCTCCCTGAGAAGCATAAATCTTCAACAAACACTTTCAGCTCCCTGTGGAGCATAGGTCTTCAACAAACACTTCCAGCTCCCTGTGGAGCATAGTCTTCACAAACACTTTCCAAGCTCTCCTGTTTCTTACTATATTCTTAAAATCACTCCAAGCTTTCCTCAATCTCTTCATCTCTGCCACTATCTGTCTTCTCCAAGTATATTTAGGCCTTCTTCATTGTCTATTTGCTTGAATATTTTGTGATAACTGGGAAAATTGAGGGACGAAGAAAAAGAGGGAAGCAAGGAGAAAGATACCAGACAGCTTAAGAGAATGGCTTTACAGAAGGTCAACAGCAGAAATGATAAATAACTGTCGAGATCAAAAGTTGTGGAGAGACATGATCACCTATGCTAGCAGGCAAGGTACTTTGATAATGATGGATGGTGGATGATGATGATGACGACAACAACGATGATATATATATATATATATATATATATATATATATATATATATATATATATATATAAGCTGAAGAGAAATGTATATAAAGTTACAGGAAAAGGGAAAAAAAATTCCACCGAAACAAAAAAATAATTGCCACAGAACATTTTGTGCCAGAAAAAAAAACATATTTGTTACAGAAAAATACATGTTAACTATCATAATTCAAGCACTTGTTACAACTTAGTAAATATATCAGTTGCAACACCATACATAAAATAGATGCTTACATGGGTTAGCGCCATCAGCAATGAGTAGTAATCGAAGAGAGCTGAAGTTGACATCTTTGTGATCCTTTTGAGCAAGCAAACCCCAATGCATGTCCCTGGACTTGACAATGGCTACCGTTGCTAAAAGAAACAGAAATATTTGTGTAACAGGTTCCATCTCTACACCAAAAGTTAGTTACAAATTATATAGAACATTGCATAGAACATTGCACAGAACATAGTGATTCCAGTATTAACTTACGGGCGCGAGAGCTGGAAAATAATAAAGGCTCTAGATCAACAACTGAACACTTTTGAGAACAAATTCTTTGGAGATTGTGTTTGAACATTCAATGGTCAGACTTCAACTCAACTACAGAAATAAGGGCAGCCGCAATAGCTCAGTGGTTAGTGAAATGGATTACAAAGAACAAGAGGTAGGGTTCGATCCCTACTGACGGCTTCCGGGTTTCACCCAGCCTTAAATGGGTACCGGATTTTTTCTGGGAAAGTAAAGCGGCACGGGCATAATACCGACCACATTACCCCAAAAATCATGTGCTGAAGGTATGTAAAATTTATGGTCACTAACACCATATTCCCGATACGCCACTTGGCGTGACGGGGGCTCTTTACTTATTTTTACAGAAATAAGACAAGAAACTAATCACAACTATGTATCCAACTATGTTTGGAAGCGTCGATGAAAATACCTTGTCCACATTCTCACAATGATACCTTACCAGGCTCTTATATAGACACCGGAGGGTAAAAGAAAACAAGGAAGACCAAAAGAAACCCTGCATAGAACCATCAACAAAGGAAGAGCTTTAGCAGAAACAGCCATGAATTAAAACAGGCTGTGGTGGTCCGCAAGACATGGAGAGCTGTAACTTCTGCCCTGTGTGTCACATTCAGCCCAATAGGATAATTAATCAGTCAATCAACAGAACATTGGAAAATAAACATAAATTGGTATTAAACAGCTAAACTTGTATGGAGACAAGACAAACTGTAAGGTTTTGTCAAAAGCTTTCATCAGGTACAAGACAAATACAAAAATGAAATATGAGTACTTATCTCAGCATGACGATGTACTTGTGAGTCCGAATGGCCAGAAGAGAAAAACTGGCCAGGAACTATGTGCCAGTTGGTCACATGATAAAGTCAATGGGACAGGTAGAGGGCTTCAAGGGCCCAAAAAGAGTTGAACATAGCGAAAAAATGGTCTCGTGAGGGAGGTTTTCTATAAAACATTGCAATAATGAAACAAGCTGCTTTTGAATGATTTCTTAATTGTACTTTCCCCATCTCCAACATTTCCATCATCATATCTGTACTCTTATCCTTGGTTAAGAAGTAACTATATCAATTTCAACAAATGAACAGCTGCCAAAACTGGCCATTCACTTTACAAATGCCACGCAAAGTCAGACCCAGATGACAGCAGAAGAACGACTTACCTTTGTAAGCCAGACCCAGATGACAGCAGAAGAATGGCTCGCCTTTGTAAGTCAGACCCAGATGACAGCAGAAGAACGACTTACCTTTGTAAGCCAGACCCAGATGACAGCAGAAGAATGACTTACCTTTGTAAGCCAGACCCAGATGACAGCAGAAGAATGACTCACCTTTGTAAGTCAGACCCACTTGACAGCAGAAGAATGACTCGCCTTTGTAAGTCAGACCCACTTGACAGCAGAAGAATGGCTCGCCTTTGTAAGTCAGACCCACTTGACAGCAGAAGAATGGCTCACCGTTGTAAGCCAGACCCAGATGACAGCAGAAGAATGGCTTACCTTTGTAAGTCAGACCCACTTGACAGCAGAAGAATGGCTTACCTTTGTAAGTCAGACCCACTTGACAGCAGAAGAATGGCTTACCTTTGTAAGTCAGACCCACTTGACAGCAGAAGAATGGCTTACCTTTGTAAGTCAGACCCAGATGACAGCAGAAGAATGACTCACCTTTGTAAGTCAGACCCACTTGACAGCAGAAGAATGGCTCACCTTTGTAAGCCAGACCCAGATGACAGCAGAAGAATGGCTCACCTTTGTAAGTCAGACCCACTTGACAGCAGAAGAATGACTCGCCTTTGTAAGTCAGACCCAGATGACAGCAGAAGAATGGCTTACCTTTGTAAGTCAGACCCAGATGACAGCAGAAGAATGGCTTACCTTTGTAGTCAGACCCAGATGACAGCAGAAGAATGACTTACCTTTGTAAGTCAGACCCAGATGACAGCAGAAGAATGACTCACCTTTGTAAGTCAGACCCAGATGACAGCAGAAGAATGGCTTACCTTTGTAAGTCAGACCCAGATGACAGCAGAAGAATGACTCACCTTTGTAAGTCAGACCCACTTGACAGCAGAAGAATGGCTCGCCTTTGTAAGTCAGACCCACTTGACAGCAGAAGAATGGCTTACCTTTGTAAGCCAGACCCAGATGACAGCAGAAGAATGGCTTACCTTTGTAAGCCAGACCCAGATGACAGCAGAAGAATGGCTTACCTTTGTAAGTCAGACCCAGATGACAGCAGAAGAATGACTTACCTTTGTAAGTCAGACCCAGATGACAGCAGAAGAATGGCTTACCTTTGTAAGTCAGACACAGATGACAGCAGAAGAATGGCTTACCTTTGTAAGTCAGACCCAGATGACAGCAGAAGAATGACTCGTCTTTGTAAGTCAGACCCAGATGACAGCAGAAGAATGGCTTACCTTTGTAAGTCAGACCCAGATGACAGCAGAAGAATGACTCACCTTTGTAAGTCAGACCCAGATGACAGCAGAAGAATGGCTCACCTTTGTAAGTCAGACCCAGATGACAGCAGAAGAATGACTCGTCTTTGTAAGTCAGACCCAGATGACAGCAGAAGAATGGCTTACCTTTGTAAGTCAGACCCAGATGACAGCAGAAGAATGGCTTACATTTGTAAGTCAGACCCAGATGACAGCAGAAGAATGACTCGTCTTTGTAAGTCAGACCCAGATGACAGCAGAAGAATGGCTCACCTTTGTAAGTCAGACCCAGATGACAGCAGAAGAATGGCTCACATTTGTAAGTCAGACCCAGATGACAGCAGAAGAATGACTTACCTTTGTAAGTCAGACCCACTTGACAGCAGAAGAATGACTCACCTTTGTAAGTCAGACCCACTTGACAGCAGAAGAATGGCTTACCTTTGTAAGTCAGACCCAGATGACAGCAGAAGAATGGCTCACCTTTGTAAGTCAGACCCACTTGACAGCAGAAGAATGACTTACCTTTGTAAGTCAGACCCAGATGACAGCAGAAGAATGGCTTACCTTTGTAAGTCAGACCCACTTGACAGCAGAAGAATGACTTACCTTTGTAAGTCAGACCCAGATGACAGCAGAAGAATGACTCACCTTTGTAAGTCAGACCCACTTGACAGCAGAAGAATGACTCACCTTTGTAAGTCAGACCCAGATGACAGCAGAAGAATGACTCACCTTTGTAAGTCAGACCAGATGACAGCAGAAGAATGACTTACCTTTGTAAGTCAGACCCACTTGACAGCAGAAGAATGACTTACCTTTGTAAGTCAGACCCACTTGACAGCAGAAGAATGGCTTACCTTTGTAAGTCAGACCCAGATGACAGCAGAAGAATGACTCACCTTTGTAAGTCAGACCCAGATGACAGCAGAAGAATGACTCACCTTTGTAAGTCAGACCCACTTGACAGCAGAAGAATGACTTACCTTTGTAAGTCAGACCCAGATGACAGCAGAAGAATGACTCACCTTTGTAAGTCAGACCCACTTGACAGCAGAAGAATGACTCACCTTTGTAAGTCAGACCCAGATGACAGCAGAAGAATGACTCACCTTTGTAAGTCAGACCCACTTGACAGCAGAAGAATGACTCACCTTTGTAAGTCAGACCCAGATGACAGCAGAAGAATGACTCACCTTTGTAAGTCAGACCCACTTGACAGCAGAAGAATGACTTACTTTTGTAAGTCAGATCCACTCGACAGCAGAAGAATGGCTTACCTTTGTAAGTCAGACCCACTTGACAGCAGAAGAATGGCTTACCTTTGTAAGTCAGACCCAGATAACAGCAGAAGAATGACTTACCTTTGTATTTGGTGACCATCTTCATCCAGGATGCTGGGTCGACTTTCATGAGGGAGTATGGAATAAATATCACATGCATGCCGTTGAATACGCTCTGTGGAGGAGAAGGCATCAACGGAATAGCAGATGAAAGGGTTATTAAAAGCATCAACAAAACAAGTAAAACAATGACTCCTACAGGCATTAATGAAGAGAGTAATGCAAATATGTCTTCAGTCCACATTGATTCATCGAGTGCATCCCGATGCTACCAGTGAGCAGCATTTTACTCCATCTCTTGCAATGATAGCACATGTTGTCATTTTTTATGTTGTTAAAATTGTTATGCTTTTTTTTTTATGTTTTTTATTTCCATGTTGTTAAAATTGTTTTTGATTTTTTTTGTTTTGATGTAATATATTTTTTCATGTTGTTAAAACTGTTTTTTTTCTTTTGATGTAATATATTTTTCAAGTAAAATTTGCTGTCATTCTCACTCTTTGCTTTATTTCTGTCTTACGATTTCCATCTTTTTTTTTTAATAACTTGTCCAAGATAACTCTATTCTTGATCTTTTCAGACCCCACAAACTAGATCAAAGTCAGGGACCTAGGTTCCTTTTATTAAAAATATAGTTTAAACTCTTTTCTTTAATCACTGGTCTCCGCTCCTTTTCTTTCCTGTGTACTATCCTTATTCTTCCTTATGTTATCTTTATTACCTTTCTTGCCCTTCTTCTCCCCCTTGCCACCCCTTTCCTCTCTCTCTCTTTTCCTCTTTCTATTTTCTTCGTACCCTATGGGACACCGCCTTTTATTTTTCAAATTTTTTACAGTTTGGTTCCTATTTGTCTTATTAAGTCCTACTTGCCCTATTGTCTGTTAATCTTTTAACCAGACTCACGGTAACTCCTGGCCGTCTTTTTTTTTTTTTTTTTTTTTTTTTTTTGGGGCCGTTTCTTTCAGCCATTTTTTTTATATCTGTGTTGAATTTTCTGGTTTGGATATATGATTTTAATTTGTATAGTTTAGTTTGTTAACAAACCTATATTGCATGTTACACCCAATGAAGGCTTTCGTCGAAACTTTGTAGTTTGTCTTATCTTTCTATTAGTTTAAGTAAAGTAAAGTAAAGTACGAGACTTGAACCAGCGTCTTAGCACGCGAGTTTACACCCATATGTGCTCGGCCGCCTATCCAGAAATGTTCGGATATTTCCTTATAGTGTCGCCTCAAGCATCGAAACTCAGATGCGAAGCGACATTCCTCACCTTCCCAGGGTAATACCCTGGTACCCATTTCTGCCAACGGCTGGGTCGACCGTGGGGGTATTTTTTTTTTCCAACCACGAGTACAATTCACACTGCTCCCAGCGGGAATCGAACACGGGTTGTCCGAACGTCGGTAGTCCAGTCGGGTGGGTTTCCCAACTAGGCTACCGAGGCCCCCTCTATTAGTTTAGCTGATCCCTACCATTTTATGCTTATTTTACACTTTCTCTGCAGTTCTTCTCGTGGCCCTGCGTAGTAATTAATATTTTGTATACTTTATAATTGTCCTAATGTCCAAAAATATGGTTTACATTTCAGAAGTGACAGAATAGAAAAACAAACAATTAAAGACAGTGTACACACAACAAGAAACACAAAAAACAGACAAAGAACCAGGCAAGGATACTTACACAGAGAATGCCATGCCATAGACCGACCTCTCTCTTAAAATCTAATACACACACCATCACTTCACCTGTGAAAGAGTGACAAATTTACAATGCCAGATATCACAAACACTCAGATATCAATCATAGAATAAGAAGATTGAGACAAGTATATTTGTGACTTATCAATGAGAAGATTGTGACAAGTATATTTGTGACTTATCAATGAGAAGATTGTGACAAGTATATTTATGACTTATCAATGAGAAGATTGTGACAAGTATATTTGTGACTTATCAAAGAGAAGATTGTGACAAGTATATTTGTGACTTATCAATGAGAAGATTGTGACAAGTATATTTGTGACTTATCAATGAGAAGATTGTGACAAGTATATTTGTGACTTATCAATGAAAACCATAAGTTGTCATGCCTTATATTCCATACCATAAGTTGTCATACCATAAGTTGTCATGCCATACATTCTCATACCATAAGTTGTCATGCCATATATCCCATACCAAAAGTTGTCATGCCATACATTCTCATACCACAAGTTGTCATGCCATACGTTCCCATATCATAACTTGCCGTGCCATACATTGTCATACCATAAGTTGTCATGCCATACGTTCCCATATCATAACTTGTCATGCCATACATTCTCATACCATAACTTGCCGTGCATTATATTCTCATACCATAAGATGTCATGCCATACATTCCCATACCACAAGTTGTCATGTCATACATTCTCATACCATAACTTGCCGTGCCATACATTCTCATACCATAAGTTGTCATGTCATATACGTTCCCATATCATAACTTGCCATGCCATATGTTGCCATACAATATTTTCTTTTCCTTTGTGTTCCTATCAACACTACTGAGTTTCTTAATAAAATAACCATATACTCTGAATTCAACAAATGATGAACATCTTAAGATGCAAAGTAATCAGTAAACGAACAAAGCTTAAGTTGTTCAACTCTAGCGTGATATCAGTGAGTGGAAATATGGATGTGATATCAGTGAGTGGAAATATGGATGTGATACCAGTGAGTGAAAATATGGATGTGATACCAGTGAGTGGAAATATGGATGTGATACCAGTGAGTGGACATATGGATGTGATATCAGTGAGTGGACATATGGATGTGATATCAGTGAGTGGAAATATGGATGTGATATCAGTGAGTGGAAATATGGATGTGATACCAGTGAGTGAAAATATGGATGTGATACCAGTGAGTGGAAATATGGATGTGATACCAGTGAGTGGACATATGGATGTGATACCAGTGAGTGGACATATGGATGTGATACCAGTGAGTGGACATATGGATGTGATACCAGTGAGTGGACATATGGATGTGATACCAGTGAGTGGACATATGGATGTGATACCAGTGAGTGGACATATGGATGTGATACCAGTGAGTGGACATATGGATGTGATACCAGTGAGTGGACATATGGATGTGATACCAGTGAGTGGACATATGGATGTGATACCAGTGAGTGGACATATGGATGTGATACCAGTGAGTGGACATATGGATGTGATACCAGTGAGTGGACATATGGATATGATACCAGTGAGTGGACATATGGATATGATACCAGTGAGTGGACATATGGATATGATACCAGTGAGTGGACATATGGATATGATACCAGTGAGTGGACATATGGATGTGATACCAGTGAGTGGACATATGGATGTGATACCAGTGAGTGGACATATGGATATGATACCAGTGAGTGGACATATGGATGTGATACCAGTGAGTGGACATATGGATGTGATACCAGTGAGTGGACATATGGATGTGATACCAGTGAGTGGACATATGGATGTGATACCAGTGAGTGGACATATGGATATGAAAGCTGGAGATCTACCCAGACCTTAGATAAGAAATTAAAAATGAATTTGAAAACAAATGTCTAAGTATGATCACAAACATAAGCTGGAAAGAACACATTTCAAATGAACAGATAAGAGAAGATTGGAATCTAAACTAGAATAGGTGTCGGGCTTTATAAGAAGAAGGCGCTGGAGATACATTGGTCATGTGCTGAGAATGAATGAAGAAAGGCTTCCCATCAGGCATTCATGTGGAAACCATCTGGTAAAAGAAAACAAGGCAGTCCAAGAGAATCACAATGCAGAAAAATGACTAGGGAAGGTTCACCATGGGACTAAGAAACAAGCAAGAACTATAAGAATGAGCAGCGATCATCAGTTGTGGAGAACTATGACTTCCACCGACATGCTGTCTTCAGTCAGAGAGAAAAAAGAATGAACACACAATAAGTGAATGAATACACAATGACTGAATGAACACACAATAAATGAATGAATACACAATGACTGAATGAACACACAATAAATGAATGAATACACAATGACTGAATGAACACACAATAAATGAATGAATACACAATGAATGAATGAATACACAATAGATGAATGAATGTATACACACAAAATGAATGAATACACAATGAATGACTGAACACACAATAAATGAATTAAAACAATAAATGAATGAATACACAATGACTGAATGAATGAATACACAATGGATGAATGAATGAATACACACAAAATGAATGAATACACAATGGATGAATGAATGAATACACAATGGATGAATGAATACACAATGGATGAATGAATGAATACACACAAAATGAATGAATACACAATGGATGAATGAATGAATACACACAAAATGAATAAATACACAATGGATGAATGAATGAATACACACAAAATGAATGAATACACAATGGATGAATGAATGAATACACACACAATGAATGAATACACACAAAATGAATGAATGAATACACACAAAATGAATGAATACACAATGGATGAATGAATGAATACACACAAAATGAATGAATACACACAAAATGAATGAATTAATACACACAAAATGAATGAATACACAATGGATGAATGAATGAATACACACAAAATGAATGAATACACAATGGATGAATGAATGAATACACAATGGATGAATGAATGAATACACACAAAATGAATGAATACACAATGAATAACAGAATACACAAAAAATATATTGGGGAAAACAAAAGGTGAAAAATACTTGTGAACAATAAAATGTTATACAAGTCACCTTCAGTGTAATTTGCTGCCACGGTTAATGTTTGTGAGTGACACAGCATTGTATTTCTCGTGACAGTCACCCCAACAGTGCTGCCATCTTTGTTCAGGGCATACTGCAATAATGGAGTTTTGTCATTAACCAGACACGGGAAAAATCATAAAATGACAAAGATCATCATTGACATTTTGTGACATTTAATTAGGCATGATTTCACATCCAGAAAGGTGATCTGGGTGGTTGAGAGCTAAGATGTCAGTCTATAGACAAGATGGTCTTGAATTCAAATCCTATCACAGGCAGTGGGGCAATTTTCACTTCAAATCTGTGATTTCTTCATAATTTACTCCTCTACCATCTCGGAGTTGCAAGCTGGTGTCTAACCCTCACCATATAATAATACACTGGGCAGCCAGTAGTCTGGCAAGCTGGCTAAATGACCTTGCTAGCAGGTCTGTGTGTATGCATCAACATTATGTCAAACGACTATACTTCGCATACACCACAAAACATGAAGGGGTATCCTTACATATTAATTTTTATTTCAATATTTATATTTAATTTTGCAACATTCTTTTGAGTCTAAAACTACAAGGTTTGTCCACCTATAAAAAATGTCCAGTGATTCCATGTATATATTTACGAGGCGTGTTCAACTGAAACTAGCCTGAGCTGTGTCAAGTGGGCAAATGTAGGAGGCATGCTGATGTCATATTTGATGTAATAATCAAACACCAATATGCATGTAATACCAGTAGAAGAGGTCGATCACTTTATCTATCTTGGAAGTCACATTGATCGAGAAGGGGATACGAGTAAAGAAATTAGAATCAGAATAGCTAAAGCAGCAATGTCTTTCAGAAGCCTTGAAAAGTTGTGGAAATCAAAACTCATCAGCACAAACACAAAACTTAGACTATTCAAATCAAATGTACTATCAACCCTTACGTATGCGTGTGAAAGCTGGAAAACAACAAGAGATATAGAAACAAAGTTGAACGCATTCGAAAATAAATGCCTAAGGAAAATACTTGGTATAGCATGGAACGAATTCAAAACAAACGAGGAAATTAGAGAAATCGCCAATCAACCACTAATATCTTCAATAATAAAGAAAAGACGATGGTCATACGTTGGACATGTGATGAGAAGAGATAATAACCGAATAGCAAAGCAAGCCCTCATATGGGAAACAACAGGTAATAGAAAAAGAGGAAGACCCAGGGAGACACTGAGAAGAACATTGATGAGAGAGGCAAGAGCAGCAGGAATCGGCTCCCTCAATGAGATAGAACTGCTTGCACAGAACAGAGACAGATGGCGAGATTTGATAAAATATCTTTAAAAGAAAACTGCTAGAACAAAAAATTCAGATAGGAGAAGGTGTATCTTGGTCTACGCCCTATGGGCCGGTTACGGCTCGAAAGGAAAGGTCAATAGAATATGCATGTGTTCATTCTATACATGGTATTCATTGGTTTTGTTACAGACCACTGGAAAAATGGCTGGTATGATATGGAATCCTTCAAAGGTCGATTAGCGAGTGTTGATTCAGTTGCTAACAGCTGAAGGATGTCGGCTAAGCGACATAAAGGTAAAGTACGATGCTTTAATCAGCATCTATCGCTTAAACAGATAGCTGACTTCACGAGAGAGTCTGGAATCCTACTCTGATTGAGTCTTGATCGCACAGAGAGAGGGAGAGAGAGAGAGAATCAGCATCTTAGCACACGAGTTTTCATCCATATGTGCTCGGCGCTTATCCAGAAGTGTTCTGAGACTTCTGGATAGTGTCGCTTCAAGCATCGAAACTTACAATGCGAGGCGGCATTCCTCACCTTTCAAGGGTAATACCCTGGTACCCATTTCTGCCAGCGGCTGGGTCGACATGCATCATCATTGAATGCAAGCAGTATATGGTGACAAAAGTGTGTCTAAGGCTACAGTGAAGGACTTATTGGAACTCTGTTGCACAACAATGCTCTTCACATGTCACGAACATTGTGCTGGTAGTGTTAGCAAGAAAACGGTGGAAAGTTCTGCAGTCTCCAGTCCACCATGTGACTTTAATTTATTCGGACCCTTAAAAAATATCTAGAGAAATGATTCAACGTTGATGCAGACATGGCTTCAGTGACAAAATGGCTCAATGAGCAACCAAAGTTATTTTTCTCGGACGGCATCTGCCTTCTACCCAATCAGTGGGATGCATATCTTAAATACCTATGGTGGATTTCTCTAAAGAACCCTGGTGATTAGTTGCTTCATAACAATTGCTTTATTTAATTCTCCTGATGTACCTTACATGTGTTTGTAATAAAGTCACTGGGACAGGTTTCATTTAGACACATCTCATATATAAAAAAAGTCCAGACACTGAGAAACATGGAAGGACAACAAAATGAAAACAATACAGCATCAAGTGACAATGGATGAGGTTGCTAGAACTTTACAACTTCCTTGAAACCTGATGGGGAATAAGAGAAGGAGAAGTAGAAAAGGATTTGGATTCAGTTGGACAAGTTAATCAATAAATGCAATCTCCATCTAGCCCAAAATCCCCCCCACCAAGCTTAATATTCCATGAACTCAAATATTCTCATTTTTTTAAAAACTATCTTTACAACACATAGTACCATTGCTGGTGTATGCCGGGGGACACATGATAGAACCAGAGGGATAAAGGCAGCTTGGTCAATGCAGTCGCCACAAGGTATGAGACTAAGGATTTTTAATTCACCCCCGAAAAAAATCCTTTCTGTCTACTGCAGGATTAGAACACTGTACACCTGCTTTTCAGCCAGCGAAACAGTGGTTTTAGCCGCACGACAACGCGCACCTGTGTATATAATATTCTCATAACAAACCTAAATACTCTCCAACCAGCCAAGATATCCTTCAACCAGCCCGAATTCTTCCAGCCAGTCCAAATATCCCCCAACCAGCCAAAATATTCCCTAACCAACCTAATTATAATCCAACCAACCCAATATCCCACAATTATCCTTATAACAAACCCAAATACTCTCCAACCAGCACAAATTCCTCATAACAAACTACCCAAATATATCCAACAACCAGCCAAGATATCCTTCAAATAGTCCGAATTCTTCCAGCCAGTCCAAATATCCCCCAACCAGCCAAAATATTCCCTAACCAACCTAAATATAATCCAACCAACCCAAATATCCCACAATTATCCTTATAACAAACCCAAATACTCTCCAACCAGCACAAATTCCTCATAACAACCCAAATATATCCAACAACCAGCCAAGATATCCTTCAAATAGTCCAAATTCTTCCAGCCAGTCCAAATATCCCCCAACCAGCCAAAATATTCCCTAACCAACCTAAATATAATCCAACCAACCCAAATATCCCACAATTATCCTTATAACAAACCCAAATACTCTCCAACCAGCACAAATTCCTCATAACAAACTACCCAAATATATCCAACAACCAGCCCTAATAGTAGAACAAAGATGAAGGCACTGGATAGGATACACAGAACAGAAGACAACTGAGAGTATTACACAACAGGCCTTTTTTGGAATCCCCAAGGAAAAAAACAAAGAGGAAGACCAAAATATTCTTGGAGAAGACAAATGGAAGCAGAGATGAAGACGATGGGGAAGACATGGAATGATTTTAAAAGAATTGCAAGAAACAGAATGGCTTGGAATGTGTTGGTTGAAGACCTATGCTACAAAGGGAGTTGAAAGGTAGAAGTCCAAATATCTTCATAACAAACACTCTAAAACCAACATAAATTTCTCCAACCAGCCCAAATATCCCATACCAGCCCAAATATACCACATAACCCATATATCTCACACCAGGCCATATATCCCACATCAACCTAATTATACCACAGGAGACAAATAATAATAAATGAATATTATTATAGAGGGAAACTTCCAACCAAATATACCACATAACCCATATATCTCACACCACGCCATATATCCCACATCAGCCTAATTATACCACAGGAGACAAATAATAATAAATGAATATTATTATAGAGGGAAACTTCCGAGGCGATAATCAGCGAATCAATTCAGAGGAAGTGGTATGTTTACAGCACTCAGAAAAAATGACAAATAATCAGCAGAAAAAATGACAAATAATCAACAGAAAAAAATGACAAATAACAGAAAAAATGACAAATAATCAACAGAAAAAATGACAAATAATCAACAGAAAAAGTGACAAATAATCAACAGAAAAAATTACAAATAATCAACAATAGAAATAAATAAATAAAAAAAACAAAGAACAATATATGTACCAAAGCAGGATCAAACCCGTACTCAGTGGCACACCGCCTGGCCATGAAAAGCCAAACACTAGGGAACACTGCCACTCAGCTAACTAAATATCCCACACCAGCCCAAATATACCATGAATGTTCTCATAACAAACCTAAATATTCTCCAAACAGCTCAGATGATCATGAAAACTCACTTCAATATATCCGGGGACATCTCCATTAGGTTTTGGAGGTGGTCTCCAGTCTCTGGAGGGTTTGCTGAGATTTTCTGTGATGAACCAATTCAGTCTTGGCCAACCTAAGAAAACATATACAAAAGTATGTACTTATAAGCGCCATGGAGACAATACTGCACAATGAACAAGACACAAGACAAATGTACTAATCTATCCATCTATCTCTTATTCGCCAGTAGTTATGTTATGTTATGTTATGTTCAAATCATCATTACTGCACACTAGACAAATCCATAGGTGCTCTGATTTTCCCCTTGAAATAATGAGAATCTCCTAAGAGAACCCTAGTCCAGGTGAATGAACTCTATAGGATGGCCTTGTGATCCATCGGTGTGAATAGATTTTTGGTGACAACTTTGCCAGGCCAGCTGCCATTTTGACCTTTTTTAAAATTTTTAACTGCCAGGAGTTCTTTAATGTGTATGAGTGCATACGTGACCTCATGTTTTTTGCCATTATCCAAGAGGGTTAGAGATCGGATCTCACCACCCAGAGGCCAGGGGAAGGGTAAAGTCATGAAAAAAACATCGATTCAGTTTTCTTTTATTTTGAAAAATATTCCCTCTTGTGGAACTGAAAACAGAGACCTTCCTGTATAGAAGTCGACCTATTTGTGCCTCTAGACTACCTAGCTCCCATCGCCTGATCACCTGAAGTATTGTCTCTTTGTAGTTATTGAAGTGGCCCATATAGTTTTGCCTGTAGTGTTAGATCAATGGACAAATTGGTTTTCCTCAGTCCACTATATTCAATACAGTCTTGAAGTATGTGTTAAGCAGTCTGGGGTGTCTCTCTACTATATTCAGTACAGTCTTGAAGTATGTGTTCTGATGACAACGTATAAGACAATGTATGCCACAGAGAAACAAGACAAACTATACCACAAGTATAAGACAATGTATGCCACAGAGAAACAAGACAAACTATACCACAACTATAAGACAATGTATGCCACAGAGAAACAAGACAAACTATACCACAAGTATAAGACAATGTATGCCACAGAGAAACAAGACAAACTATACCACAAGTATAAGACAACATATGCCACAGAGAAACAAAACAAACTATACCACAAGTATAAGACAACATATGCCACAGAGAAACAAGACAAACTATACCACAAGTATAAGACAATGTATGCCACAGAGAAACAAGACAAACTATACCGCAACTATAAGACAACATATGCCAGAGAGAAACAAGACAACATATGCCACAGAGAAACAAGACAAACTATACCACAAGTATAAGACAACATATGCCACAGAGAAACAAGACAAACTATACCACAAGTATAAGACAATGTATGCCACAGAGAAACAAGACAAACTATACCACAAGTATAAGACAACATATGCCACAGAGAAACAAAACAAACTATACCACAAGTATAAGACAATGTATGCCACAGAGAAACAAGACAAACTATACCACAAGTATAAGACAATGTATGCCACAGAGAAACAAGACAAACTATACCGCAACTATAAGACAACATATGCCAGAGAGAAACAAGACAACATATGCCACAGAGAAACAAGACAAACTAGAACACAAGTATAAGACAACATATGCCACAGAGAAACAAGACAAACTATACCACAACTATAAGACAAAGTATGCCACAGAGAAACAAGACAAACTATACCACAAGTATAAGACAACATATGCCACAGAGAAACAAGACAAACTATACCGCAACTATAAGACAACGTATGCCACAGAGAAACAAGACAAACTATACCACAAGTATAAGACAACGTATGCCACAGAGAAACAAGACAAACTATACCACAACTATAAGACAATATATACAACAGAGAAACAAGACAAACTATACCACAAGTGTAAGACAACGTATGCCACAGAGAAACAAGACAAAATATCATTATCAAGTACCGGGTCTATTGGCGTAGGTGATCATGTCTCTCCACAACTTTTGATCTCGGCAGCTATTTATCATTTCTGTTGTTGACCTTCTGCCAAGCCATTCCCTTAAGCTGTCTGTTATTTTTTCTCTTTGCTTCCCTCTATCTCTTTGTCCCTCAATTTTTCCAGTTGTTACAATATATTCCAGTTGTTCTCTTCTCATTACATAGCCAAAAAATGATGACTGTCTCTTCCTAATATTGGAAATTAGTTCTCTTTTTGCTTTGACCTCTTTCAGAACGTTTTCATTAGTCTTCTTAGCTGTCCATGGTATTCTAAATATTCTTCTGTAAAACCACATTTCTACAGACTCCAGTGATTTTCTTGTCTGTTGTCCTATTGTCCATGATTCGCATCCATATGTTAAGGCTGGCTCTACATAACATTTAAGAACTCTTTTTCTTGTTTCTATTGTCAAAAATGGATTGCATAGTATCTTCCTCATTTTTTGGAAAGCTGCTTTTGCCTGAGCCATTCTGCATCTCAACTCTTTTGTACATCTTCCGTCTGAGGTTAACAAAGTTCCCAAATATTTAAATTCATTTACCTGTTTTAATATTGTTTCACTTGTCTTTATTTTGCACTGACTTGTCTTTTATAAGACAACGTATGCCACATAGAAACAAGACAAACTATACCACAAGTATAAGATAACGTATGCCACAGAGAAACAAGACAAACTATACCACGAGTATAAGATAACGTATGCCACAGAGAAACAAGACAAACTATACCACAAGTATAAGATAACGTATGCCACAGAGAAACAAACAAAACAACTTTGAGAAGAGAGATGAAAATAGAGAGGAAAAAGATGGCAAAGGCCTGGGATGATGTTAATAAATGGCACAAAACAAGACGGCCTGGAAAATGCTAGTTGAAGACCTGTACTCCATTACTTAAAAGGAACAGGAAGAAGACCCCAAGTGTTTACAAAGGATACATAAACAGGTTAATTCTATATTACAATCTGTTTATGTAGACTCTCCCTTATACAATCTATTTATCTATCGACCTTTCGAGCTGTAGTTGGCCCATAGGGCATAGACCCAGATACTCTTTCGAGCTGTAGTTGGCCCATAGGGCATAGACTCAGATACTCTTTCGAGCTGTAGTTGGCCCATAGGGCATAGACCCAGATACTCTTTCGAGCTGTAGTTGGCCCATAGGGCATAGACCCAGATACTCTTTCGAGCTGTAGTTGGCCCATAGGGCATAGACCCAGATACTCTTTCGAGCTGTAGTTGGCCCATAGGGCATAGACCCAGATACTCTTTCGAGCTGTAGTTGGCCCATAGGGCATAGACTCAGATACTCTTTCGAGCTGTAGTTGGCCCATAGGGCATAGACTCAGATACTCTTTCGAGCTGTAGTTGGCCCATAGGGCATAGACTCAGATTCTCTTTCGAGCTGTAGTTGGCCCATAGGGCATAGACTCAGATTCTCTTTCGAGCTGTAGTTGGCCCATAGGGCATAGACTCAGATTCTCTTTCGAGCCGTAGTTGGCCCATAGGGCATAGACTCAGATTCTCTTTCGAGCCGTAGTTGGCCCATAGGGCATAGACTCAGATTCTCTTTCGAGCCGTAGTTGGCCCATAGGGCATAGACTCAGATTCTCTTTCGAGCTGTAGTTGGCCCATAGGGCATAGACTCAGATTCTCTTTCGAGCCGTAGTTGGCCCATAGGGCATAGACTCAGATTCTCTTTCGAGCTGTAGTTGGCCCATAGGGCATAGACTCAGATTCTCTTTCGAGCTGTAGTTGGCCCATAGGGCATAGACTCAGATTCTCTTTCGAGCCGTAGTTGGCCCATAGGGCATAGACTCAGATTCTCTTTCGAGCTGTAGTTGGCCCATAGGGCATAGACTCAGATTCTCTTTCGAGCCGTAGTTGGCCCATAGGGCATAGACTCAGATTCTCTTTCGAGCTGTAGTTGGCCCATAGGGCATAGACTCAGATTCTCTTTCCCTGTTTCAAAATTTCCTTTCTAGCAGTCTCAATCCTTGCAAAGATCTTTTATCAAATCTCGCCATTAGTCTCTGTTCTATGCAAGCATCTTGATTTCATTGATGGAGACGATTCCTGCTGCTTTTGCCTTCCTGATCAATGTTCTTCTCAGTGTTTCTCTGGGTCAGCCTCTTTTCTTCCTAACTGTTATTTCTCACTTGAGGGCTTGCTATGCTGTTTAGTTATTATCCCTTCTCATCACATGTTCAATTAATGTCCAACATCTTTTCTTGATTACTGATGATGTTAGTGGTTGATTGGTGACTTCTCTCATTTCCTTGTTTGTTTTGCATTCGTTCCATGCTTATACAATTCCATAGTAAAAATTACGGATACTTGAATGTAACATTAGGAGCTCTATAAATAGTATTTTCTTTGAATTTTTTACATACAACTGTGTGTTTACACTAGGAAAGAAACAGGGACTCAAGATTTCTTGGCTCAGGTTAATTTATGACATAAAATTTGACCGCATAGGCCGGACATGTTATATTGTCTTTTCATATGGCTGCTGATATTATGTCGGGCTACCTTACAGCATTATGCACTGCATTTCCCAAGTTACTAAGGGTTTTTTAATGTCAGCCGGCGAACAAGGAAACTTCTCTGGTCACAGAAGAAAGAAAAGGGGAGGGAACGAACAATTTCTTGAAAATTGGTAAATTTTTTTCACATCACATAAGATCCTATCTCGTGCAATGGGAAAAAAATCCTACATCAATGGAAGGAAACAAATCCATCACTTAGGAGTCACAAGAAGTAGTAATTAGGAAGGTACATCTATCTATCTATCTATCTATCTATCTATCTATCTATCTATCTATCTATCTATCTATCTATCTATCTATCTATCTATCTATCTATCTATCTATCTATCTATCTATCTATCTATCTATCTATCTATCTATCTATCTATCTATCTATCTATCTATCTATCTATCTATCTATCTATCTATCTATCTATCTATCTATCTATCTATCTATCTATCTATCTATCTATCTATCTATCTATCTATCTATCTATCTATCTATCTATCTATCTATCTATCTATCTATCTATCTATCTATCTATCTATCTATCTATCTATCTATCTATCTATCTATCTATCTATCTATCTATCTATCTATCTATCTATCTATCTATCTATCTATCTATCTATCTATCTATCTATCTATCTATCTATCTATCTATCTATCTATCTATCTATCTATCTATCTATCTATCTATCTATCTGTCCTTTCGAGCCGAAGACGGCACATAGGGCAGAACCAGAATCTCAAAACAGAAACCTTGCGTGCCAAAATGGCACATATTGCAGAGATCACTGCTTCTAAAATCGATGGCTCTGTTTCAATAACAATAGTTTTTACAATGACAGCTTGTCAAGCCATCGATCAATCTCCTTAGTCGCCTCTTACGACATGCCTGGAAGGTCACAGTGTCACTATTCTTTACTCATAATGAGACCCCGGTAAGAAAACAGGAAGGAAGGTACATAGAAGGGGGTAATGTTTGACCACGGCAAACTGTCAAATTTTGACAAATTGTATTTTTATGTGGTAATTTTCACTGCTATATCGTAATTTAGAGCTAAGACAAAGTTTCTGCATGGGCACAAAATCGAGACCCCCAAAAAAATTAATTTTTTATGTGAATATTTTGGAGAACAAAATAAAATGAGCCAAAGGCACGGTTACAACTTTTCAGTGGTAAGAGAGGATATAAAACACATCACAACATTGCTGCAAAAATTAACCTTCTTCAAAAACACAGACAATACAATACATGCAGAGACTAGACAATATATAATATAAACTGACACTTATCTATATGTCATGTGCCTGTAAGACCATCATGAGTGAAATATGGGAGATTTATAAGTCAGAATATTTTGAAAGAATATGAAAACAAAACAGAAAACATTTTGAAAGAAAATGAAAACAAAATAGAAAACATTTTGAAAGAATATGAAAACAAAACAGAAAACATTTTGAAAGAATATGAAAACAAAACAGAAAACATTTTGAAAGAATATGAAAAACTAAACAGAAACATTTTGAAAGATTATGAAAAACTAAACAGAAAACATTTTGAAAGAATATGAAAACAAAACAGAGACATTTTGAAAGAATATGAAAACAAAACAGAAAACATTTTGAAAGATTATGAAAAACTAAACAGAAAACATTTTGAAAGAATATGAAAACAAAACAGAAAACATTTTGAAAGAATATGAAAATAAAACAGAAGACATTTTGAAAGAATATGAAAACAAAACAGATAACATTTGAAAGAATATGAAAAACTAAACAGAAAACATTTTGAAAGATTATGAAAAACTAAACAGAAAACATTTTGAAAGAATATGAAAACAAAACAGAGACATTTTGAAAGAATATGAAAACAAAACAGAAAACATTTTGAAAGAATATGAAAATTAAACAGAAAACATTTTGAAAGAATATGAAAACAAAACAGAAAACATTTTGAAAGAATATGAAAAACTAAACAGAAAACATTTTGAAAGATTATGAAAAACTAAACAGAAAACATTTTGAAAGAATATGAAAACAAAACAGAGACATTTTGAAAGAATATGAAAATAAAACAGAAAACATTTGAAAGAATATGAAAAACTAAACAGAAACCATTTTGAAAGAATATGAAACAAAACAGAAACATTTTGAAAGAATATGAAAACAAAACAGAAGACATTTTGAAAGAATATGAAAACAAAACAGAAAACATTTTGAAAAAATATGAAAACAAAACAGAAAACATTTTGAAAGAATATGAAAAACTAAACAGAAAACATTTTGAAAGAATATGAAAACAAAACAGAAAACATTTTGAAAGAATATGAAAACAAAACAGAAGACATTTTGAAAGAATATGAAAAACTAAACAGAAAACATTTTGAAAGAATATAAAACAAAACAGAGACATTTTGAAAGAATATGAAAACAAAACAGATAACATTTTGAAAGAATATGAAAACTAAACAGAAAACATTTTGAAAGAATATGAAAACAAAACAGAAAACATTTTGAAAGAATATGAAAAACTAAACAGAAACATTTTGAAAGAATATGAAAAACTAAACAGAAAACATTTTGAAAGAATATGAAAAACTAAACAGAAAACATTTTGAAAGAATATGAAAATAAAACAGAAACATTTTGAAAGAATATGAAAACAAAACAGATAACATTTTGAAAGAATATGAAAAACTAAACAGAAAACATTTTGAAAGATTATGAAAAACTAAACAGAAAACATTTTGAAAGAATATGAAACAAAACAGAGACATTTTGAAAGAATATGAAAACAAAACAGAAAACATTTTGAAAGAATATGAAAAATTAAACAGAAAACATTTTGAAAGAATATGAAAACAAAACAGAAAACATTTTGAAAGAATATGAAAAACTAAACAGAAAACATTTTGAAAGATTATGAAAAACTAAACAGAAAACATTTTGAAAGAATATGAAAACAAAACAGAGACATTTTGAAAGAATATGAAAATAAACAGAAAACATTTTGAAAGAATATGAAAAACTAAACAGAAACCATTTTGAAAGAATATGAAAACAAAACAGAAAACATTTTGAAAGAATATGAAAACAAAACAGAAGACATTTTGAAAGAATATGAAAACAAAACAGAAACATTTTGAAAAAATATGAAAACAAAACAGAAACATTTTGAAAGAATATGAAAAACTAAACAGAAAACATTTTGAAAGAATATGAAAACAAAACAGAAACATTTTGAAAGAATATGAAAACAAAACAGAAGACATTTTGAAAGAATATGAAAAACTAAACAGAAAACATTTTGAAAGAATATGAAAACAAAACAGAGACATTTTGAAAGAATATGAAAACAAAACAGATAACATTTTGAAAGAATATGAAAACTAAACAGAAAACATTTTGAAAGAATATGAAAACAAAACAGAAAACATTTTGAAAGAATATGAAAAACTAAACAGAAAACATTTTGAAAGAATATGAAAAACTAAACAGAAAACATTTTGAAAGAATATGAAAAACTAAACAGAAAACATTTTGAAAGAATATAAAAACTAACAGAAAACATTTTGAAAGAATATGAAAAACTAAACAGAAAACATTTTGAAAGAATATGAAAAACTAAACAGAAAACATTTTTAAAGAATATGAAAAACTAAACAGAATATTTTTTTTACTCCAGCAAAAAACAATACCTGTCCAACAGCATAAATGTTAGAAAACCTGGAAAGACCCGGCCTTTGATGACCTACCTTTAAAAGTAATCACCTCTCCGCTGGATGTCTTGGGCAGACCTTTGTAGCAGTTTTCTGAAGTCAATGCCCAGCACACATTGAGACTGCCCAGCAGGAAGCCAACACCTGTCCCACCAGCATCCTACATCAAGGAGACAAGGTTTTTATCACAACAAAAAGGGCACAACTACAGATGTTAGTTTCTAGGAACATCTCTACACTTAATAGTTCAAATTTGGCAGCATTACTGCAAATAAGTCGGGTATTCCCATATCTGTTGTGCTGCCCTTTCCAATAACCAGCCATAAGGTATCTTGATCCTTCCCGTAGTGCTGGACATCGATATGACTCATTTTGTTATTCACCATCCATCTCTATTCTTGTCAAGATATTTGATCTTATCAAAAAAGTCTATGCCTGCCAACTTTGCTTCCCTTATAAGTGTTCATTTTAGTGTCTCTAGGTCTTCCTCTTTTCTGTATCCTGATGTTTCCAATAGAAAAGCCTGTTTCGGAATTCTCTCGTTGCCTTTTCTCAAAACATGTCCATTTTCTCTTTCTAATTGTAGATGAGATCATTGGTTGCATGGCCATTTCCCTTATCTCTAGTCTTGAATTTGGTGCATTGTACCCAGTACTTTTCTTATGCACTTTTCAAAAGTATGTACTTTTCTCTCTGGCCATAAGGTATCTATCTATTGACCTTTCGAGCCGTAACCGGCCCATAGGGCGTAGACCAAGATACACTTTCTCCTATATGAATTTTTTGTTCTTGCAGTTTTCTTTTAAAGATATTTTATCAAATCTCGCCATCTGTCTCTGTTCTGTGCAAGCAGTTCTATCTCATTGAGGGAGCGATTCCTGCTGCTCTTGCCTCTCTCATCAATGTTCTTCTCAGTGTCTCCCTGGGTCTTCCTATGCCTATGAAACGTAGGCCATAAGGTATGCATACTGATAATTCATTCTATGTATGTTCTGGGTTTCCTGCTGAATGAGGATTTTCTGGTCATGGTAGCCGGAGTTTGTTCCGTTGCTGTGGTGATTGTATCCAGGGTGTTGTTTGAGGTGGCCATCTCTCATCTTCTAAAAAGGTGAACAGCAAAGTTACACGCTCATTTTTCTAAACTTTGGTCACAATTGGCACTGTGACACAAACAGTATCCTATCACAGAGTCTCTAATCATCTTGACATGCTCATTTTTCTAAACTTTGCTCACAGTTGGCACTGTGACAGTTACAGTATCCTATCACAGAGTCTCTAATCATCTTGACATGCTCACTTTTCTAAACTTTGGTCACAGTTGGCACTGTGACAGTTACAGTATCCTATCACAGAGTCTCTAATCGTCTTTTCATTTGTTTGTCTACTGTCCATGATTTGCTTCCATAGGTCAGAATTGGCCCTATATAGCACAGATGAACTCTCTTTCTCACTTCTATTGACATAGACTTGTATAAGATGTTTTAAGCAAATACTGCACAATAATTTTTAAAAAATCACAGACAACCATATATGAAACATGTAACATTGTTACAGGTTGTGTGTGTACTCACATTTGAACTGCTGCCATTCCTCTTGGACACTGGTACCTCAACGGGCACTGCCACCACTCCAGCCATGATACAACCAAAGAAAGCACATGCAAATGAGATGGGGTCGTTATTTGGATAGACTAGAGCCACCTGCAACATAATATTCACATAACAAATAACAGCAGCCTGCAATATAACACTGATATAAAACACGTGTACAACTGCCTGCAATATAACATTTATACAATAAATAACAGCAATATTTTGTTCTTACATGATATAAAACATATTAAAGTTATTTTGTTCTTACATGATATAAAACATATAAAAGTTATTTTGTTCTTACATTATATAAAACATATAAAAGTTATTTTGTTCTTACATGATATAAAACATATAAAAGTTATTTTGTTCTTACATTATATAAAACATATAAAAGTTATTTTGTTCTTACATTATATAAAACATATAAAAGTTATTTTGTTCTTACATTATATAAAATATATAAAAGTTATTTTGTTCTTACATTACATAAAACATATAAAAGTTATTTTGTTCTTACATTACATAAAACATATAAAAGTTATTTAGCTCTTACATTATATAAAACATATAAAAGTTATTTAGCTCTTACATTATATAAAACATATAAAAGTTATTTAGCTCTTACATTATATAAAACGTATAAAAGTTAACCAAACCTAATCAGACCAGCACTTACCCTATCTCCTTGCCTGACTGGCTCCCCCTTCTGTCCAACTTTGTACAAAAGACTATATGCAATCTTCTGAGTTCTACTCAGCAGTTTCCCATATGACAGATTATAAAATGGTTTCCCATTGGCATCCAGCACTGTGACAGCACTAGCTTTGTATGTGGATGAACCATATCTTCTCAATGCCCCTTCTAGATCAACTGGCAACCCAGAGGGAATCTGTTCAGTTTAAAAGAAAAGAAAGAAACAATTCATTATTTATTTATCTCTGTTTGGTCAGTAATATGGAAATAATAATCCTGAAGGCAAAACAGGCATTCAACGACACAATTCAATGACACAATTCAATGACACAATTCAATGACACAATTCAATGACACAATTCAATGATGCAATTCAATGATGCAATTCAATGTTACAATTCAATGACGCAATTCAATGACATAATTCAATTATGCAATTCACTGTTACAATTCAACGACACAATTCAATGACACAATTCAATGATGCAATTCAATGTTACAATTCAATGACGCAATTCAATGACATAATTCAATGACACAATTCAATGATGCAATTCAATGTTACAATTCAATGACACAATTCAATGACATAATTCAATGACATAATTCAATGACACAATTCAATTATGCAATGCAATGGATACAATTCAATGACACATTTCAATGACGCAATTCAATTATGCAATTCAATGTTACAATTCAATGACGCAATTCAATGACGCAATTCAATGACGCAATTCTATGATGCAATTCAATGATGCAATTCAATGTTACAATTCAATGATGCAGTTCAATGATGCAATTCAATGACGCAATTCAATGATGCAATTCAATGACGCAATTCAATGACGCAATTCAATGACGCAATTCAATGATGCAATTCAATGACACAATTCAATGTTACAATTCAATGATGCAATTCAATGATGCAATTCAATGTTACAATTCAATGACGCAATTCAATGACACAATTCAATGGACACAATTCAATGACACAATTCAATGACACAATTCAATGACGCAATTCAATTACACAATTCAATGACGCAATTCAATGTTACAATTCAATGACGCAATTCAATGACGCAATTCAATGACGCAATTCAATGACGCAATTCAATTACGCAATTCAATGACGCAATTCAATGACGCAATTCAATGACGCAATTCAATGACACAATTCAATGACACAATTCAATGGACACAATTCAATGACACAATTCAATGACACAATTCAATGACACAATTCAATTACGCAATTCAATGTTACAATTCAATGACACAATTCAATGGACACAATTCAATGACACAATTCAATGGACACAATTCAATGACACAATTCAATGACACAATGCAATGACACAATTCAATGACACAATTCAATGACGCAATTCAATGACACAATTCAATGACGCAATTCAGTGTTGCAATTCAATGACACAATTCAATGACGCAATTCAATGATGCAATTCAATGACGCAATTCAATGTTACAATTCAATGACGCAATTCAATGACACAATTCAATTACACAATTCAATGACACAATTCAATGACGCAATTCAATGACGCAATTCAATGACGCAATTCAATGACGCAATTCAATGACACAATTCAATGACACAATTCAATGACACAATTCAATGACACAATTCAATGACACAATTCAATGACACAATTCAATGACACAATTCAATGACGCAATTCAATTACACAATTCAATGACGCAATTCAATGTTGCAATTCAATGACGCAATTCAATGACGCAATTCAATGACGCAATTCAATGACGCAATTCAATGACGCAATTCATTCAATGACGCAATTCAATGACACAATTCAATGACACAATTCAATGACGCAATTCAATGACACAATTCAATGACACAATTCAATGACACAATTCAATGACACAATTCAATGACACAATTCAATGACACAATTCAATGACACAATTCAATTACACAATTCAATGTTACAATTCAATGACACAATTCAATGGACACAATTCAATGACACAATTCAATGACACAATTCAATGACACAATGCAATGACACAATTCAATGACACAATTCAATGACGCAATTCAATGACACAATTCAATGACACAATTCAATGACACAATTCAGTGTTACAATTCAATGACACAATTCAATGACGCAATTCAATGATGCAATTCAATGATGCAATTCAATGTTACAATTCAATGACGCAATTCAATGACACAATTCAATTACACAATTCAATGACGCAATTCATGACGCAATTCAATGACGCAATTCAATGACGCAATTCAATGACGCAATTCAATGACACAATTCAATGGACACAATTCAATGACACAATTCAATGACACAATTCAATGACACAATTCAATGACACAATTCAATGACACAATTCAATTACGCAATTCAATGACGCAATTCAATGTTACAATTCAATGACACAATTCAATGGACACAATTCAATGACACAATTCAATGACACAATTCAATGGACAAATTCAATGTTACAATTCAATGACACAATTCAATGGACACAATTCAATGACACAATCAATGACACATTCAATGGACACAATTCAATGACACAATTCAATGACACAATTCAATGACACAATTCAATGACACAATTCATGATGCAATTCAATGATGCAATTCAATGTTACGACTCAATGACGCAATTCAATGACGCAATTCAATTACACAATTCAATGACACAATTCAATGATGCAATTCAATGATGCAATTCATGACACAATTCAATGACACAATTCAATGACGCAATTCAATGATGCAATTCAATGTTACAATTCAATGACACAATTCAATGACACAATTCAATGACACAATTCAATGACGCAATTCAATGACGCAATTCAATGACACAATTCAATGACACAATTCAATGACACAATTCAATGGACACAATTCAATGACACAATTCAATGACACAATCAATTACACATTCAATTACGCAATTCAATGACGCAATTCAATGTTACATTTCAATGACACAATTCAATGGACACAATTCAATGACACAATTCATGACGCAATTCAATGACGCAATTCAATGACGCAATTCAATGACGCAATTCAATGACGCAATTCAATGACACAATTCAATGACACAATTCAATGGACACAATTCAATGACACAATTCAATGACACAATTCAATGACACAATTCAATGACACAATTCAATGACACAATTCAATGGACACAATTCAATGACACAATTCAATGACACAATTCAATGACACAATTCAATGGACACAATTCAATGACACAATTCAATGTTACAATTCAATGACACAATTCAATGGACACAATTCAATGACACAATTCAATGACGCAATTCATGACGCAATTCAATGACGCAATTCAATGACGCAATTCAATGACACAATTCAATGACACAATTCAATGGACACAATTCAATGACACAATTCAATGACACAATTCAATGACACAATTCAATGACACAATTCAATGACACAATTCAATTACGCAATTCAATGACGCAATTCAATGTTACAATTCAATGACACAATTCAATGGACACAATTCAATGACACAATTCAATGACACAATTCAATGGACACAATTCAATGACACAATTCAATGACACAATTCAATGACACAATTCAATGACACAATTCAATGATGCAATTCAATGATGCAATTCAGTGTTACAATTCAATGACACAATTCAATTACACAATTCAATGACACAATTCAATGACACAATTCATGATGCAATTCAATGATGCAATTCAATGTTACGACTCAATGACGCAATTCATGACGCAATTCAATTACACAATTCAATGACACAATTCAATGACACAATTCAATGACACAATTCAATGATGCAATTCAATGATGCAATTCAATGACACAATTCAATGACACAATTCAATGACGCAATTCAATGATGCAATTCAATGTTACAATTCAATGACACAATTCAATGACACAATTCAATGACACAATTCAATGACGCAATTCAATGACGCAATTCAATGACACAATTCAATGACACAATTCAATGACACAATTCAATGGACACAATTCAATGACACAATTCAATGACACAATTCAATTACACAATTCAATTACGCAATTCAATGACGCAATTCAATGTTACAATTCAATGACACAATTCAATGGACACAATTCAATGACACAATTCAATGACACAATTCAATGGACACAATTCAATGACACAATTCAATGACACAATTCAATTACACAATTCAATTACGCAATTCAATGACGCAATTCAATGTTACAATTCAATGACACAATTCAATGGACACAATTCAATGACACAATTCAATGACACAATTCAATGGACACAATTCAATGACACAATTCAATGACACAATTCAATGACACAATTCAATGATGCAATTCAATGATGCAATTCAGTGTTACAATTCAATGACACAATTCAATTACACAATTCAATGACACAATTCAATGACGCAATTCAAGGATGCAATTCAATGTTACAATTCAATGACGCAATTCAATGACACAATTCAATTACACAATTCAATGACACAATTCAATGATGCAATTCAATGATGCAATTCAATGTTACAATTCAATGACACAATTCAATGACACAATTCAATGGACACAATTCAATGACACAATTCAATGACACAATTCAATGACACAATTCAATGACACAATTCATGGACACAATTCAATGACACAATTCAATGACACAATTCAATGACACAATTCAATGACACAATTCAATTACACAATTCAATTACACAATTCAATGCGCAATTCAAGGCACAATTCAATGACACAATTCAATGATGCAATTCAATGATACAATTCAATGACACAGTCTTTATTCTAACAGTGTGCAACCAGTGCCAGACCTGGATACTACTAGACTTAGAGCAATTAGAAAAAAGCCACCACTGAAATGAAATATAAAAGATGCATGACAGGAAACAGATGAGAAAATATAAATAATCCCCACTATTGAATTTATACAAGAGAACCTCAAAGTGAGCCCTCAAATGAGAACCAGAGGGAAAAGAAAGAGACTGATCTAGAAAAACATTAAAAAAGAACACTAAGATGAAAGGAAAGAACATCAGGCATCAGCTTTCTTGCCAAAATTGAGAGGTTCGCTCAGAACAGGGTCATGAGGCAAATTATAATACAAAGTCTGACACTTAATAGCAGAGATCGCAAGATTTGGAGAGTCAAGAATTGTTGCTCTGTGTACAATCTCGGACTTGAGAGGTCTTTGGGTAGATAAACTGGACGCGCATAAAAAATAACAGATAATGCGGTCTGACCAATTAATAAGATTGGAAGAACTAAATAAAACATGAATCAACTACTGTTAAGAGAATACTAAATCAAAGGGTTTAACAAGAGGGTTGACTGAAGAAACAATGAAACACTAGGAAACAGGACAGCAGGAGAAGTCAGTAAAATGGTAAAGACTATAAACTACAAGGTGTCCTTAAAAGTCTGGACACATAGGCAAAAATACATATTTTCAAGAAATGAAAATTTTTTAACATTTTATTAAATTGGAATATTAAATAACATTCTCATGTGATTTCCATCATTTGCGATGCAAAGGTTGATACGCTATGCAAAATTAACGTGAACTCAATGTCATAAATTCACATTGTTGTCAATTTTAGCACATCCACTCTTGATGTGTTCAATCAAGTGTGTTACATCTTGTGATTGTCATTGAGTTCACCTTCTCCTTTAGCATAAAAAAGTAAAGTAAAGTACCCCCGTCACGCCAAGTGGCGTATAGGGAATATGATGTTAGTGACCATAAATTTTACAGACCCTCGGCACATGATTTTTGGGATAATGTGGTCGGTATTACACCCATGCCGCTTTACTTTCCCAGAAAAAAAATCTGGTACCTATTTAAGGCTGGGTGAACCGGAAGCCGTCGGTTGGGATTGAACCCTATCTCTTGTCCTTTGTAGTCCAGTTCACTAACCACTGAGCTATAGCGGGTCCCTCCTTTAGCTTACCCCAGAAAATAAGTCAAGGGGACTAAGGTCAGGTGAACGAGGAGACCACTCCACATGACTACATCTTCCAATCCAGATAGGAAGCCAATCTCTATATTTTTGTCTATGTGTCCAGACATTAGCGACACCCTATAGATATCCCCATAACACGGAAGGCAAAACAAGAAGGAAAGAAGAAGTAGTAAGTAAAGTAATAGCACATGTAACAAACAAAAAGTAAATCATGAATCCTACCACCAGAGGATCTCCAGGCTGGGGTATAAGTTCTTTGCCTTCAGGTTTGGGGGCGTTCGGGTCTGTGGAAGGAGCTGTGGAAGAAAAGGAGCCTGTACAAATTTGAGGGAGACAAAATAAGGGTGTCTTCCCCCCCCCCCCCCCCACCTGAGCATCACACTTTTAGGGTGTCTGTAGCTTGGTGTAAAATGAATGGGTGGGTGGAAGGATGGATAGAAGCATGGATGAGTTGACTCAATGAATTAAGCTCTCAGAATTAAGGACACTAAAGTTGTCAGTCCTATGCAACAATCTTTGTTAATCCTATGCAACAATCTCTGTCAGTCCTATGCAACAATCTTTGTTAATCCTATGCAACAATCTTTGTTAATCCTATGCAACAATCTTTGTTAATCCTATGCAACAATCTTTGTTAATCCTATGCAACAATCTCTGTCAATCCTATGCAACAATCTCTGTCATCCTATGCAACAATCTCTGTTAGTCCTATGCAACAATCTCTGTCAATCCTATGCAACAATCTCCGTCAATCCTATGCAACAATCTCTGTTAGTCCTATGCAACAATCTTTGTTAATCCTATGCAACAATCTCAGTTCTATGCAACAATCTTTGTCAATCATATGCAACAATCTCTGACAGTCCTATGCAACAATCTTTGTTAATCCTATGCAACAATCTTTGTTAATCCTATGCAACAATATTTATTAATCCTATGCAACAATCTTTGTTAATCCTATGCAACAATCTCTGTCAGTCCTATGCAACAATCTTTGTTAATCCTATGCAACAATCTCGGTCAGTTCTATGCAACAATCTCTGTCAGTCCTATGCAACAATCTTTGTTAATCCTATGCAACAATCTCTGTAAGTCCTATGCAACAATCTTTGTTAATCCTATGCAACAATCTCTGTCAGTCCTATGCAACAATCTTTGTTAATCCTATGCAACAATCTCTGTCAGTCCTATGCAACAATCTTTGTTAATCCTATGCAACAATCTCTGTCAGTCCTATGCAACAATCTCTGTCAGTCCTATGCAACAATCTTTGTTAATCCTATGCAACAATCTTTGTTAATCCTATGCAACAATCTCGGTCAGTCCTATGCAACAATTTTTGTTAATCCTATGTAACAATCTCTGACAGTCCTATGCAACAATCTTTGTTAATCCTATGTAACAATCTCTGTCAGTCCTATGTAACAATCTCTGTCAGTCCTACCTATGTAACAATCTCTGTCAGTCCTACCTATGTAACAATCTCTGTCAGTCCTACCTATGTAACAATCTCTGTCAGTCCTACCTATGTAACAATCTCTGTCAGTCCTACCTATGTAACAATCTCTGTCAGTCCTACCTATGTAACAATCTCTGTCAGTCCTACCTATGCAAAAATCTTTGTTAATCCTATGCAACAATCTCTGTCAGTCCTACCTATGTAACAATCTCTGTCAGTCCTACCTATGTAACAATCTCTGTCAGTCCTACCTATGTAACAATCTCTGTCAGTCCTACCTATGCAAAAATCTTTGTTAATCCTATGCAACGATCTCAAACTCGGATGACTGGTGTCTCATTTGACCTCTATTAACTTGTTCAAATTGGTCGTGCTGACCAGGAGTAAACCTACTGCTAGCATCGCTTTAGAAATTATCAGGGTGCTCAAACTTCAAAAGAACAGGGTGCTAATATTTCCAAAGGTCAGGGTACTCAAAGCTCCAACAGTCAGGGTGTTCAAACTTCCAAAGGTCAGGGCACTCAAACTTCCAAAGGTCAGGGCACTCAAACTTCCAAAGTCAGGGCACTCAAACTTCCAAAGGTCAGGGCACTCAAACTTCCAAAGGTCAGGGCACTCAAACTTCCAAAGGTCAGGGCACTCAAACTTCAAAGGTCAGTGCACTCAACTTCCAAAGGTCAAAGCACTCAAACTTCCAAAGGTCAGTGCACTCAACTTCCAAAGGTCAGTGCACTCAAACTTCCAAAGGTCAGGGCACTCAAACTTCCAAAGGTCAGATATCATATTATGAAGGACATCACAGCTGCATTCATTATCGGTGCTGTTTGGCCTTATGCCTTTTGGCGTGTGCTGTGGCTGCTATGATGCTGCCTTTCTTTTGTTTGGATCCTTCAATGAGATGAGTTTCAATTCGGATGATTCCACTGGCATGGGCAGTTGAGTAATTATGAATTTTAATTTGTTTGCAGTGATACCGGGGCCTTCGACTAACCATAACTATTAACAGAATAACCCCCGCAACCCAAACTCTTCACGTCCTCTTAAACCCCTTTGGGTGACAAGGGAGAGACAAAGATCTAGTTCCTGTCTTTCTGGCAGCCTCAAATATTGTTGTTTGATACTGTTGCTGTGTTTCTCAGATGTTGTCAGTTCATCTCACTCTGAGTCCACAAAAGGCTCCTCATTCATCTCTCTTATAATATGTTTTATGTTGCAGTGTTTCTAAGATGCTGTCAGTCCATCTTAATCTGGGTCCACCACAGTTTGGTCTTCTTCCATCTCTTCTTTTAATACATGATTTGTAAACGTAAAGGCAAAGTACGAGAATTGAATCGGCATCTTAGCGCGCAAGGTTTCACCCATATGTACTCGGCCACCTATCCAGAAGTGTTCAGAGACTTTTGGACAGTGTCACTTCAAGCATCAAAACTCTCGATGCGAGACAGCATTCCTCACCTTCCCAGTGTACTACTACCCTAGTACCCATCTCTGCCAGCGGCTGGGTCGCCCGAAGGGGTATTTAATTTTTCTTTTCCAACCATGAGTATAACTCACACTGCTTCCAGCAGGAATCAAACACGGGTTGTCTGAACGTCAGTAGACTAGTTGAGTGGTCTTCCCAACTAGGCTACAGAGGCCTCCACATATTATTTATTGTCTTTGTATGTAGTTAAGAATAGATTCAATCTCTCTCTTACTACATCCTTACTGATTTTGTCTCTTCAGGCCACGATAATACTATGTAAAATACAAACGTACTGTACATCGGCTTCTTCTCTCTATCCTTTCACCACTCTACTGTTTGGGATGTCAAAACACCAATAAGTGTTCTATCATCATCATGTGCCATACCGGTTGGCGTAGGCGATCATATCCCTCCACAATCTTCTATCTACAGTGCATCGTATCAGTTCTATTGTTGACTGTTTTCCATGCCATGACACCAAGCTATCCAGTATTTTCTCTCTCTGTCGCCCACGATCTCTCTTTCCTTTTATTTTGCCAGTTGTAACCAAGTATTCCAACTTTCCTCTTCTCATGATGTGCCAGAAAAATGTTGATTGCTTCTTTCTGATGTTTTTTAAGACTCCCTTTTTGTGTTGGCCTCTTTGAGAACTTCCTCATTGGTCTTTTTAGCTGTCCAGGGAACTTTCAACATTCTTCTGAGAAATCCCATCTCTGTAGCCTCTAATTTTCTTTTCATTGTTTGTCTATTATCCATGATTCTATTCCATAGGTCAGAATTGGTTCTATATAGCACCGACGAACTCTCTTTCTCATTTCTATTGACATAGATTTGTTGCATAAGATATTTTTCATTTTCTGAAATGCTATTTTGGCCTGAGCTATTCTGCTTTTTATTTCTGTGGTGCATCTCCCATCTGATGTTATTATTGTGCCCGAGTATTTGAAATGTTGCACTTGTTTCAGATTTGTCTCGTTTATTTTTTTGCTGCATGATGGTGGTGATTGTTTCTTCGATGTAACCATTACTACTGTTTTCTTACTATTCAGACATACTATTAATCTACTGGTCTTCCAGAATTGGAAGAGAAGTGCACCAATGGACATTGAAACATGAACTAATATCAAACAAACAGAAAGAAATCACAAATGTTTTAACAAAATAAATGAAACATGAACTAATATCAAACACAAACAGAAAGAAATCACAAATGTTTTAACAAGATAAATGAAACATGAACTAATATCAAACACAAACAGAAAGAAATCACAAATGTTTTAACAAGATAAATGAAACATGAACTAATATCAAACACAAACAGAAAGAAATCACAAATGTTTTAACAAAATTAATGAAACATGAACTAATATCAAACACTAACAGAAAGAAATCACAAATGTTTAACAAAATTAATGAAACATGAACTAATATCAAACACTAACAGAAAGAAATCACAAATGTTTTAACAAAATTAATGAAACAAAACCATTACTAACTTTCCAAGGTAGCATCTTCCTCATCAATGAAGTACTCTCTTAGTGGTTTCCTCTTTGGTCTCTGCAAGATGCACAAACATACTCGCCAATTAATGAACATTGTGATATCAAGCACTAGAAATACCTGCCAATTAATGAACATTGTGATATCAAGCACTAGCAATACCTGCCAGTTAATGAACATTGTGATATCAAGCACTAGCAATACCTGCCAATTAATGAACATTGTGATATCAAGCACTAGAAATACCTGCCAGTTAATGAACATTGTGATATCAAGCACTAGCAATACCTGCCAGTTAATGAACATTGTGATATCAAGCACTAGCAATACCTGCCAGTTAATGAACATTGTGATATCAAGCACTAGCAATACCTGCCAGTTAATGAACATTGTGATATCAAGCACTAGAAATACCTGCCAGTTAATGAACATTGTGATATCAAGCACTAGCAATACCTGCCAGTTAATGAACATTGTGATATCAAGCACTAGAAATACCTGCAGTTAATGAACATTGTGATATCAAGCACTAGAAATACCTGCCAGTTAATGAACATTGTGATATCAAGCACTAGCAATACCTGCCAGTTAATGAACATTGTGATATCAAGCACTAGCAATACCTGTCAGTTAATGAACATTGTGATATCAAGCACTAGAAATACCTGCAGTTAATGAACATTGTGATATCAAGCACTAGCAATACCTGCCAGTTAATGAACATTGTGATATCAGCACTAGCAATACCTGCCAGTTAATGAACATTGTGATATCAAGCACTAGCAATACCTGTCAGTTAATGAACATCATGATATCAAGCACTAGCAATACCTGCCAGTTAATGAACATCATGATATCAAGCACTAGCAATACCTGTCTGTAATGAACATCATGATATCAAGCACTAGCAATACCTGTCTGCTAATGAACATCATATCAAGCACTAGCAATACCTGCCAGTTAATGAACATCATGATATCAAGCACTAGCAATACCTGCCAGTTAATGAACATCATGATATCAAGCACTAGCAATACCTGTCTGTTAATGAACATCGTGGTATCAAGCACTAGAAATACCTGCCAGTTAATGAACATCATGATATCAAGCACTAGCAATACCTGTCTGCTAATGAACATTGTGGTATCAGCACTAGAAATACCTGTCTGTTAATGAACATCGTGATATCAAGCACTAGAATACCTGTCAGTTAATGAACATTGTGATATCAAGCACTAGAAATACCTGCCAGTTAATGAACATTGTGATATCAAGCACTAGCAATACCTGTCAGTTAATGAACATCATGATATCAAGCACTAGCAATACCTGCCAGTTAATGAACATCATGATATCAAGCACTAGCATACCTGTCTGTTAATGAACATCATGATATCAAGCACTAGCAATACCTGTCTGCTAATGAACATCATATCAAGCACTAGCAATACCTGCCAGTTAATGAACATCATGATATCAAGCACTAGCAATACCTGCCAGTTAATGAACATCATGATATCAAGCACTAGCAATACCTGTCTGTTAATGAACATCGTGGTATCAAGCACTAGAATACCTGCCAGTTAATGAACATCATGATATCAAGCACTAGCAATACCTGTCTGCTAATGAACATTGTGGTATCAAGCACTAGAAATACCTGTCTGTTAATGACATCGTGGTATCAAGCACTAGAAATACCTGCCAGTTAATGAACATCATGATATCAAGCACTAGCAATACTGTCTGCTAATGAACATCGTGGTATCAAGCACTAGAAATACCTGCCAGCTAATGAACATCATGATATCAAGCACTAGCAATACCTGCCAGTTAATGAACATCATGATATCAAGCACTAGCAATACCTGTCTGTTAATGAACATCATGATATCAAGCACTAGCAATACTGCCAGTTAATGAACATCATGATATCAAGCACTAGCAATACCTGTCTGTTAATGAACATCATGATATCAAGCACTAGTAGTACCTGTCTGCTAATGAACATCGTGATATCAAGCACTAGCAATACCTGTCTGCTAATGAACATCATGATATCAAGCACTAGCAATACCTGTCTGATAAACTGTGACTGCTCTATTGGGAATATTTGTACACAAACTCAGATCAGGAAGTCTTGAAAGTCTGTTGTTGTTGTTGTGGATCCAGTGACCTTTGAGCTGATGCCCTTAGGCCCAATGCCATGTAGTAGTATCTGCAGGTATTTCTAAGTTCTGCTGTGGTTCTGTACAGAGTGTTCCATTTGGAGGGTCTTTGAGAAATAGTGTTGTTTCTGTTGTCGGTGAGTTTTGGCCATTGAAACAGGTGATGTTCTGTCAGTGAGCTTTGGGCTTTGAAACAGTAGTGTTCTAATGTCAGTGAGCTTTGGGCATTGAAACAGGTGATGTTCTACAGTTTCTTGTGGGTGATTACAGAGTGGACATACTGGGGTATGGTTTTGTTGTATTCTATTAATGTGGTTATTTAGCATAACATGTCCTGTTCTCAAACTGAAGATGGTGGTTTGGTCTCTTCTTGTTAGGTGTTGATGTTGTCTTGTGGATTTTGTCTTGCCATATATTTAAAAAGCTCTCTCCCTGTTTTCCCATGGCCCATCCATTCAACCACTCCTCTCTACTGTTGGAGTTTATGACTTGTTTGGCTGTGTCTAGTGTGATGGATGTATGTATCTGTCTGGATCCTCTCTTGGCTAATGTATCTGCCTTATCATTCCCTGGTATGTTTGAGTGTCCCAGAATCCATTGCATCACCAATCTTATGTCATGTGTTTCAATGTCTGCATCTATGATAAGCTGTGTGAGTTTTGGTTTGTTCATATTGTTTTCCAGTATTTGCAGAGCCAATTTGGAATCCCTTGTAAGTCTGATAAAACTGTTTCCCTCAGACAGACAAATCTAATTATATTCAGATGTATCATTTCAGGACGATTAACAAAACCAAAGGCTCGGGAAGCAGTCGCAAACAAACGCGTGTTGAAATGATTGGTCTGGATTACAAGGTGCAAAATACAGTGCAAGACAATCTACTAATGAGTATCAGAATAACAAATTGTTAAAACCTCAATTCACATAAATGAGTCAATTCACATAAACAAGTCAATTCATATAAATGAGTCAATTCACATAAACGAATCAATTCACATAAACAAGTCAATTCATATAAATGAGTCAATTCACATAAATAAGTCAATTCACATAAACAAGTCAATTCACATAAATGAGTCAATTCACATAAACGAGTCAATTCACATAAATAAGTCAATTCACATAAACAAGTCAATTCACATAAATGAGTCAATTCACATAAATGAGTCAATTCAAATAAATGAGTCAATTCACATAAATGAGTCAATTCACATAAATGAGTCAATTCACATAAATTAGTCAATTCACATAAATGAGTCAATTCACATAAATGAGTCAATTCACATAAACAAGTCAATTCACATAAAGAAGACACACAACAAGTCAAGCATCTCCAATCATGGTCAGAGAAGAATTAAAAGAAAATGTTAGGGGATCACAAAGAGAAACATTATCAACTTTGACTGACCTTTAATGTGTTTAGAAGTTGCTGTATTTTGGCTGAGACTTTCCCATGAGCTGGCGCTGGAGGTGAGACAAAGAAACAAACAATGACTTTGACAACTATAAGAGATGATTCTTGTTAAAGATTGTATTCGGATGTTCATATAAGAGATGATTCTTGTTAAAGATTGTATTATGATGTTCATATAAGAGATGATTCTTGTTAAAGATTGTATTAGGATGTTCATATAAGAGATGATTCTTGTTAAAGATTGTATTAGGATGTTCATATAAGAGATGATTCGTGTTAAAGATTGTATTAGGATGTTCATATAAGAGATGATTCTTGTTAAAGATTGTATTAGGATGTTCATATAAGAGATGATTCTTGTTAAAGATTGTATTAGGATGTTCATATAAGAGATGATTCTTGTTAAAGATTGTATTAGGATGTTCATTATCATCCACATTGTCATCATTTTCTGTTTGGGTTTGGAAATAGATGATGAGACCGATATATTGTCAGCTGCAGTGAGGGCATGGATTGTTGCTACATAGATTTGACTATCCATCTATCACCTTGGCATCCTGTCATTCATCCTGCATGTCTATCTATCTATTGTCCTTTTGAGCCAAAGACGGCACATACACTTCTTTCCCAAAATTGAAATTCATCATTGCTATTCAAGAGTCGAGATTTCTGTTTCAATAACAATGGATGTTTCATGACAGTGGCTTGTTAGACACCACAGATCAACTTTCCATAGTAAAATGAAGCAATAATCCTCTGCCCTGGACCAGAACCATAGGCTCTACATAACATTTAAGAACTCTTTTTCTTGTTTATATTGTCAAAAATAGATTGCACAGTATCTTCCTCAAAAATACATCAGAAATGTAGAAAAGCTGATGATATCAACTCACCATCCTCATCTGTCAATCCAGTGATGGTCCCCGCAGCTGTCATACGCACGGACGACTGGTTGTACCTTCCTACTCTGTCTGCCTGCCGAGTGCTCTTGGCATTGTTAGTGACATCAGGAGGCTGTGATGACATGTGATGGGCTGCAAAAAGACATGTCATAAAGAATTATTGATTATGGATATGAAAAATCAACATCACGTACTTAGTGTTCTTTAGCAGACAACATGGGTAATATATGAGCATATATAAAGATAAACTGTGTTTTTTGTGCCTTGTGTAGTATATGTAGAGAGTGGTGTTCATGCCTATAATTTTCAGTCATAATCAACATAGAATCAAGATAAATGCAGCAAAGGATCAGGTTATGCAGCAGGGGATCAAAATAAACATAATAAATAATCAAATTGAAAGATTAGGATTGTGTAGAGCAATGGAGCAAGATAAAGGCAATAAATAATCAAATTGAAAGATTAGGATTGTGTAGAGCAATGGAGCAAGATAAAGGCAATAAATAATCAAATTAAAAGATTAGGATTGTGTAGAGCAATGGAGCAAGATAAAGGCAATAAATAATCAAATTAAAAGATCAAAACGACGCAGCAAAGGATCAAGTTGAAAGTAGCAAAGGATCAAGATGAATGTAGCAAAGGATCGAGAGGAATGTAGCAAGGGATCGAGAGGAATGTAGCAAAGGATCGAGAGGAATGTAGCAAAGGATCGAGAGGAATGTAGCAAAGGATCGAGAGGAATGTAGCAAAGGATCGAGATGATTGTAGCAAAGGATCAAGATGAATGTAGCAAAGGATCGAGATGAATGTAGCAAAGGATTAAGATGAATGTAGCAAAGGATCGAGATGAACATGGCAAGAGACCCAGAGGTAGGACATCAGTTTTTAGACAAGAAGGTCTCAGGTTTGATGTCCATGGGGAACAAAATTAATTAACAAAATGAATCTGTGGTTTCTTCATGGCTTTACCCTCCCTGATCTCTGGGTAGTGAGATTTTTTTTTTTTTTTTTTTTTGCGTTCGCCAGCTTTTACCTCTGACAAAGTCCTTAGAGACTAGGAACTGAATTTTGTGGTTAATCCAATTTTCCCTGGCAGCCATGTGTGCATAGGGGTCCCTCGCCGCACAGGCAGATAACTCCGTCTTCTGAGGTATTCATATTTTTTTCGTCGATGAGTAATTTACATTTCAAGCCGGACCTTGCTGCTGAGACCAGGGGTGGTTGACGCAGAGAGAAATCATAAATAAAAATCCTAAATGGTGCAACCGGGATTTTACCCACAACCTCTGTGTCTCGAGGCGGCGTCTTGCCTCGAGACTGACCAGTCCCCCCGGTAGTGAGATATGATGTCAATCCCTCAGAAAATGGTGGAAAACAAGAGGCCCTGTATGCATTCTACATACATTAAGGAACCCTTGGCAGTTGGAAATCAAAAAGAGTAGGCCAAAATGATCACTGTCTGGGCAAAGGTGATAGGGAAGAATGTACCTAAAATAATAAAACTCTCAATGATAAAAACAGCCTGTATGGTGAACAACAAGAGTTCTTGAGTGTTATGTAGAACCAGTTTTAACATATGGATGTGAATCATGGACAATAGGACAACAGACAAGAAAATCACTGGAGGCTGTAGAAATGTGGTTTTACAGAAGAATGTTGAGAATATCATGGACAGCTAAGAAGAGTAATGAAAACGTTCTAAAAGAGGCCAAAGCAAAAAGAGAGCTAATTTCAATATTAGGAAGAAACAATCATCATTTTTTGGCCATGTAATGAGAAGAGAACAGCTGGAATATATTGTAACAACTGGGAAAATTGAAGGACGAAGAGATAGAGGGAAGCAAAGAGAAAAGACAGCTTAAGAGAATGGCTTGGCAGAAGGTCAACAACAGAAATGATAAATAACTGTCGAGATCAAAAATTGTGGAGAGACATGATCACCTACGTCAGCAGGCTTGGTACTTGATGATGATGATGATGGTGAGGATCACCTGAGCATGCGGATACCAGTGTGAAAAGTAGGGAAATGTAATATTTACGCAAAATTCAGTCCCTCGGGACCTCACTAGAAATATAAAGCTGCTGAACGCAAAAAAAACAAATAACAAAAGGAACACTCACAGAGCCTGGCATTCTGCATGACATCAGCTAACGCATGTCGTGCTGTGTTGCCTGGTATCACATAGTTGGAGAACTGTGCACTCCTTGGTCTCTCGGCAGGACCTCCACCACCACCACCTCCATGGTACGGGGAAGCTCCATGATCAGAGTATGAGCTAGAGCTTGCCCCGGAATCCCGAGTGTGGCCGCCTCGCTGGAAGTTCCGAAGCTGTTCCTCATCAAAAACACTGTCGTCATCTGATGATGAGTCTATTGAAAGAAAAGATGTATGACAGAATACTTATAAAATAAAAGTATAGAGAGAGAAAAGATGGGAATGAAGAGGAGAATAGAGGAAAGTGGAGTAGGGGAGAGGGGAAGAAAAATGAGGAGGGGAGGGGAGACGAGAGAAGAGAACAGAGAACAATGGATATAAGAAGAGAAGGGGAAGAGAGGATAGAAGAGGGGAGGGGAGGGGGAGGGAAGAAGAGAAGAGGAAGAGAGAAGAGAAGAGAGAAGAGAACAAGAGAACAATGGATTTAAGAAGAGAAGGGGAAGAGAGGATAGAAGAGGGGAGGGGGAGGGAAGAAGAGAAGAGGAAGAGAGGATAGAAGAGGGGAGGGAGGGGAGGGAAGAAGAGAAGAGGAAGAGAGGATAGAAGAGGGAGGGGGAGGGAAGAAGAGAAGAGGAAGAGAGGATAGAAGAGGGGAGGGGAGGGGGAGGGAAGAAGAGAAGAGAAGAGAGAAGAGAAGAGAGAAGGGGAGTGGAGGGGAGAAAGAAGAGAAGAGAAAAGGAGGGGAGAGGAGAGGAGAAGAGGAAGAGAAGGGCAAGGAAGTAGGGGAGAAGAGAAAGAAAGAGGTGAGGGGAGAGGAGAAGAAATGAGAGTAGGGGAGAGGAGAGGAGAGAGGAAGAGAAGGGCAAGGAAGTAGGGGAGAAGAGAAGAAGAGGGGAGGGGAGAGGAGAGGAAATGAGAGTAGGGAGAAGGAAGAAAAAGTAGAGAGGAGAGGAGAGGAGACAAGAAAGGAAGAGGGGAGGGGAGAAAAGAAAGAGAAGAAAAAGAAAGAGGAGAAGAGAGTGGAGGGGAGAGGAGAAGAGAGTGGAGGAGAGAAGAGAGGGAAAGGAAGAGGACAGAAGAGAGGGGAGGAGAGAAGAGAAGGGAAGGGAAAGGAAGAGGACAGAGAGAGGGGAGGAGAGAAGAGAAGGGAAGGGAAGGAAGAGGACAGAAGAGGGGAGGAGAGAAGAGGAAGGAAGGGAAGGAAGAGGACAGAAGAGAGGGGAGGGGAGAAGAGAGGGGAGGGAGAGACAAAGTGAGGGGAGGGAAGAAGAGAAGGAAGGGAAGAGGACAGAAGAGAGGGGAGGGGAGAAGAGAAGGGAAGAGGAGAGACAAAGTGAGGGGAGGGGAGAAGAGAAGGGAAGGGAAGAGGACAGAAGAGAGGGGAGGGGAGAAGAGAAGGGAGAAGGAAGAGAGATAGAAGAGAGGGGAGGGGAGAAGAGAAAGGAAGAGGACAGAAGAGAGGGGAGGGGAGAAGAGAAAGGAGAGGAGAGACAAAGTGAGGGGAGGGGAGAAGAGAAGGGAAAGAAGAGGACAGAAGAGAGGGGAGGGGAGAAGGGAAAGGAAGAGGACAGAAGAGAGGGTAGGGGAGAAGAGAAGGGAAGAAGAAGTAAGTAATGGAGAGAAATAGGAAAGAATAAGAGAGGAGAAGAAGGGAAGAGAAAGATGAGAAAATTAAAGGAAAAGAAAAGGAAAGAAAAAAAAAGAAAAGAAAATAAAAGAAAAAAAAGAAAAGAATCATGTATCTAATTAATACTAACCATGACGCTCCGTCGCTGCTGACCCTGGTAGTTACCCGAAGTGCGCTTTGATGGTAGTGGTACCACTGGTCCTTTCCGATTCTGCAAGGCTAGTGCCTGTATGACAGCTTCAGTGCGAACTTCTATAATCAAAACAAAGGTCAAAGCTTCCATAAACCGATTCAGATTTGAACAGAGTGAGCCAAAATAAAAAAAAAAACTGACTAGCAAAGCAATTTTGTAAAGTCTGGCCAAGCATGCACTACAAAATGTTAAAACAATTCAAAATTGAGTATAAAGATGTCCAACAAATTAATCTGAGTAATAACAGATTTATTTATTTAACTCAGGACCTAAGTTAACATGATTTGAAAATATTGTGTCCAAATAAAAGTGATACTTTTATGTTGTAAAATATTTTCTCTAAATCCTTATTTATATTTTAAGAAGTTTTAGTTAAGGATAAAAATTCTACAGAAATTTTAACTCAATGACATAAGTCATTCATGACTGCAAGCCAGACGTGCAAATTCAGAACACATCAACAAAATAATTCTGGAGTTACAAGCATTATATGGTGAATATAATTGCCAAGTTAATGAAGAAATGAGGGACAATGGAAGTCAGATGAACTAACACTTGTCATGTGTCTTTCTATAACAACCACATAAGCCAAGTCAAAAAAAGGGAGTGTGACAAGGGCACCCACAAGGAGATCCAGAACCAACAACAAGATCTGTCAAGCAGAGGTTTCCAGAGGTATGGCAAAAGATGGACTGATCATAGTCACTGTGGCAGAGGACAATGGCAGAGGCGATAATGTGGGCCAGATCCAGGGCACCCTACAAAGATGACCATGGGTCACACAATTTGAGGAATTTTGTTGTTAAATTACAAGATGGCATGAGGAAAACACAAAGATTTTCTAATCAGATGGACATAAACCCAAGTAGATTTGCTAATGAAGTGGACATAAACCCAAGTAGACTTGCACAATCAGGTGGACATAAACCCAAGTAGACGTGCTAATTAGATGGACATAAACCCAAGTAGATTTGCTAATTAGGTGGACATAAACCCAAGTAGACGTGCTTAGTAGATGGACATAAACCCAAGTAGATTTGCTAATTAGATGGACATAAACCCAAGTAGATTTGCTAATTAGGTGGACATAAACCCAAGTAGATTTGCTCATTAGGTGGACATAAACCCAAGTAGATTTGCTAATGAGGTGGACATAAACCCAAGTAGATTTGATAATTAGGTGGGCATAAACCCAAGTAGATTGCTAATGAGGTGGAAATAAACCCAAGTAGATTTGCTAATTAGGTGGACATAAACCCAAGTAGATTTGCTCATTAGGTGGACATAAACCCAAGTAGATTTGCTAATGAGGTGGACATAAACCCAAGTAGATTTGATAATTAGGTGGACATAAACCCAAATAGATTTGCTAATGAGATGGACATAAACCCAAGTAGATTTGCTAATGAGGTGGACGTAAACCGAAGTAGATTTGCTAATTAGGTGGACATAAACCCAAGTAGATTTGCTAATGAGGTGGACATAAACCCAAGTAGACTTGCTTCTGAGGTGGACATAAGCCCAAGTAGACTTGCTATTGAGGTGGACATAAACCCAAGTAGACTTTCTATTGAGGTGGACATAAGCCCAAGTAGACTTGCTATTGAGGTGGACATAAACCCAAGTAGACTTTCTATAGGTGGACATAAGCCCAAGTAGACTTGCTATTGAGGTGGACATAAACCCAAGTAGACTTGCTATTGAGGTGGACATAAACCCAAGTAGACTTGCTTTTGAGGTGGACATAAACCCAAGTAGATTTGCTCATTAGGTGGACATAAACCCAAGTAGATTTGCTAATGAGGTGGACATAAACCCAAGTAGATTTGATAATTAGGTGGGCATAAACCCAAGTAGATTTGCTAATGAGGTGGAAATAAACCCAAGTAGATTTGCTAATTAGGTGGACATAAACCCAAGTAGATTTGCTCATTAGGTGGACATAAACCCAAGTAGATTTGCTAATGAGGTGGACATAAACCCAAGTAGATTTGATAATTAGGTGGACATAAACCCAAATAGATTTGCTAATGAGATGGACATAAACCCAAGTAGATTTGCTAATGAGGTGGACGTAAACCGAAGTAGATTTGCTAATTAGGTGGACATAAACCCAAGTAGATTTGCTAATGAGGTGGACATAAACCCAAGTAGACTTGCTTCTGAGGTGGACATAAGCCCAAGTAGACTTGCTATTGAGGTGGACATAAACCCAAGTAGACTTTCTATTGAGGTGGACATAAGCCCAAGTAGACTTGCTATTGAGGTGGACATAAACCCAAGTAGACTTTCTATTGAGGTGGACATAAGCCCAAGTAGACTTGCTATTGAGGTGGACATAAACCCAAGCAGACTTGCTATTGAGGTGGACATAAACCCAAGTAGACTTGCTTTTGAGGTGGACATAAACCCAAGTAGACTTTCTATTGAGGTGGGCCAAGTCTTTGTTTGGTTAAGAGTTGTTTTCAAATCAGAGAGTGAAATAAAAACTCTGACCTGACATCAAATGTTGAGTGCACTGGGCATAAACTTCCAGGCAGAAACCACAAATGTAGTGGATGCTGTCAGGACAGATGTGTCATAGGAAATAAGTTGTTTAATTAGGCATATTAAGTTACTGAGAACTGGTCAAGTACAACCGAACAACCACTTCAATAGAATACAATGAACTATATTCCAGCATATCCGCTGTGTGACCACCTGAACAGTAGAACATCACCTGTCTGACTGTCCAAAGCTCACCGATATCAGAACTCTACTTTCCCAAAGACCTGATAAATGGAATACCATGTATGGGAACAAGGCAACTCATGAAGATATCATTTACATGGTTTTGGGCCAAAAGGTACAAGCTCAAAAGCATTTGGATCCATTATAACAATATTCTACAGTTATTCAAAGATATATTAACTTATATAATTCTACAGTTAGTCAAAGCTATATTAACTTATATAATTCTGCAGTTAGTCAAAGATGTATTAACTCATTTGACTCTACAGTTAGTCAAAGATAAATTAACTCATTTGATTCTACAGTTAGTCAAAGATATATTAACTCATATAATTCTACAGTTAGTCAAAGATATATTAACTCCTTTGATTCTACAGTTAGTCAAATGTATGTTAACTTAAATATACAGTTAGTCGAATACATGTCAACTCACTGAAAAATATACACTTAGTCAAATGTATGTTAACTTGTGGAAATACACAATTAGTCAAAAGTAAGTGATCTCAAAGAAACATAGTTAGGAATCTATGGACTATGTTAATGTATATGCAAACTAAGAAGCAGTCTGTTTAATTTTTAAAAAGATTTGTCCACTTGTAACTTCATTTGATAACTATCTATCTATTGACCTTTGAGCCGTAGCTGGCCCATACGGCATAGACCCAGATACTCTTTCTCTTATCTAAATTTTTATTCTAGCAGTTTTCAATTCATGTAAAGATCTTTTATCAAATCTCGCCATTTGTCTCTGTTCTGTGCAAGCAACTCTATCTCATTGAGGGAGCCGATTCCTGCTGCTCTTGCCTCTCTGATCAATGTTCTTCTCAGTGTCTCTCTGGGTCGGCCTCTTTTCCTCTTACCTGTTGTTTCCCACACGAGGGCTTGCTTTGTTATTCGGTTATTATCACTCTTCATCACATGTCCAACATATGACCATCATCTTTTCTTGATTACTGAAGATATTAGTGGCATTTTGATAACTATTATGATAAAAATACACTTAAGGTAGATTGTTATTTAGATGATATCAAGTTATTTATATACAAAAATGAGTTCACAATTCAAAATATCCATCAGTGTCCAATTTTTTTAGACACAAAAGCTGGCAGAGATTGACCTAGAGAAACACTAAATAGAACACTGAAATGAGAAGCAACAACGGCGGGCATTAACTCACTTGCCAAAAGTGAACAACTTGTCCAGAACAGAAACAGGTTGGCGAGATACAATGCGGGTCCTATGCAAGGTCTGATGCTTGACAACAAAGACCATCAGACACAGAGAGTCTAGAACTTCTGTCTTATGCGCCGTTATCAGAACAATAACAACTCTGGCATCCTAGTTCTGGTTAGCATTTGTCCCTTTTATTTGTTTAGAGAAGGTTCAAAGACTCTTGAATAAGTGGTTGTCATCTCCTACATAAAAGCCACAAACCATAAAAGCTGTATGGAAATTGAGGTCACATGGATATTTGAGGCAACAGAAGAGTTGATAAGCTGGCCCGAGGTGTATTAAAGGTGAGGATGATAACAAGACCAAGAGGAGATATCTTGGAAGCTCTTAACAATTCTTCTTCTTCTTCTTTCCTTCTTAATTTGCCTTTCAGTGTCCAGGGGAGATATAATTTGTGGTCGCTTGCTCTTCTGTTCGCCTCTGCTGCTGTTATGTTTCCTAGCGCTTTTAATATTCCATTGATCTATCTTTTTTCGTGGTCGATTCTTGGGTCTGGTGTTCCCGCAACGTTTGTTGAGGGCTTGTTGTGTTGTGTTTTGATCACTCTGCCTTGTCACGTGGCCAAACCATTTTATGTTGTTTCTTTATATATTCTATGACGGAGGTTATTCCTAGCTTTTTTCTCAGTTCTTCATTTCTGATCTTACCTCTCAGGTTGTTTCCTGTCAATCGTCTAACTCATTTCATCTCAGTAAAGATTATTTACATCTCCAAAAAATGTTCAACATCATTTGGAAAACAGAGAAGACGCCTCATAAATGGAAAAAAGGAATCATTGTTAAGATCCCAAAAAAGGGCAATCTTAGAGATTGTAACAACTGGAGAGGCGTGACACTTTTGTCAGTTGCCTCAAAGTTATTCTGTAAAATCATCCTAAATAGAATAAAGGATTCAATAGATACAGTAATGCGTGAAGAACAGGCTGGGTTTAGAAAAGGGAGAAGCTGTCTTGACCACATTTTCACTCTACGACTTATATTGGAGGAACACATTGAAAAGCAAAAACCTTTTGTACTTAACTTCATCGACTTCAAAAAAGCATTTGATAGTATTCATAGAGATTCTTTGTGGAAAATTCTGAAGCAATATGGCTTACCATCAAAAATCATAAATATTTTCAAAGACATGTATGATGGTTACAAAACTGGGGTTAAACAAGGATGTATTTTATCGCCCTTGTTATTTGGAATTGTTATGGACTTCATAATGAAGAAATGCTGCACTGGTAATAAAGGCATCGAATGGATACAAGGAGACCATTTGGAGGACCTCGACTTTGCTGATGACATAGTTCTCATCAGCAGTCAGATAAAAACGATGCAGGAAAACACAAATGAACTATCATCAATAGCCAGCAAAATTGGGCTTGAGGTCAATCATGAAAAGACTAAAGTCATGAAAAGTTTAATTCCAACAAGTGACAAAATATACATGGAAAACAAACCAGTAGAAGAGATCGATCACTTTATCTATCTTGGAAGTCACATTGATCGAGAAGGGGATACGAGCAAAGAAATTAGAATCAGAATAGCTAAAGCAGCAATGTCTTTCAGAAGCCTTGAAAAGTTGTGGAAATCAAAACTCATTAGCACAAACACAAAACTTAGGCTATTCAAATCAAATGTACTATCAACCCTTACGTATGCGTGTGAAAGCTGGAAAACAACAAGAGATATAGAAACAAAGTTGAACACATTCGAAAATAAATGTCTAAGGAAAATACTTGGTATAGAATGGAACGAATTCAAAACAAACGAGGAAATTAGAGAAATCGCCAATCAACCACTAATATCATCAGTAATAAAGAAAAGACGATGGTCATACGTTGGACATGTGATGAGAAGAGATAATAATCGAATAGCAAAGCAAGCCCTCATATGGGAAACAACAGGTAAAAGAAAAAGAGGAAGACCCAGGGAGACACTGAGAAGAACATTGATGAGAGAGGCAAGAGCAGCAGGAATCGGCTCCCTCAATGAGATAGAACTGCTTGCACAGAACAGAGACAGATGGCGAGATTTGATAAAATATCTTTAAAAGAAAACTGCTAGAACAAAAATTCATATAGGAGAAGGTGTATCTTGGTCTACGCCCTATGGGCCGGTTACGGCTCGAAAGGTCAATAGATAGAAAGATTATTTTTCTTGCATCTAAGGTCATGGCTGGCATTCCTCATCAAGCCAGCTCCTTGTCGTGGGGATGGGGCTTAACAGTCACCAGAGACTGAAAACCAAGACTGGCCAGGCCTTCCTACACCCGAACAAGACACAGTCTGCTCTAGCAAGTAAAACCAAAACTGGCCAGGCCTTCCTACACCCGAACAAGACTATTGTCTGCTCTAGCAAGTTTAAGTGCTGAAGTCGGAGGCAACCAGCCAAAAGGTGCACTACAACAATCAGGATGCCACGCACTCACGCAAATGGAAGTATGTCTATAACCGCAAATCGATATGGCACTCGCCCTGTCATGGACACTCAGGCAGGTGCAGCGCCGGGCCCTCAACCTCGAAAGGGCCCAACCTTTATTACTGGATGTCCTTCTCAAGCGCTCTGTGGAGTCAGGGGGCGAGAGAATAGATCTACTGGCCAATCCAAAATAAGACCACTCAAAATAATGCACTGGAATGCTGAAGGCATCAACAGCAAAAGAGATGGGTACAGTAAAAAGATAGAATTAGAAAATATCCTGCATGAAGAACAAGTAAGCATATGCTGTTTGCAGGAAACCCATCTAAACAACGGCATAGCCTTGAAGATTAGGGGATACCAGTGCTACCGATCTGACAGAAAAAGCAGACAAAAGGGTGGAATACTGACACTTGTAAAGAACAACATCAATGCATGTCAGATTGAAGTGTATATGGATGGGGCGGAATATCAAATACTGCACCTCAGGACAGGAAATACAGACTTCCATCTACTTAACTACTACTGTCCGAGTGACCGCCCACTAGCACTAGACATGATTCCTTTAAAAGAAAGAATAATTGTATTTGGAGACTTTAACAGCCATTCACAGAGCTGGGGCTATGAACATATGGACAAGAGAGGTGAAGAGCTTGAAAATTGGCAGGATGACAATGGACTTATACTATAAAACCAGACAACAGATCCACCAACATTCTACTCCAGATCATGGCATACCATATCTACACCAGACCTTGCTTTCCATTCACCAGACCTGGATTGGAATATCACACATATTGTTTGGAAACAACTTGGAGGCAGCGACCACTGGCCAGTCTTTTTAGTGGTACAAAATGAGGCCGTCAGGGAGAGCAGCACTTTCTCCAGATGGAATTACAAAAAGGCAGACTGGAAAATGTATCAACATTACACCAGTGTACTGACTCAAGATCTAAATACAGGACAGAGACATAAAAAAAAATAGTGGATGAATTCAGTAGACTAATAATACAAGCTGCCAGTGAAACAATACCTAGAGGGGCACGGATACACTACAAACCATACTGGAGTAGTGAACTAGAGCAACTGCACAATGACATGGAAATATCTCGAAAACAAGCAGAAAATAACCCTTGCCAGGAACACCACAATAACTATCAGCATGCTAAAGCCAAATTTCAATGGGCTAAACTACAAGCCAGACGGAGAAGCTGGAAAGAGAGTCCTTGAATCTTGAACGAGACACAAGAAAAGTGTGGAAGCTTGTAAAACAGCTGAATGATGAGGGTACAGAAAGGAACACCAAATTACACTGAAGAAGGATGGAAACATCCTAACAGGTAAGCATGCAGCAAATCACTTTGCAGACTCCTTTGCAAATGACAACAATATTGAAATTAGCCTAGAGAAACGACAAGAGACCCGTTTAAAACAACAAAATGCAAGACAAGAAGAGACCGCACATGAAGTCACGGAAATACCCATTACACAAAGAGAGCTAGAGCTGGCAATATCCAAATTAAAAATGAAAAAGTCACCAGGCAGTGATGGAGTGTCCAATGAAATGATTAAAAACTTGAGAACTGCAGCTAAAGCAAAACTACTGCAGATCTACAACATTTGCTGGATCACAGGTAGAGTGCCACAGGCATGGAGAGAAGCAATTATGATACCATTACTAAAGCCAGGAAAAGATGGTTCAACGACATCCAGCTATAGACCAATCAGCCTTACAAGCTGTTTGTGTAAAACAATGGAACGTATAATCAATCTCAGACTGCAGTGGTACCTGGAAAGTGAAAATCTCCTTGTCCCACAACAAGCAGGCTTTAGACAGTGTTACTCTACCAAAGATCCGGCAACCTATTTTTCCCAGGAAATTGAGGATGCGTTTCAAGAAAAGAAACTGGTACTAGCAGCATGGATAGACCTAAAGAAAGCATTTGATAAGGTATGAAAGGAAGGGCTTTTGAAGAAACTGAGAAATTATGGAGTAAATGGCAGGATGTACAAATGGGTCAATACATACCTGCATAACAGGAGAGCCAGAGTGCAACTGGATGGTCTTAAGAGTAAGAAGGTCTTACTGCGCCAGGGCGTTCCACAGGGAGGGGTACTATCTCCAACACTTTTTCTGATCTACATCAATGACCTAGTTGCTGAACTACCACATGGCATCAAAGTGGCAATGTATGCAGATGAATTGGTAATGTGGTGCACAGAGGAGTATGCAACAGTGACCTCCAAATTGCTACAAAGAGCTATGAATGCACTGAATTCATGGACAAACAGATGGTGTATCAGCATCAATACAGACAAATCCAGCACTACACTTTTCACTCTCTCCCCAAAACAAAAAGCAGGAGCCATCTACATAAACAATGAGCCTGTGAAAGAAGACATACAAGCTACGTATCTCGGAGTTACATTTGATAACAAACTATCTTGGAAATAGCAGATAAATAAGGCAACCCAAAAAGCAAGGAGGAAATTGGCTATTCTAAGAAAGATGTGTGGAACTACATGGGGTGCAAGTGGAAAAATACTCAGTAAAGTTTATCAACAGAGTTATCGCCCACATTTAGAATATGGATCATCTGCATGGTGCTCAGCATCAAACACCACACTGCAAGAACTGGAGAAAGTACAAAACCAGGCACTTAGGGTCATCACAGGAGCAATGAAATCAACACCAATATTGGAGATGGAGAAATTGTGGAGGATACCAGCACTGAGAGAACGGAGAGACACAAAGGTGCTGATACAGGCAGAAAATTTTGCTTGCATGCCGAGACATCCAATGAAGGACCGATTACAAAATCTTGCATTGGGACGACTTAAGAGAAGCAGTTTTATCCACCAAGCCAAGCGTATTAGTAGACAAACACCAGACATGCCAAGAGCTGTTAACCCCCTACTGCCCATACCAGAACAGACTCCCTGGACAGATGAATCAGGATTATCTGTTCAAATACGGACAGAAGTGAAAGGAATAGTTGACAAAGAGGAACAAAATAGTCTACAGCGAAAAACAATAACTCTCAGTTTCCTGGATGAAGAATACCCACAAGACCTATGGATTTGTGTGTACACAGATGGATCAGCACAGAATGCAGTAAAGAATGGGGGAGCAGGTACATATATAGAGTACCCAAATAACACTAGGGATATGAATAAAATAGCAACAGGGAAATATTGTCACAATTATGATGCAGAAATACAAGCAATAAAGTTGGCAATAGAAAAACTGCTGAACAGTAATCTTAGCCCACAGCCTGTAGTGTTTTTGACAGATGCAAGATCAGTACTCCAGGCACTACAATCCAGAAAATTACCACATCTGCAGACCTTATTGACTGAACTCTGCAAGCACCACAGGGTTGCCCTGCAGCGGATCCCATCTCACTGTGGAATATCAGGAAATGAGAAAGCAGATCAGTTGGCAAAGGAAGGTTCAACAGGCACACAACTGGATACACCGGTCACATACCATCATAAGAAACAGATAATCAAATCAATCAGAGGACCACAAGCCCCAAATCAGGATGCCTTTCATAATATGAATATATATGAACAAGTTATCATTATACGCCTCAGAACAGGACACAATTGACTCCATAGTCACATGTATACAAAATTCAAGATCGGCACCTCAACTACTTGTACATGTGGACAGACGCCAAAGACTGCTGAACACATACTTCAAAACTGCACTGAATATAGTAGACTGAGGAAAATCCATTGGCCCATAGATACAACACTACAGACAAAACTATATGGGCCACTGCAAGAATTACAAAGACTGTAAAATTTATACAGGAAATGACATTGCAGATATAGACAATACTTCGGGCAAATGAAAGAAAGATAGATAGATAGCTGGCATTGGTAGCACAACGTTGGGATGAAGATTTGGGATCTGAACAATTGTATGTTGGAGATGGACATGGTTATTAGTTAGAATAGTCTTGTGATTGCAACTAGTTTTTTTAGCTTCATTTAGTCGACAGATCATCTATGGAACAACTCCATAGTGCTCATATCCCCTCCTCAGCACCTTCCCAGTATGAAGCACAATCATCCTAGTAAAGGCACTGAAAATGGCTTCGGCTGAGATGTACAAACTATGTAGCACCTGCGAAGACTTTGACCTCAACCACCTTAGTCACCTCACATTTGTGGAAAGTGACAGAGGCTCTATTCTTTTCTGTCCCAACTGTGGTTGAGTCTCTGGTGGTCACACATTGCAACTGCTTGGGATACAGCATCAAACAAGTAGACAGCCTAAAAGGAAGAGCTTGGTGTAAGCACAACCAGCGAGCAAGTTAATGAAACCAGCAGTGTACACAAACTTCATCTACATAAAGTAGATGAGCACCTATAAGTTTGCCTGGTGTGCTGCAGCATCAATGCTAACAACATTGAACAAAAAAGATGGTTCTAGTGAGACATCTTCTTGGACAGCAGCAAAATCCCTACAGTATCTATTCCATGGAGCAAGAAGTGGGGTGTAACGTACACTCCTACAAGGTATCACCTTTATCACAGCACTGCAATCATTAGAGGCGAAGGCGCACCTTACAGCAGCAGAGCTGGAAGTTATCAGCAACCCACAGTTGATGGCTTGCGCCAGGATCAGTCAACCAGAACCATCCAGACACTGCTCCACTGAACCATCCAGACCCTGCTCCACCTCTCCGTGATGCCTCTAGTAACAGACTAACCTGTCTAGTCTGGCCAAGCTAGTAGGGATGGAAAAGGAAAGACAACCAAGTACTCAAAAATGTTGTGCTGAAGTCGCATGTGTTGGGCCGAAAGATAAAAATATCACAGATTTACTGCAAACTACAACACAACGCAGACATGCCCACTTAACGTCCTTTGAAGGGCAGATGACAAAGAGGTATACTCTTTTAGTCATCGGGCGAACGCAAGCAAGCATTTGTAGCTGACATTTTGGGCTTACTTCCACCTAAAAATAACATTAACTCCATTGGAGCCTCGGTGGCTGAGTGGTTGGTGTACTTGCTTCCTGATCAGAAGGGCTCTAAATTTAGAATTGGGTACCAGAGATTTTCCTGGGAAGTAAAGGTGGCCTGGCATGATGCCAACAACCTCATTACTCAGAAATATGTTGCGGTTACTGAAAAATAAGGTCACTAACTCCATATTTCACATACGCTTAACAAGGCACGGGGGTTATGTTTTTACTATATGTTTACTTTTTAGTCCATGGTAGAAAACCTTTAATGCGGAGACTGCACAAAATTATAATAATTTTAATATTAAACTGTAAATGTTGGTCATGATGTAACACATGGAGTGTGTTCTACAGTGCTAAAAGCTTAGAAAAAATGCTCTATTTATTAAACCAGTCACAGGCTAACAATAGCTCTAAGTCCATCCACAGGAGAGATGGGAATAAACATGAAAACCTGGTCAGTCCACAACAAAGCTGGTGCAGATACAATGAAAAATAACCAAAAAATATGATGTTTCTCCTTTGATGATTAAGACAAGGATAAACAAACCAACGATTCAACTCTAAATGATTTTCAACCAGGCACGAACCAAAACTACAGGAAGGAACGAAATAAACATGAAAACCAGGTCGGTCCACGACAAAACTGGTGCAGATAAAATTAAAATAACACAAAAAATATGATGTTTCACCTTTGATGGATAAGACAAGGCTAAACAAAACAACGATTCAACTCTAAATGATTTTCAACCAGGCACGAACCCAAACTACAGGAAGGAACGGAATAAACATGAAAACCAGGTCGGTCCACGACAAAACTGGTGCAGATAAAACTACAATAACACAAAAAATATGATGTTTCACCTTTGATGGATAAGACAAGGCTAAACAAAACAACGATTCAACTCTAAATGATTTTCAACCAGGCACGAACCCAAACTACAGGAAGGAACGGAATAAACATGAAAACCAGGTCGGTCCACGAAAAACTGGTGCAGATAAAACTACAATAACACAAAAAATATGATGTTTCACCTTTGATGGATAAGACAAGGCTAAACAAAACAACGATTCAACTCTAAATGATTTTCAACCAGGCACGAACCCAAACTACAGGAAGGAACGGAATAAACATGAAAACCAGGTCGGTCCACGACAAAACTGGTGCAGATAAAACTACAATAACACAAAAAATATGATGTTTCACCTTTGATGGATAAGACAAGGCTAAACAAAACAACGATTCAACTCTAAATGATTTTCAACCAGGCACGAACCCAAACTACAGGAAGGAACGGAATAAACATGAAAACCAGGTCGGTCCACGACAAAACTGGTGCAGATAAAACTAAAATAACACAAAAAATATGATGTTTCACCTTTGATGGATAAGACAAGGCTAAACAAAACAACGATTCAACTCTAAATGATTTTCAACCAGGCACGAACCCAAACTACAGGAAGGAACGGAATAAACATGAAAACCAGGTCGGTCCACGACAAAACTGGTGCAGATAAAACTAAAATAACACAAAAAATATGATGTTTCACCTTTGATGGATAAGACAAGGCTAAACAAAACAACGATTCAACTCTAAATGATTTTCAACCAGGCACGAACCCAAACTACAGGAAGGAACGGAATAAACATGAAAACCAGGTCGGTCCACGACAAAACTGGTGCAGATAAAACTAAAATAACACAAAAAATATGATGTTTCACCTTTGATGGATAAGACAAGGCTAAACAAAACAACGATTCAACTCTAAATGATTTTCAACCAGGCACGAACCCAAACTACAGGAAGGAACGGAATAAACATGAAAACCAGGTCGGTCCACAACAAAACTGGTGCAGATAAAACTAAAATAACACAAAAAATATGATGTTTCACCTTTGATGGATAAGACAAGGCTAAACAAAACAACGATTCAACTCTAAATGATTTTCAACCAGGCACGAACCCAAACTACAGGAAGGAACGGAATAAACATGAAAACCAGGTCGGTCCACGACAAAACTGGTGCAGATAAAACTAAAATAACACAAAAAATATGATGTTTCACCTTTGATGGATAAGACAAGGCTAAACAAAACAACGATTCAACTCTAAATGATTTTCAACCAGGCACGAACCCAAACTACAGGAAGGAACGGAATAAACATGAAAACCAGGTCGGTCCACGACAAAACTGGTGCAGATAAAACTAAAATAACACAAAAAATATGATGTTTCACCTTTGATGGATAAGACAAGGCTAAACAAAACAACGATTCAACTCTAAATGATTTTCAACCAGGCACGAACCCAAACTACAGGAAGGAACGGAATAAACATGAAACCAGGTCGGTCCACGACAAAACTGGTGCAGATAAAACTAAAATAACACAAAAAATATGATGTTTCACCTTTGATGGATAAGACAAGGCTAAACAAAACAACGATTCAACTCTAAATGGTGTTCAACGACAGAAGAACAGAAACTAGAGGACTGATGCCTTGTAGGCTAAAAGTTAATCCATCTTCTGTGTCAGAAGAGGAGAATTACCGGAATGATAGCGGTTATCCTCCCTAGTCAAGCGTCTCTGTGCCTTCCGCTGGGCAGATGTAGAAGGGCTTGGGGCACCTGCCCCTGAACCACCTGTTACATTTTAAATAGAAGACAATGTTGTGTGTACAGATAGAATATCAGTATTTGTGTTGTGTGTGTGTGTGTGTGTGTGCACAGATAGAATATCAGTATTTGTGTTGTGTGTGTGAGTGTGTGTGTGTGTACAGCTAGAATATCAGTATTTGAGTTGTGTGCACAGCTAGAATATCAGTTTTTGTGTTGCATGCACAGCTAGAAAGTCCTTTTATATGTTACTTGTAGCTAAAATGTCAATATTTAGATGCAACCCAAATTTTTCTATATTGTAATTGACATTACAACACTAGTCCTATTAACACACACAAATGATCCCATAATTTGAACCAATTTTTCTAGATTGTAATTGACATTACAACACTAGTCCCATTAATACACACAAATTATCCCATGATTTGAACCAATTTTTCTAGATTGTAATTGACATTACAACACTAGTCCCATTAATACACACAAATTATCCCATGATTTGAACCAATTTTTCTAGATTGTAATTGACATTACAACACTAGTCCCATTAATATACACAAATTATCCCATGATTTGAAGCAATTTTTCTAGATTTTATTTACATTTGATTTACAGCTAAAAAAAATGGTAAAAGATGTTCGATAACAAATAAGGGAAGTGAAGCGACATTATTAGAGTACAACATGTGAATATGACAAGGTAGTGATATTCTTCACTGTCATATCTTTTCTATTCAGGAGGTACCATTTGTTTGTTTCAGAAGTGTCTTTACCTCCCTGAAGTTCTAAAGTGGGTTGGGTTGTTCAAGGTTTCCTCCAACATATGCAATTTCATCAGACTTTTCTTTTCAGCAATGCTGCAGGTTAGCTACTGTCTACCACATGACTAGACTCTTATTTTCCAGCAATATCGCAGGTGAGCTACTATCTGCAGCATGACCAAACTTGTCTTACTCTGGCATGTCCTGTTTTGGCATTTTTCTTTACTAGTCCTATCTTTCCACATGGATCCTTTTCTCTTCACGTACATCATCATGCTTTGACTACGCTAAGTGCATAAATTTGTGATTCACTGTCTTGTATCTGACAAAAGCTTTGGCCAAAACGTTATATTTTGTCCTGTCTCTCTATAGGTTTAGCTACATATGTTTATTTTTCTTATGGAAACAGCTATATATGTCGTTCTTGGAGGGAGCCTAACTGCTAAAGGCTTGATAAGGCTACATAACATGGCCTTGTGCTAAGGTTTATAACATTTATAGAAGGTAGAATATTTTAGCTGGGATGACTAGAAAGTAGATGAAAGGAAAACAAAAAGTCAAGTTACAGAGAAGTTCCTTCTCATTCATTTGTAACATTATTTTCTTGTTCAGATTTTTCATTATTATTTTGCTATGTAGTGCTCACTTATATTTTCTTACACATGTTTGTTTGTGTGTGTTGTCTATTGACCCTGTTGAAGGCCTACTGAGCTGCGATATTGTTTTGATTTTGTGTTGTCCATCACCTATGTAAACTGTAACCATACCACTTTTATCCTTTCTTTACTCCTTTCATCTTTATCATCAGCTTTACAGCAGTTTCACAGCAGTTTTTTTTTTATCCCTTTACCCCTTGGTTAGAAAGTATTAGATTGAGATTGAACCAATACTCACTTTATTGCCATGCTAGTGTTAGCTACTACACCACTGTTGTTATCAATTAATACAAATAAACACCTATTTATTGCTGATAATTATCACCAATGTTGAAGTTATGTTGTTATACATTATCATTACACCAAAACATTTGTGTATTATCTATCTATCTATCTATTGCCCTTTTGAGCCATAGCCGGCCCATAGGACATAGACCCAGATACTCCTTCTCTTATCTAAATTTTTATTTAGCAGTTTTCACTCCTAAAGATATTTATCAAATCTCGCCATTTGTCTCTGTTCTGTGTAAACAACTTTATCTCATTGAGGGAGCCAATTCCTGCTGCTCTTGCCTCTCTGATCATGTTCTTCTCAGTGTCTCTCTGGGTCGCCCTCTTTTCCTCTTACCTGTTGTTTCCCACATGAGGGCTTGCTTTGTTATTCAGTTATTATCTCTCCTCATCACATGTTTTGTGTATTATAAGCAACACTTATCCAATGGAAATCTTCATTTTTAAGTTGTGCAATACCTTACTTTACATTTTAATATTTCAGTTAAGCAGTTTCCTTGTTGGTAATGTGTCAGCTGCCAATTCTAAATCACCATTAATTTGTCGTTTTTATTTTGGTTCTGTTTCTAATTCTCCTATTCTTGATAAACCATTTTCTATCGAGCAGCTCTACAGACAGGACTTTGGATAACAAAAGGCTTATCATGTTGCTATGTTTGTTCTCTCTCTCTCTCTCTCTCTCTCTCTCTCTCTCTCTCCTTTTCTCTGTCCCCTGAACTACATGGCACTGAGCCAAAAAAGCAGAGGCTCATAAGCTAATGCCAACCATCCTAACCTCCACCACGTTCCCTCATCCAAGCTTTAAAAACAGATGGGGACACAGCTACTGTCATGTCGCTTACTCTTTACCATTTACAAGGGCCACTCAAAAAATACCAAGGACTGAATTTTTTTTTTTTTTAAGCAAATGTGTACACTAACGAAAAGTTGGTTTTATCTCCTCCAAAGTGGCGCTTGTCACGGTTGTTTGTTTTCATCTCAAATTGGCATTTTATTATAGTCTTGCACATCTTGCAGCATATATGAATGAAGATGTCCTGAGCCTAGAGCATTCCACTTATTCTGATAAATGATATCTAATGGAAGTGGTTTCAATTTGCGACACCAGACACACAAAATAAAATGTCAAGCTAATGTAAATATTTATGTGTGAATTATATTTTAGTAATCAATGCTTGTAGCAGAAAGATTTAACAAACCTGAGAGTTTCAGGAGCTGCAATATTCTATTTTTAACCACAAAAGTTGATAAATTTTAAGATACAGCTTCTTCTAATCACTTTGAACGTATAATAGAAGGACTATGTTAATTCTAATTCTTTGGAAAGACACATATGAACTAAAGTATCAATGAGAAACAGCTGTGATGTAAGCTCTTATTCTAGGACCCCTACCAATGATGAAATCACCCCTGGTAGGCAGCTTTCCTTTGTCTCATCACATTGGCTCGAGTCTATTCCTCGTAGAAGCAGCCACTCATTGTATTCTTAAGTTGTGGGAACAAGAAGAACTCACAGAGACCAAGGTCAGGAGAGGATGTGACTGCAATAGAATCTTGTCTTCTTCTTCTTTCCTTCCTCATCTGCTTTTCAGCGTCGAGGGGAGATATAATTTGCGGTCTTTTGCTCTTCTGTTCGCCTCTGCTGCTGTTATATTTCCTTGTGCTTCTAAAATTCCATCGATCCATCTTTTTCGTGGTCGACCCTTTGGTCTGGTGTTCTCACAACGTTTGCTGAAGGCTTGTTGTGTTGTGTTTTGATCTTTCTGCTTTGTCACGTGGCCACGTTCCTTTGTCTCCTATATTTCTATGGCGGGTATTATTCCTAGCTTTTTTCTTAGTTCTTTATTTTTTATCTTATCTCACAGACTGTTTCCTGTCATTCATCTAACACATTTCATCTCAGTAGAGGTTATTTTTCTTATTTTTCTTGCATTTAGGGTCCAGGTCTGGCATTGGTAGCACAACGTTCGGATGAAGATTGTATTGTATAGTGCTCGTTTTGCCTCCAGAGTTATTTCCTTGTTGGACAATAGTGGTGATAGCTGTCCGATGATTTGGCAAGCTTTGTTGCATCTTGATTCTATCTCTGCCTGTTTGCAGAATGTTGTGGGTTGCACAAATTTGTTTGTGGTTTGATTGCCGGTGTACGACTTCTGGGCAGTCTGTGTCAGTCTGGGCATTATCTATTTATTTATATTTATTATTAGGATCATCATCACTGTACACTGGACAATACCATAGGTGCTCCAATATCCCACCTGAAGAATCTTGAGAAAACCCAAGGAGAGTATGGCCCCATGTGCACGAAGTCCATAGCACAGCCTGGGATCCACAGTGAGGGTAGGTTTCTGCTGGCAGTGGCCATATTTATAGCCAAATCTTTTCTATGCTAACTGTCAAGAACACGTTAACATATGCGAGTACACACGGGAACTCATGTTTATAGCCGTTATCCAAGAGGGCTAGACATCAGATCTCACAACCCAAGAGATCAGTGGAGGGGTAGCGTCATAAAGAAATCGATGATTATTAATTTTTCCTATTTTTGAAAAATTACTGTTCTGGTGGGCTTTGAACCTGGTTTCTTCATGTCCTAAGGCCAACATCGAACCTCTAGACTACCCAGCCACCCCCCCCCCCCACCTCAGGGGCATTATCATGATTGAGATGGGGTAATGCTCTAGTGTGCCACTTTTCAAGATGTTGCATGGCAGGAAAAGGCAACTTTGTGTGACAAGCTGGAGATTAACTTTTTTTTTAACTTTTTTTTTTTATTTTACGATCATTTTAACGAATGTTTTAACCTAGGGTTATCGTGTATGTTATAGTTATTCTTGTAAAATGTTTTTATTTTAATGCTTTTTAAAGACAGAATAGGGGGTACCTGTTGTTATATTGCCTACATTTTGAAAAAAAAAACATTAAACTATTTGCCACACATTTTATGCATAAGTAAGAAAACTCATTGAATGTGTTTTAAACTGTAAGCTATGATCAAAGCATAAAAAAAATTTTTAACATTTACAATTTTATCAAAACATATGAAATGGGGGACAGGTTGGTCTCAAGCCAAGATGCCGGCCTCGAAACAGAGAGGTTATGAGTTAAAATCCTGGCTGCACCAGTTGGGATTTTTATTTATGATTTTTCTCTGCAGCAACCATCCCCGGTCTCAGCAGCGAGGCCCGGCTTGAAACGTTAATTACTCATCAATAACAAAAATATGAGTACCTCCAAAGATGGAGTTATCTGCCTGTATGGCGAGGGACCCCTGTGCACACGGCTGCCAGGGAAAAAGGGATTAACACGCAAAATTCAGTTCCTAGTCTCTAGGAACTTCACCAGAGGTGAAAGCTGGCAAACGAAAAAAAAAAAACATATTAAACTAAAATATTACAGCCTTTTTTTTTTTAAACATGAGAGTTCTGTTCTTTCATCATAACAGCAAAAATTAAATAAACAGGCAATGTGTTCACTTTATTTTCAGTTATGTTAACATCTCAGCATGTACCTTTTATTCTTAATTTGTTTTTACATTTTTTTTATAATGTTGAAAGAAAATAAGATTGTTTCATATTGTTCCCTCAACTCTGCATAATAAATCACTCTCTGAGAAACTGAACTCTTAATCATCATCATCACCGAGTGCTGTCTCCACAACGAAGGTTGGCTACCATGGAGCACCATTCTACTCTGTCTCTTGCTTTGATGGTGCAGGTTGTCATAGGCTGACTTGTCCATCTTTTGATGTTACTCGTCCATGTTAGTCTCGGACTGCCTCTGCCTCTTTTACCTTGTATTCTCCATTCCAAGATTACCTTTTAGTAGGCTGTTGTGTCTTTTAACATGGCCCAAAAGAACTCTTAATATTTAATTCTTAATACTAAATTTGCTCTTAATGTTAATATTAATCAAATTAAAATTGTGTTACACACATGAGTTAATTGTGTGGAATGTATTAGTTATGTTATGAGCTATATTAATTTATATGATGGACGGGTGAATAAGACATAGCCTTTGTTAGAAAAATCAGCTTGTAATGAAGGTTACCACTAGAGAAAGCAAAATAAGATTGCACGAAAGGCCATAAGCTTATAACTATGTTATGCCACAGTTAAGCTCTATCTATTTATGCTGGCATTCTAGGATGTTGAAGAAGATGGATTCATAAATCACCACTGGATTAATTATCACAAACATATCATCATGTGAAGAATAGCAATCATATTCAATTCACTGGAAGTAAAATACTAACTACAATGTTAGATGTAACTTCTATCTTCTATTTTTTACTAGCTGGTACTGTGATTTATTTATTTCTCTTATTTTTTACTAGCTGGTACTGTGATTTATTTACATGCCTTATTTGTTACTAGCTGGTACTGTGATGTTATATGCTTTATTTTTTACTAGCTGGTACTGTGATTTATTTATGTTTTATTTTTTACTAGCTGGTACTGTGATTTATTTATATTTTATTTTTTACTAGCTGGTACTGTGATTTATTTATGTTTTATTTTTTACTAGCTGGTACTGTGATTTATTTTTTACTAGCTGGTACTGTGATTTATTTATGTTTTATTTTTTACTAGCTGGTACTGTGATTTATTTATGTTTTATTTTTTACTAGCTGGTACTGTGATTTATTTATGTTTTATTTTTTACTAGCTGGTACTGTGATTTATTTTTTACTAGCTGGTACTGTGATTTATTTATGTTTTATTTTTTACTAGCTGGTACTGTGATTTATTTATGTTTTATTTTTTACTAGCTGGTACTGTGATTTATTTATGTTTTATTTTTTACTAGCTGGTACTGTGATTTATTTATGTTTTATTTTTTACTAGCTGGCATTGTTAAGATCCCAAAAAAGGGCAATCTTAGAGATTGTAACAATTGGAGAGGCGTGACACTTTTGTCAGTTGCCTCAAAATTATTCTGTAAAATCATCCTAAATAGAATAAAGGATTCAATAGATACAGTAATGCGTGAAGAACAGGCTGGGTTTAGAAAAGGGAGAAGCTGTCTTGACCACATTTTCACTCTACGACTTATATTGGAGGAACACATGAAAAGCAAAAACCTTTTGTACTTAACTTCATCGACTTCAAAAAAAGCATTTGATAGTATTCATAGAGATTCTTTGTGGAAAATTCTGAAGCAATATGGCTTACCATCAAAATCATAAATATTATCAAAGACATGTATGATGGTTACACATGTGCAGTTCGAACAGAGGAAGGACTGAGCGAATGTTTCCCAATAGAAACTGGGGTTAAACAAGGATGTATTTTATCGCCCTTGTTATTTGGAATTGTTATGGACTTCATAATGAAGAAATGCTGCACTGGTAATAAAGGCATCGAATGGATACAAGGAGACCATTTGGAGGACCTGGACTTTGCTGATGACATAGTTCTCATCAGCAATCAGATAAAAACGATGCAGGAAAACACAAATGAACTATCATCAATAGCCAGCAAAATTGGGCTTGAAGTCAATCATGAAAAGACTAAAGTCATGAAAAGTTTAATTCCAACAAGTGACAAAATATACATGGAAAACAAACCAGTAGAAGAGATCGATCACTCATCTATCTTGGAAGTCACATTGATCGAGAAGGGGATACGAGCAAAGAAATTAGAATCAGACTGGCTAAAGCAGCAATGTCTTTCAGAAGCCTTGAAAAGTTGTGGAAATCAAAACTCATTAGCACAAACACAAAACTTAGGCTATTCAAATCAAATGTACTATCAAAACCTTACGTATGCGTGTGAAAGCTGGAAAACAACAAGAGATATAGAAACAAAGTTGAACGCATTCGAAAATAAATGTCTTAAGGAAATACTTGGTATAGAATGGAACGAATTCAAAACAAACGAGGAAATTAGAGAAATCGCCAATCAACCACTAATATCTTCAGTAATAAAGAAAAGACGATGGTCATACGTTGGACATGTGATGAGAAGAGATAATAATCGAATAGCAAAGCAAGCCCTCATATGGGAAACAACAGGTAAAAGAAAAAGAGGAAGACCCAGGGAGACACTGAGAAGAACATTGATGAGAGAGGCAAGAGCAGCAGGAATCGGCTCCCTCAATGAGATAGAACTGCTTGCACAGAACAGAGACAGATGGCGAGATTTGATAAAATATCTCTAAAAGAAAACTGCTAGAACAAAATTCATATAGGAGAAGGTGTATCTTGGTCTACGCCCTATGGGCCGGTTACGGCTCGAAAGGTCAATAGACTGTGATTTATTTATATTTTATTTTTACTAGCTGGTACTGTGATTTTTATGTTTTATTTTTTACTAGCTGGTACTGTGATTATTTTTTACTAGCTGGTACTGTGATTTATTTTTTAACAGCTGGTACTGTGATTTATTTATGTTTTATTTTTTACTAGCTGGTACTGTGATTTATTTATATTTTATTTTTACTAGCTGGTACTGTGATTTATTTATGTTTTATTTTTTACTAGCTGGTACTGTGATTTATTTTTTACTAGCTGGTACTGTGATTTATTTATGTTTTATTTTTTACTAGCTGGTACTGTGATTTATTTATGTTTTATTTTTTACTAGCTGGTACTGTGATTTATTTTTTACTAGCTGGTACTGTGATTTATTTATGTTTATTTTTTACTAGCTGGTACTGTGATTTATTTTTACTAGCTGGTACTGTGATTTATTTTATTTTATTTTTTACTAGCTGGTACTGTGATTTACTTATATGTTTTTTTTTTACTAGCTGGTACTGGGATTTACTTATATTTTTTATTTTTTACTAGCTGGTACTGTGATTATTTTTGCTTTATTTCTCTCTCTGCACATTGCTATTAGCACTATAATTCTTACTTTAGACCATCTGCGGTCCAGCATTGTGATTTGTATTTGCAATCTCTTCCCAGTTATCATGATTAATGTCTCTAAAGGTTTACAAGTAATACTACTACCACCATCACATACTACTATACTACCATCACCGCTACTACTCCCGCTACTACTGCTACTACTACTACTATTACTACTACCCACCATCACCACTACTACTATACTACTACTACTACCACCACCACCACAACACTACTACTACCACCAGCACCACTACTACTACTACTACTACTACTACTACTACCAACCATCACCACTACTACTACTACTACTACTACCACCACCCCATACTACTACTATTACTACTACCACCATCACCAACTACTACTACCACCATCACCATACTACTACTACTACTACTACTACTACACACCATCACCACTACTACTACTACTACTACCACACCACCACTACTACTACTATTACTACTACCACCATCACCACTACTACTACTACTTCTACTACTACCACCATCACCACTACTACTACTACCCACTACTACTACTACCACTACTACTACTTCTACTACTGCTACTACCACCACCACTACTGCTACTACCACCACCACTACTGCTACTACCACCACCACTACTGCTACTACTACCACCACTACTTCTACTACCACCACCACTATTACTACTAATACTATTACTTCTACTACTACCACCACCACTACTACTGCTACTACTACTACCCACCACCACCACTACTACTACTACCACCACACTATTATTCTACTACTACTACTTCTACAACTACCACCACCACTATTACTACTACTACTACTACCACCACCACCACTATTACTACTGCTACTTCTACTACTACCACCACCACCACCACTACTTATACTGCTACTACTACTACCACCACCACCACTACTTATACTACTACCACCACCACTATTACTGCTGCTACTACTATTTCTACTACTACCGCCACCACTATTACTGCTACTACTACTTCTACTACTACCACCACCACTACCACTACTACTACCACCACCACTACTACTACTTCTACTACTACCACCACCACTACTACTACTACAGCTACTACTACCACCACCACTACTACTTCTACTACTACCACCACCACTACTACTACAGCTACTACTACCACCACCACTACTACTACAGCTACTACTACCACCACCACTACTACTTCTACTACTACCACCACCACTACTACTACAGCTACTACTACCACCACCACTACTACTACAGCTACTACTACCACCACCACCACTACTATTACTTCTACTACTACCACCACCACTACTACTACAGCTACTACTACCACCACCACTACTACTACTACTACTACTACCACCACCACCACTACACTACTTCTACTACTACACCACCACTACTACTACAGCTACTACTACCACCAACACTACTACTACTACTACTACCACACACCACTACCACTGCTACTACTACCACCACCACTACCACTACTACTACCACCACCACTACTATTACAGCTACTACTACCACACACCCACTACTACTACTTCTCTACTACTACCACCACCACTACTACTACTACAGCTATACTACCACCACCACTACTACTTACTACTACCACCACCAATACTATTACTTCTACTACTACTACTAACACAACTACTACTACTTCTACTACTACTACCACCACCACTACTACTACTACTTCTACTACTACTACCACCACCACTACTACTACTACAACACTACTCCTGCTGTATATTCAACAAATGACTGCTTCTCTTCATTGTCCACCCTTAAAAGAACACAAAGTTGGCACAATGGCATTCTTCCTGCAGCTGGCAGAGAGTAAAAAATCATATCTTTGTTTGAACATCCAGCTGTAAACATACACCGAGTCTCAGGAAGGATATACTCCGCCTCTTGATGTAGGAGCTTTAAAACAATTCTAGCAAATGTCCTTTCTGGTTGTACTCAGGAGGGATATACCCCTTTAGTTGTTGCAATCACCCTTGTCCCCCATATTTTTGTATAACGTTACAATCTTGGCATCTTTCATGTCTTGGGGTATATCTCCACTTCTCCAGCATTGGGCATGGAGTTTGTAGAGGTGAGGTAGAAGTGTTTCAAGCTTTTCCCAGGGCATTTCGTCTGGGATGTTGTCATTATTAGAAGCTTTTCCACTTGAAAGTCGCAGATGACATCATGAGTTCCTTAATTTGATTTGCTACATAATTAGTAGTAGTAGCCTCCGTCAGTCATAGTTGACTATAGATTTTTCGACGCCCCTAGAAATGTTATTTTTCCTTTCTTTTCTTTCGCCGCGTATTCTCTTTCTCTATGAATCTGTCTGCTTCTTCTTTGAGGTTAACCTTTAGAGTGTGTTTCCAGAGATTGCGGTCTGCAGCTTTGTCTTTCCATGCTGCAGGGTTTATGTTCAGAGTCTTCATGTCGCGTTTACACACATCTACAAATCGAAGTTTGGGCGCCCCATAGTTCTTTTACCATATGCCAGTTGTCCGTTAGAGTATATCTTTTGGTACACGGTCTTTTGCTACATAATACTGTGATTTATTTCTCATAGATAGTGCTAGCTAGTAATAAAATATCTGTACTACTATTTCACTGTGATTTATCACTCATAGATATTGCTAACTAGTAAACGAGATATCTGTACTACTTTTTCTTTATACTTGCTACATAATACTGTGATTTATCACCTTTGATTTATCACCTTATTTGCTACTTTGCACTACAATATATTTTGGGATATCTCTTGACACATTGCTAGTTTTCACTCAAATGTACTTTATCTCTAAATGTTATTAGTTATCACTGAAATCTTATTTGTAAAATATTTATACATTGCTGTCTATCATTGAAATCTTATTTGTAAAATATTTATACATTGCTGTCTATCACTGAAATCTTATTTGTAAAATATTTATACATTGCTAGCAATCACTGAAATCTTATTTGTAAAAGCTTCATACATTGCGAGCAATCACTAAAATCTATTTATAAAAGTTTCATAAATTGCTAGTAATCACTGAAATCTTATTTGTAAAAGCTTCATACATTGCTAGTAATCACTGAAATCTTATTTGTAAAAGCTTCATAAATTGCTAGCAATCACTGAAATCTTATTTGTAAAAGCTTCATACATTGCAAGCAATCACTGAAATCTATTTGTAAAAGTTTCATAAATTGCTAGTAATCACTGAAATCTTATTTGTAAAAGCTTAATAAATTGCTAGTAATCACTGAAATCTTATTTGTAAAAGCTTCATAAATTGCTAGTAATCACTGAAATCTTATTTGTAAAAGCTTCATAAATTGCTAGTAATCACTGAAATCTTATTTGTAAAAGCTTTATACATTGCTAGCAATCACTGAAATCTTATTTATAAAAGCTTCAATCATTGCTAGCTATCACTAAAATCTTATTTTTAATATCTTCATACATTGCTAATTAGCACTCATATCTTTTTCCCGAACTCTAAATATTGTTAATTAGCAATGTGACTGCACCAAAATATTCTTAATCCCTCACATCCTAGCATGCTCCTTCACCAAGTAGCCAACATTTATCTGTGCCACTAACCTTCTTTGTTTGTCTGTTTACTGTAAGGTGCCAGCAAATGTGATCGTTTCTTTTCATAGCCTTTTGGGTAATGTCCCCTGCAAAAGATGGATAAGAGTAAGTTATTCTAGTGCCAGTAGAAAGACAACATAGATAATGAGCTTCAAACTCTTATCTCTTCTTCTTAGGGTTCATCTATTAAGAGGGTGGGGATGTGTTGTGTCGCTAGGTTACAGCTTCTTCTTCTTCTAACCTTCCTCCATTGCCGTTGGCGTCGAGGGGAGAAACAATCTGCGATTCTTTGCTCTTCTGTTGGCCTCTTCTGATGTTATTCCTCCTAGTGACTCTAGTATTCCTTTATCCATCTCTTTCCTCGGTCTTCCTCTTAATCTGACGTTTCATGGCGTTTGTTTATGGCTCTTTGATTCATTGTTAGTTCTTTCTGTCTTGTTATGTGGCCGAACCAATTATCTGTTGTTTCTTTATGTATTCGATGGCTGGTTCATTTTCGAGTTTCTTCCTTCTCTGGTCAGTGTTTCTTACTCTGTCCCTTAAGCTGTTTCCTGTCATTATAGGTTACAAGCAAAGGTGCTATATATGTGCTTTTCTGCCCGATGCATACATTTTTGGCATGAGTAGATTTGCTTAAATCAAAACTCATCAGCACAAATACAAAACTTAGACTATTCAAATCAAATGTATTATCAGCCCTTATGTATGCGTGTGAAAGCTGGAAAACAACAAGAGACATAGAAACAAAGTTGAACGCATTCGAAAATAAATGTCTAAGGAAAATACTTGGTATAGCGTTGGAACGAATTCAAAACAAATGAGGAAATTAGAGAAATCGCCAATCAACCACTAATATCTTCAGTAATAAAAAAAAAATGATGGTCATATGTGGACACGTGATGAGAAGAGATAATAACCGAATAGCAAAGCAAGCCCTCATGTGGGAAACAACAGGTAAGAGGAAAAGAGGACGACCCAGAGAGACACTGAGAAGCACATTGATGAGAGAGGCAAGAGCAGTAGGAATTGGCTCCCTCAATGAGATAGAGCTGCTTACACAGAACAGAGACAAATGGCGAGATTTGATAAAATATCTTTAAAAGAATTGAAAACTGCTAGAACAAAAATTCAGATAAGAGGAGTATCTGGGTCTAAGCCCTATGGGCCAGCTATGGCACGAAAGGTCAAAAGATAGATTTGCTTAAAAATCTCTGTTTGTACAGCGGTATTTATTTTTTTTTGGGGGGGGGGGGGGGGGGGGGGTTGAGGGTGAGACAGAATATTATGGTGCCTGTAGAGCTGGCAAAAGGTAGAATATGAAAAAATTAATGAAAGAAAGAAAATGGTTTGGTCACAGTTTTACTTAACTGTAGTAATAATTAAGCCACAAAAAGCTCTAGAAATGTGGCCTAGTATTTAAACCACTTTATCTAAGTGTTTTCTGTTGTTTTTTTTGTTTACCACTACGACAGTGAATCAATAGCCTCCTTATTATGTGGGTTTCTATAAATTTGTAAGGATTTTCTACAAATTTGACTTGTAAGCCTCACTAGATAATTTATACGGGAAAGGAGAACATTAGTGTGACTTTCTACATCCATTTTTATCTAAAATATGTTTGGAGAAGTGCAAACCAAATTTAAAAAAAAAAAAATACAACTACTAACCAAAAATAACACAGATTATATAATTGCTAACCAAAAATAACACTGATTGCACAAGTGCTATCCAAAAATAACACAGATTATAGAAGTGCTAACCAAAAATAACACAGATTATACAAGTGCTAACCAAAAATAACACTGATTATACAAGTGCTAACCACAAATAACACAATTATACAAGTGCTAACCAAAATAACACAGATTATACAAGTGCTAACCAAAAATAACACAGATTATAGAAGTGCTAACCAAAATAACACAGATTATACAAGTGCTAACCAAAAATAACGCAGATTATACAAGTGCTAACCAAAATAACGCAGATTATACAAGTGCTAACCAAAAATAACACAGATTATACAAGTGCTAACCAAAAATAACACAGATTATACAAGTGCTAACCAAAATAACACAGATTATACAAGTGCTATCCCATAAAATCATAACCAAGCTATATTTTACATGGACTATAAATATAAATGCAGAACGGCTCAGGCAAAAGCAGCTTTCCAAAAAATTAGGAAGATACTGTGCAATCCATTTTTGACAATAGAAATAAGAAAAAAGAGTTCTTAAATGTTATATAGAGCCAGTCTTAACATATGGATGCGATTCATGGACAATAGGACAACAGACAAGAAAATCACTGGAGTCTGTAGAAATGTGGTTTTACAGAAGAATGTTCAGAATACCATGGACAGCTAAGAAGAGTAATGAAAACGTACTGAAAGAGACCAAAGCAAAAAGAGAGCTAATTTTCAATATTAGGAAGAAACAATCATCATTTTTGGCCATGTAATGAGAAGAGAACAGCTGGAATATATTGTAACAACTGGAAAAATTGAGGGACAAAGAGATAGAGGGAAGCATAGAGAAAAGATACCAGACAGCTTAAAAAAATGGCTTGGCAGAAGGTCAACAACAGAAATGATAAATAACCGTCGAGATCGAAAGTTGTGGAGAGACATGACCACCTATGCCAGCAGGCCCGGTACTTGATGATGATGATAAATATAAAGGCTAACATTACATGCATACGAATAACTAATAAAAATGCAGGTTTAGCTAAGATTTGTTAATGACAACTGCATCTAGTATAAAATAGAAGATGTAGGCGACGGGCTGATTGTGCCTTGTCACAAGATAAAAAACCTAAGATCAACCAGACATGCTACCAGGGCAGAACGATTGAACATTTCTAGGTTTTTTTTCCATATTTGCAAGATTTTTTTTTTTTTTGGTTCGTGTACAGGAACACTGATAGAAAATTGTGGAAGGACATGATCAGCTACACCAACTGGTAAGGCACATGATGATGGTGAATCCATAACTTGACACACAACAAAACCCAGGAGGCTTTTTGCTGAGGAGGGATCTGAGCGCCTAGGAACATGTTCGGAGTGCAATGATGATGACTCGCTAATAACTCAATAACTGAGGAGGGGATCTGAGCACCTATGAACATGTTCGGAGTGCAATGATGATGACCCGCTAATAACTCAATAAATGAGGAGGGGATCTGAGCATCTATGAACATGTTCGGAGTGCAATGATGATGACCCGCTAATAATTCAATAAATGAGGAGGGGATCTGAGCACCTATGAACATGTTCGGAGTGCAATGATGATGACCCGCTAATAACTCAATAACTAAGGAGGGGATCTGAACACCTATGAACATGTTAGGAGTGCAATGATGATGACCCGCTAATAACTCAATAACGAGGAGGGGATCTGAGCATCTATGAACATGTTCAGAGTGCAATGATGATGACCCGTTAATAACTCAATAAATGAGGAGGGGATCTGAGCATCTTTGAACATGTTAGAAATGCAATGATGATGCCCCGCTAATAACTCAATAACTGAGGAGGGGATCTGAACACCTATGAACATGTTAGGAGTGCAATGATGATGACCCGCTAATAACTCAATAACTGAGGAGGGGATCTGAGCACCTATGAACATGTTAGGAGTGCAATGATGATGACCCGCTAATAACTCAATAAATGAGGAGGGGATCTGAGCACCTATGAACATGTTCGGAGTGCAATGATGATGACCCGCTAATAACTCAATAAATGAGGAGGGGATCTGAGCACCTATGAACATGTTAGGAGTGCAATGATGATGACCCGCTAATAACTCAATAACAAACACAGACATAGCTGTTTGTTGATGATATTTTGATAGCCTTGTTAATCTTCTCAGCTCTGAATCATATCTATCTATTTATTGTCCTTTTGAGTTGAAGACGGCACAGAGGGCAGAACCACAATCTCGAAAACAGAAACCATGCGTGCCAAAATGACACATATTGCAGAGTCTGTTTCCATAACAATAGTTTTTTTTACAATGACGGCTTGTCAAACCATCAATCAACCTCCTTAGTCGCCTCTTACGACATGCTTGGAAGGTCACAGTGTCACTATTCTTTTCTGAATGTAAATTCTGAATCACATCTATCTATCTATAGACCTTTCGAGCCGTAGCCAGCCCATGGGGCATAGACCAAAATACTCCCTCTCTTATCTGAATTTTGTTCTAGCAGTTTCCAATTCTTTTAAAGATATTTTCTGAAATCTTGCCATTTGTATCTGAATGATAACTTGAGTATAATTCTGCTATATTCATGGAAGTTGTTTGCAACTGTTGCCTGTACACCAAGATTAGGGCTGTATGGTAGTCAACCATGTCATCATAATTTGAAATTGCGCTTTGGCGGGAGCTGTGACATGAGCGGAGCAGACATGGGGAATTCTCGACTGATACTGGTTCCATGAACAGAAGAGATCAGAAAATTATGTTCATCATCATCATGTGCCATACCGGTTGGCATAGGCGATCATGTCTTTCCATATTCTTCTATCCACAGTGTATCGTATCAGTTCTGTTATTGACTGTTTTCCATGCCATGACACCAAGCTATCTATTATTTTCTCTCTTTGTCGTCTGCAATTTCTCTTTCCCTGTATTTTGCCAGTTGTAACCAAGTATTCCAACTTTCCTCTTCTCATGATGGGTCCGAAAAATTGTGATTGTTTCTTAGGAGCTCCCTTTTTGTGTTGGTCTCTTTGAGAATTTCCTCATTGGTCTTTTTAGCTGAGAATCGATCCAGTGAAGTTTTTCTCCAAAGGTCGACATCTTACCCCTAGACCACCCAGCCCCAACCCCCTTCCTCACGTGATATACTAGAAGGACCGAGAGATGTGGAGAGATCTTCTTAGGTGTTCAGGGAACTTTTGACATTCTTCTGAGAAATCCCATCTCTGTGGCCTCTAATAATCGTCTTTTCATTTGTTTGTCTACTGTCCATGATTCACTTCCATATGTCAGAATTGGTTTTATATAGCACTCTCTTTCTCACTTCTATTGACATAAATTTGTTGCATAAGATGTTTTTCATTTTCTGAAATGCTATTTTGGCCTGAGCTATTCTGCTGTTTATTTCTGTGGTACATCTTCCATCTGATGTCATTATTGTGCCCAAGTATTAAAATGCTGCTAATGTACATTAAAATGGATCATGAGAAATTGCTATATAAATGCTTACAATATCTGTAATGATTAATTTGTCTATGATTATTTGACACCAGAAAGGGTCAAATATCTCAATGTTTTAAATATTTTCTTTTTCTAAACAATAAGGACTTAAAAATATCAACAACAAACTAATTAAAGAAGCTAGGATATTCATATTATTGTTCTGTGTCACATATTTGAACCACTCCAACAAAATATCAGTCTCAAGAGTGAGTGGAATCAAACTTCCTCTGGGCATCTTTATTCATAAATATAGCTACATTTGGGGATTAAAACAAAAATGCCACTTTGCAATTAAAACAAAAATTCCCCTCTGGGATTAAAACAAAATGCCACTTCAAGATTAAAACAAATATACCACTTTGAGATTAAAACAAAATACCACTTTCAGATTAGAACAAAAATACCACTTTGAGATTAAAAACCAAAAAAATATCACTTTGAGATTAAAACAAAAAATACCACTTTGAGATTAAAACAAAAATGCCACTTTGCAATTAAAACAAAAATGCCCCTCTGGGATTAAACCAAAAATGCCACTTCAAGATTAAAACAAATATACCACTTTGAGATTAAAACAAAATACCACTTTCAGATTAGAACAAAAATACCACTTAGAGATTAAAAACCAAAAAAATATCACTTTGAGATTAAAACAAAAAATACCACTTTGAGATTAAAACAAAAATGCCACTTTGAGATTAAAACAAGAAAATACCCACTTCGAGATTAAAACAAAAATAGGGCTCTGAGATTAAAACAAAAATACCACTTTGAGATTAAAACAAAAATGCCACTTTGCAATTAAAAAAAAAATGCCCCTCTGGGATTAAACCAAAAATGCCACTTCAAGATTAAAACAAATATACCACTTTGAGATTAAAACAAAATACCACTTTCAGATTAGAACAAAAATACCACTTTGAGATTAAAACCAAAAAAATATCACTTTGAGATTAAAAAAAAAATACCACTTTGAGATTAAAACAAAAATGCCACTTTGAGATTAAAACAAGAAAACACCCACTTCGAGATTAAAACAAAAATAGGGCTCTGAGATTAAAACAAAAATACCACTTTGAGATTAAAACAAAAATACCACTTTCAAATTAAAACAAAAATACCACTTTGAGATTAAAACAAAAATACCACTTTGAGATTAAAACAAAATACCACTTTCAGATTAGAACAAAAATACCACTTTGAGATTAAAACCAAAAAAAATATCACTTTGAGATTAAAACAAAAAATACCACTTTGAGATTAAAACAAAAATGCCACTTTGAGATTAAAACAAGAAAATACCCACTTCGAGATTAAAACAAAAATGCCACTTTGAGATTAAAACAAGAAAACACCCACTTCGAGATTAAAACAAAAATACCACTTTGAGATTAAAACAAAAATACCACTTTCAAATTAAAACAAAAATACCACTTTGAGATTAAAACAAAATACCACTTTCAGATTAAAACAAACAAAAAACACTTTGAGATTACACCAAGCAGCTGAGCAGTCACAGCTACCAAGCTAAAACTAAAAAAGTCAATATTAGGGTGAAATTAACAATTGTGGGCACAATTTAAGAACAAAGATTCTGACTTTAGACAAGAGCATTACAATGGGAAGCTGTCAAGGAAATTATATGCAGCAATTTGTCACTGGGAGCTAAATATAGAGAGCCTAAGCACAGGACAGACAGACTCGAGGACATAAGCTATCTGTCAGGAGATAGTTGAGTCACGGCTATCAATAAGAAAGATGTTTGTGTATTGCTTTAGTGGTGTCAATGGCTCCATGTACACACTTTCTGAAAGCATGTGTTTGAAGCCAAACTGTCAGCACAAACTGAACAAGTAGTAAAAATATATACAGGCAGCACAGAGTTGTGTGAGCGCACACGCCCACACAGTGTTCTACAAAGCTATTCAACCATATATCGCTAGAACTTCTATATCGTTATGAAAAATTAGGAAGATACTATGCAATCCAAAGATACTATGCAATCCAAAGATACTATGCAATCCGAAGATACTATGCAATCCGAAGATACTATGCAATCCAAAGATACTATGCAATCCAAAGATGCTATGCAATCCAAAGATACTATGCAATCCAAAGATACTATGCAATCCAAAGATACTATGCAATCCAAAGATACTATGCAATCCAAAGATACTATGCAATCCAAAGATACTATGCAATCCAAAGATGCTAAGCAATCCAAAGATACTATGCAATCCAAAGATACTATGCAATCCGAAGATACTATGCAATCCAAAGATACTATGCAATCCAAAGATACTATGCAATCCAAAGATACTATGCAATCCAAAGATGCTAAGCAATCCAAAGATACTATGCAATCCAAAGATACTATGCAATCCGAAGATACTATGCAATCCAAAGATACTATGCAATCCAAAGATACTATGCAATCCAAAGATACTATGCAATCCAAAGATACTATGCAATCCAAAGATACTATGCAATCCAAAGATACTATGCAATCCAAAGATACTATGCAATCCAAAGATACTATGCAATCCAAAGATACTATGCAATCCAAAGATACTATGCAATCCAAAGATGCTAAGCAATCCAAAGATACTATGCAATCCAAAGATACTATGCAATCCGAAGATACTATGCAATCCAAAGATACTATGCAATCCAAAGATACTATGCAATCCAAAGATACTATGCAATCCAAAGATACTATGCAATCCAAAGATACTATGCAATCCAAAGATACTATGCAATCCAAAGATACTATGCAATCCAAAGATACTATGCAATCCAAAGATACTATGCAATCCAAAGATACTATGCAATCCAAAGATGCTAAGCAATCCAAAGATACTATGCAATCCAAAGATACTATGCAATCCGAAGATACTATGCAATCCAAAGATACTATGCAATCCAAAGATGCTAAGCAATCCAAAGATACTATGCAATCCAAAGATACTATGCAATCCGAAGATACTATGCAATCCAAAGATACTATGCAATCCAAAGATACTATGCAATCCAAAGATACTATGCAATCCAAAGATACTATGCAATCCAAAGATACTATGCAATCCAAAGATACTATGCAATCCAAAGATACTATGCAATCCAAAGATACTATGCAATCCAAAGATACTATGCAATCCAAAGATACTATGCAATCCAAAGATACTATGCAATCCAAAGATACTATGCAATCCGAAGATACTATGCAATCCAAAGATACTATGCAATCCAAAGATGCTAAGCAATCCAAAGATACTATGCAATCCAAAGATACTATGCAATCTGAAGATGCTAAGCAATCCGAAGATACTATGCAATCCAAAGATACTATGCAATCTGAAGATACTATGCAATCCAAAGATACTATGCAATCCAAAGATACTATGCAATCCAAAGATACTATGCAATCTGAAGATACTATGCAATCCAAAGATACTATGCAATCCAAAGATACTATGCAATCCAAAGATACTATGCAATCTGAAGATACTATGCAATCCAAAGATACTATGCAATCCAAAGATACTATGCAATCCAAAGATACTATGCAATCCAAAGATACTATGCAATCCAAAGATACTATGCAATCTGAAGATACTATGCAATCCAAAGATACTATGCAATCCAAAGATACTATGCAATCCAAAGATACTATGCAATCCAAAGATACTATGCAATCCAAAGATACTATGCAATCCAAAGATACTATGCAATCCGAAGATACTATGCAATCCAAAGATACTATGCAATCCAAAGATACTATGCAATCCAAAGATACTATGCAATCCAAAGATACTATACAGTCATTTTTCGACAATAGAAAAAAAGAAAAAGTTCTTAAATGTTATGTAGAGCCAGTCTTAACATATGGATGTGAATTATGGACAATAGGGCAACAGATAAGAAAATCACTGGAGTGTGTAGAAATGTAGTTTTACAGAAGAATGTTGAGAATACCATGGACAGCTAAGAAGAGTAATGAAAACGTTCTGTAAGAGGTCAAAGCAAAAAGAGAGCTAATTTCCAATATTAGGAAAAAAACAATCATCATTTTTTTGGGCCATGTAATGAGAAGGGAACAGCTGGAATATATTGTGACAACTGGGAAAATTTAGGGACGTTGAGATAGAGGAAAGCAAAGGGCAAAAATAACAGACAGCTTAAGAGAATGGCTTGGCAGAAGGTCAACAACAGAAATGATAAATAACAGACGAGATTGAAAGTTGTGGAGAGACATGATCACCTACGCCAGCAGGTCCAGTACTTGATGATAATGATGATGATAGTTATGACTTCTATCCAATTTGTGAATGGGGAAATTAATTGGACAAGGGACAGCTGGAGAAGAAACGTCACATGCCCATCGCAGACATCATATGTTTTTCGAGTCTATATTTTTATTTCATTTCGATACCCCAAAAAAATGTCTTTGGCCCTATCATGTTCCCAAACCGTGTTTATCTCATTAAGATAAGGACAGACTTTATACAACAACGCAATTTATACAAATTAACAACAACAAAAATACAAATAAAAACACTAGAAAGTTGGTTTTATGACCTACATAGATATTGTGACGCATTTTTTAATAACTATTTTTAACAATGTCAAAGAAATTATATCATTTGGTTGCACCGCAGTCATTTATATATTTACAAGGACCTGCGGACTGGCAGGAAATTCCCGGAAAATATCCATCTAGCGTGAGATTTTCAGCTTTGCGATCAGAGGCGGTTGTGCGTAGAGTGACGTCACTATCTATTGCTTAAAAACGTCACACGCTAGTTCGAGGGTTTTCCGGTTTTATTTTCTGTCTGCGTGTCTTTCAACTACCAATAAGACAACAAAAACCACGCTAGAACTCACAAATACTAAACACAACATCATGAAAGAGGAAATCGAAGAAGTAATCAATTATGCACCAAGAAAAAAAGCACCGGGGTTAGATAACATACCAATAGAAATAATAGCAGCAGCAGGAGAAACAGGAGTGCAATGGCTGCACAGAATATTTAATGCAGCATGGCACCAACAACAAGCCTCAGAAGACTGGCAACAGGCAATCATCATACCAATATGGAAAAAGAAAGGTAGCAAAAGAGACTGCAATCAATATAGAGGTATATCTCTTCTCAGCCATGTAGGAAAGCTATACGCCAAAATCTTGGAAAAAAGGCTGAGACCAATAATAGAACTACAGTTAAACGATTCTCAAATGGGGTTCCGAAAAAAACAGAGGATGTACCGACGCACTATTCACACTAAAACAGCTTGCAGAAAAAACGACAGAACACAATCAAAACTTATACATAGCCTTCATTGACCAGGAAAAAAGCATTCGACAGAGTAAACAGAGAACAACTGTGGGAGATACTAACAACATACGGAGTAAGCCAATATCTAACCAACATTATTAAAAGTCTCTACGTCAACAGCAGTTGCAGGGTCAGAACAGCAGCAGGCTACACAGACCACTTCGAAGTTAGATCAGGTGTAAGACAGGGGTGCGTACTATCCCCCCTACTGTTTATTACATACATGGACCATATATGCATGCTAGCCAACCCATCAAAGACAGAGATCAACGAACTTCTATTGCAGACGACCAGGCACTAATAGATGAAACAATAGAATACCTACAAGAACACTTAAACAAACTCAACATCTCAAGCACAAAATACAACATGAAAATCAACATCAACAAAACAGAAGTCATGAATGTCGCCAAAAATAAACAGAACATCAACATAACTATAGAAGGCAGACTAAAACAAGTAGAGGAATTCAAATACCTAGGAAGTCTAATGACAAACGATAATTCTCAAACAGCATAGAGATAATCAAGATGCAACAAAGTTTGTCAAATCATCGGACAGTTATCACCACTGTTGTCCAACATGGAAATAACTCTGGAAGCAAAACGAGCACTATACAATACAATCTTCATCCCAACTTTGTGCTACCAATGCCAGACCTGGACCCTAGATGCAAGAACAATAAGAAAAATAACCTATACAGAGTTGAAATGTGTTAGACGAATGCCAGGAAACAGTCTGAGAGATAAGATCAGAAATGAAGAACTGAGAAAAAAAGCTAGGAATAGCCCCCGCCATAGAATATATAATGAAACAACAGATAAAATGGTTTGGCCACGTGACAAGGCAGAAAGATCAAAACACAACGAGCCTTCAACAAACCTTGTGAGAACACCACACCCAAGGGTCGACCACGAAAAAGATGGATTGATGGAATATTAGAAGCACTAGGAAACATAACAGCAGCAGAGGAGAACAGAAGAGCAAAATACCGCAAATTATATCGCCCCTCGACGCTGAAAGGCAGATGAGGAAGGAAAGAAGAAGAAGTTATAAGACACAACAGCCTAATAAATGTAATATTGGAAGGGAAAATACAAGGTAAAAGAGGCAGACCAGACTAACATGGACGAGTAACATCAAAAGATGGACGAGTCGACCTATGACAATCTGCACCATCAAAGCAAGAGACAGAGTGGAATGGCGCTCCATGGTAGCCAACCTTCGATGCGGAGACGGCACTCGATGATGATGATTACAAGCTTTGTGAGGTCCTCAGCTATGTTAACTATTGACGGCTGACGTCATCTTAACCACAACCGCCCCTGGTCGCAATGCTGAAAACGTCACAACCTTTGGGTGGTTCCCCCTCAGCGGGCAGGCATTCAGTCTAGGTGGCATTGGCCTGACCATTGAACTAATTTAAGACAGGCCGGTGGACTGAATGGGGAATCCTCGGAAAATCACCAACTATTGTGACGTTGTGACAGCTATGCGAACTATAGATGGCTGACGTAACTCTACACCCAACGACTCTGCTTGCAAATCTGAAAAAGTCACGCAAGTTGGAGGGTTCCCGGGAATTCACTTTCAGCCCGCAAGCCTATTTAAAGAAGACCATGGCAGACCACAGCCATCTGTAGAAGTAAGCCTAAGGACTTAGTGGAAATCCAGAATACCCCTACTAGTGTGACGTTTTCAATTATAGGATCGAAAAACGACTGACGTCATTCTATCACAGAATTCTCTAGTTTTCCTAAGGCCTGCGGACTGAGAGGGAAATCCCGAAATCACCCAAAGTTTGTGACATCTTCAGTTACGCGAGCTATAGACAGCCAACTACATTTCCCCACAACCTCCCCTGCTCGCAAAGTTGAAAACGTCACAAAATATGGGTGATTACTTTCAGCCCGCGGGCCTTATTAGTATTATAGATGGCTGTGATTGAAGTTAATCTAAGAATTGAAAGGGAAACCTCAAAACACCCCTCTATCGTGACGTTTATATGAACTATTGACGTCATTCTGCCCAGTTTTCTTTTCTCCGCGTTCAACAATCGAATTGGCGCGGTATGCGTTGTGTCGCTAATTTAGATTCTACCCACAACCGTCAATGCTAGCTAGTAAAGATTAAATCATCACAAAAGTGGCGTTATTCCTCTCTTCCGCTGGCCTTACTACTACAGGGAGCTACGGGACGAACAGACAGACTGCGGCATGGCAACAGATTCATTGAAATTGAATACGCCCATCGGTACGGCACATCAAGATAGTTTATGTTTAAGTTCACGCAGAAAATTAGAGCCAATCGGCTGGTGAATCTGTAAGTGTGCGGCTCCACGGACAGACATAGAAGTTGTCTACCCGTGCCTACATGAACTATCAGCGACCTAGACGAGTGGTATCATTGCTCTGTTGTTGGCTATCAGCTCTCTTCCTATCGTCTTTGTCCTCTCTCTCTCTCTCCCTAAGTCTCTCTTTCTTGCTCTGTCTGCCAATCTATATGTTAGATAGTGTTTTATATTCACGGAATGTTTTATTAAAGTCGGGGGATCCCCATATCCGCTCCACCGCCGGGTCGCAGCATTTATATGCTAGATACATACATACTAATCATTGAGTGCCGTCTCAGCAACGAAGGCTGGCTAGCATGGACCGACATTCCGATCTTTCTCTTGTTTTGATGCTGCAGGTTGTTATAGGTTGACATGTCTATCTTTTGATGTTACTCGTCCATGTTAGTCTTGGTCTGCCTCTGCCTCTTTTACCCTGTATTTTCCCTTCCAAGATTACTTTTAGTAGACTGTTGTGTCTTTTAACATGTCCTAAAAAAATCTTAATTGTCTTGTTTAGAATTTGTTTAGATGATACATACACTGCATACAAATATATATACACACGTCTGTGCGCGTGTGTTTATGAGAGGGGAGAGAGAGAAAGAGAGAGCGGTGGAAAAAAACTGACGGACTAAAAGTTAAAGGAACATACAATTAGATCATCTGGTCTAAGCTTTCTAATAGTTTCTTACAATTTCTCTATCTCTCTCTCTCTCTCTCTTTGTCACTGTGTATATCATCATGACTGGTTCAATAACTCACAATTAACACCTGACTTGCAAGGTTAGGGAAGGTAATCACATATAGGCATATAGGGATAGATATGCACTGGCCTCATCACCACGAAATATTACACAACGTTGTACTGTAAAGTACATATAGACATATAGGGCTAGATATGCACTGGCCTCATCACCACGAAATATTACACAACGTAGTACTGTAAAGTACATATAGGGCTAGATATGCACTGGCCTCATCACCACGAAATATTACACAACGTTGTACTGTAAAGTACATATAGACATATAGGGCTAGATATGCACTGGCCTCATCACCACGAAATATTACACAACGTTGTACTGTAAAGTACATATAGACATATAGGGCTAGATATGCACTGGCCTCATCACCACGAAATATTACACAACGTAGTACTGTAAAGTACATATAGACATATAGGGCTAGATATGCACTGGCCTCATCACCACGAAATATTACACAACGTTGTACTGTAAAGTACATATAGACATATAGGGCTAGATATGCACTGGCCTCATCACCACGAAATATTACACAACGTAGTACTGTAAAGTACATATAGACATATAGGGCTAGATATGCACTGGCCTCATCACCACGAAATATTACACAACGTAGTACTGTAACGTACATATAGACATATAGGGCTAGATATGCACTGACCTCATCACCACGAAATATTACACAACGTTGTACTGTAAAGTACATATAGGGCTAGATATGCACTGGCCTCATCACCACGAAATATTACACAACGTAGTACTGTAACGTACATATAGACATATAGGGCTAGATATGCACTGGCCTCATCACCACGAAATATTACACAACGTTGTACTATAAAGTACATATAGGGCTAGATATGCACTGGCCTCATCACCACGAAATATTACACAACGTTGTACTGTAAAGTACATATAGGGCTAGATATGCACTGGCCTCATCACCACGAAATTTACACAACGTAGTACTGTAAAGTACATATAGACATATAGGGCTAGATATGCACTGGCCTTATCACCACGAAATATTACACAACGTTGTACTGTAAAGTACATATAGACATATAGGGCTAGATATGCACTGGCCTTATCACCACGAAATATTACACAACGTTGTACTGTAAAGTACATATAGGGCTAGATATGCACTGGCCTCATCACCACGAAATATTACACAACGTAGTACTGTAAAGTACATATAGGGCTAGATATGCACTGGCCTCATCAGCACGAAATATTACACAACGTAGTACTGTAAAGTACATATAGGGCTAGATATGCACTGGCCTCATCAGCACGAAATATTACACAACGTAGTACTGTAAAGTAGAAACTTCTCATGCAGGACTCCATTATATGACTGGCAAGAAACATTCATCAGTGGTTTATTGGTGCCTTTACCCTCCCCTGATCTCTTGGGTAGTTAGATCAGATATCTAGCCCTTTCGGACACGGAATAAACAGGAGGTTCCGTGTGCACTGGCGCACGTTAAAGAACCTTTGGCAGTTAACATAAAAAAGAGTAGGCCATAAATATGGCCGCTGTCCGGGAAAAATTGTCAGCAGAGACCTACCACACAGTGGATACCATGCCGTGATACGCATGTGGGTTCTCCTCAGATTTTTTCTCGAGATTCTCAAGGGGAATATCGGAGCACCTATGAGTTCTCCCAGTGTGCAGTGATGATGATCCTAACAACAACATAACAAATTATATGATTGGCCAGTTTCAGCTTCCTTCTTTGACACAAACTGGAGTGACCATACACAAGTAACGATCGCTGGTATGATCTCTCTCCAACCCATTGGGACTACAAAGGATCATCACCATCATGTGCCGTACCGGTTGGCGATCATGTCCTTCCACAATCTTCTATCCACAGTGCATCGTATCAGTTCTGTTGTTGACTGTTTTCCATGCCATGACACCAAGCTATCCAGTATTTTCTCTCTTTGTCGTCCGCGATCTCTCTTTCCTTTATTTTGCCAGTTGTAACCAAGTATTCCAACTTTCCTCTTCTCATGATGTGCCCGAGAAATGTTGATTGCTTCTTTCTGATGTTTTTTTTAAGAGCTCCCTTTTTGTGTTTGCCTCTTTGAGAACTTTCTCATTGGTCTTTTTAGCTGTCCAGGGAACTTTGAACATTCTTCTGAGAAATGCCAATCTTTGTGGCCTCTAATCGTCTTTTCAGCAAAGGAAATAGCTGACTTTTTGAATAGGGACTGAAGAAAAGAACTATGTCTGAATCAGTCAATCAATTTATCTATTATCCTTTCGAGCCGAAGGCGTTACAGAGCATACATTCTAGACTCTTGTGTCCGACGATCTTTCAACTGTCTGACCTTGCACAGGACCTGCTTTGTGTCTTGCCACACGGGTTTGTTGGGAGCCGCCATAGCTCAGTGGTTAGTGAACTGGTCTACAAAGGACAAGTAGTAGTGTTCGATCCCAACCAACCGCTTCCGGTTCACCCAGCCTCTATTGGGTACCGGATTTTTTTCTGGGAAAAGTAAAGCGGCACGGGCGTAATACCGACCACAAAACCCCAAAAATCATGTGCCGAAGGTATGTAAACTTGATGGTCACTAACACCATATTCCCTATACGCCATTTGGCGTGACGGAGATACTTTACTACTTACTTTGCACGGGTCTGTTCTGGGCAAGTTGCTCAATCTCGGCGAGAAAGCTGATGCATGTTGTTGTTACCTCTCGTTTCAATGTTCTTTTTTAGTGTTTCTCTAGGTCGGTCTCTTTTTTTTTCACCCTCTGATTCCATTTGAGGGTTTGCTTTGAGACTCTCTTGTTGTCCCTTATCATTACCAGGCTAACATATGACCACCTTTTTCTCTTGATTATACTTGATGCTTCTAGATGTTTGTTATTTCTCTTATTTCTGCTCTAGTCTTTGAACACATTACATGGTATACGAAGTATTTACCCCAGGCCTTTGTTATCAAATCAAAAGTGCTATCAACCCTTACGTATGCGTGTGAGCGCTGGAAAACAAGAAACATAGAAACAAAGTTGAACGCATTCGAAAATAAATGTCTAAGGAAAATACTTGGTATAGCGTGGAACGAATTCAAAACAAACGAGGAAATTAGGGAAATCGCTAATCAACCAATAATATCTTCAGTAATCAAGAAAAGACGATGGTCATATGTTGGACATGTGATGAGGAGAGATAATAACCGAATAACAAAGCAAGCCCTCGTGTGGGAAACAACAGGTAAGAGGAAAAGAGGCCGACCCAGAGAGACACTGAGAAGAACATTGATGAGAGAGGCAGCAGGAATCGGCTCCCTCAATGAGATAGAGTTGATTGCACAGAACAGAGACAAATGGCGAGATTTGATAAAAGATCTTTACAAGGATTGAAAATGACAGTAAAAAAAAACACAAAAACTTCAATAAGAGAACGAGTATCTGGGTCAATGTCCTATGGGCCGGCTACGGCTTGAAAGGTCAATAGATAGATAGATCAAATACAGCCAGTTTATTTTCTATTTCTTTAGTTGTTTTCCAGCTGTCTCGTGCAATAAGTAAGAGTGGACATTTGATGTGAAAATCCTCAACTTTGTTGTTGTGCTTAATCATTCTGGTGTCCATATCTTATCAAGGTTTGTGAAAGTCATTGATGTCTTTGCTATTCTCATTCCAATCTCTCTCCTTGTGGCTGTTTAATTATGATGGAGGCTATTCATACAGTGAGATGATGCAAAAATACGTATGATCGATTTATCCATTTCCAGCTCAGTTTGTATCGACCTTTAGCACAAATTCTGCCACTACAGCTGCATCTCACATCTTTCTTCACTTCCTCATGTAACCCGTTCAGGTGTCAAGAGAGATATAAAGTTCTGATACTTTCTTCACTTCTTCTTGTAACCCGTTCATGTGTCAAGAGAGATATAAAGTTCTGATACTTTCTTCACTTCCTCTTGTAATCCGTTAAGGTGTCGAGGGAGATATAAAGTTCTGATACTTTCACTCCTTCTTGTAACCCGTTCAGGTGTCGAGGGAGATATAAAGTTCTGGTACTTTCTTCACTTCCTCTTGTAATCCGTTCAGGTGTCGAGGGAGATATAAAGTTCTGATACTTTCACTTCCTCTTGTAACCCGTTCAGGTGTCGAGGGAGATATAAAGTTCTGATACTTTCTTCACTTCCTCTTGTAACCCGTTCAGGTGTCGAGGGAGATACAAAGTTCTGGTACTTTCTTCACTTCCTCTTGTAACCCGTTCAGGTGTCGAGGGAGATATAAAGTTCTGGTACTTTCTTCACTTCCTCTTGTAATCCGTTCAGGTGTCGAGGGAGATACAAAGTTCTGGTACTTTCTTCACTTCCTCTTGTAACCCGTTCAGGTGTCGAGGGAGATACAAAGTTCTGGTACTTTCTTCACTTCCTCTTGTAACCCGTTCAGGTGTCGAGGGAGATACAAAGTTCTGGTACTTTCTTCACTTCCTCTTGTAACCCGTTCAGGTGTCAAGGGAGATACAGAGTTCTGGTTCATGTACTTTTGTCGACATCAATCACTTTCTTTCCCGATGTCTGTCCATTTTACTTTGAGTCTGTTCTTGCTCATCCCCCTCCTCCTCTTCTAATACTTGCTTTGTATGATAAGGAATCACGCGGCATCCAAAGCGAAGTGCGAAGAAGGAGATTTAGAAGAGGAGAAAGAAAAAGTGAAGTGAGAAGAAGGAGATTTAGAAGAGGAGAAAGAAAAAGTGAAGTGAGAAGAAGGAGATTTAGAAGAGGAGAAAGAAAAAGTGAAGTGAGAAGAAGGAGATTTAGAAGAGGAGAAAGAAAAAGTGAAGTGAGAAGAAGGAGATTTAGAAGAGGAGAAAGAAACAGTGAAGTGAGAAGAAGGAGATTTAGAAGAGGAGAAAGAAAAAGTGAAGTGAGAAGAAGGAGATATAGAAGAGGAGAAAAATAAGTGAAGTGAGAAGAAGAAGATTTAGAAGAGGAGAAAAAAAGTGAAGTGAGAAGAAGATTTAGAAGAGGAGAACAAAAAGCGAAGTGAGAAGGATATTTAGAAGAAGAGGGGAAAAAAGCGAAGTGAGAAGGAGATTTAGAAGAGGAGAAAGAAAAAGCGAAGTGAGAAGGAGAAGAACAAAATTTAGGAGGAGGAGAAGAAGAAATAGAAGTAGGAGAATGAAATGAAAAAGAAATAGAAGATAAGACGAAAAAAAAGAAGATGATGAAGAAAATGACCGGGGGAGGAGGAGAAGAAAAAAAGAAGGAAAGAAGAGGGAAAACAATAGGAAGGAGAAGGATGAAAAGACAACACGAGAAAATAATAAAATGAAAAAAAAAAATTAAGAGGAAGAGAACATTAAAAAATATAAAAAATAAAATAAAAGTTTTAAAAATGGGACGATGATACGACAGTTATCTCCAATACCAGTATGATAAACTATGTGGTGATAACAACCTAAAACCGGCGATCAATATATTAAGGCCGGCGTTTGCAAGTGTGCCAGAAGTATGGAAACTTGAACTGCGATATTTGCGCCGTTCGGCCCAACATATCCGACTTCAGCATGTTATTTTTAGCACCACGCTGCCTTCCCTCTCCGATCCCTACTCGCTTGGCCAGAATAAACAGGTTAGACTGTTTCTGGAGGCACTGTGAATAGGTGGAGTACGGTCTGGATGATTCTGGTTCACCGGCACAAGCCATCAGCTGTGGGTTCCTGACAGATTCCAGATCTGCTGCTATGAGGCGCCTTTGTTTCCAACGATTCTAAGATGTTGTAGTTTTAGAAGCATTCGTTAGTCATAGTTGACTATAGTAGTAGCCTCCGTTAGTCATAGTTGACTATAGTAGTAGCCTCCGTTAGTCATAGTTGACTATAGTAGTAGCCTTCGTTAGTCATAGTTGACTATAGTAGTAGCCTCCGTTAGTCATAGTTGACTATAGTAGTAGCCTCCGTTAGTCATAGTTGACTATAGTAGTAGCCTTCGTTAGTCATAGTTGACTATAGTAGTAGCCTCCGTTAGTCATAGTTGACTATAGTAGTAGCCTCCGTTAGTCATAGTTGACTATAGTAGTAGCCTCCGTTAGTCATAGTTGACTATAGTAGTAGCCTCCGTTAGTCATAGTTGACTATAGTAGTAGCCTCCGTTAGTCATAGTTGACTATAGTAGTAGCCTCCGTTAGTCATAGATGACTATAGTAGTAGCCACCGTCAGTTATAGTTGACTATAGTAGTAGCCACCGTCAGTCATAGTTGACTATAGTAGTAGCCACCGTCAGTTATAGTTGACTATAGTAGTAGCCACCGTCAGTTATAGTTGACTATAGTAGTAGCCACCGTCAGTTATAGTTGACTATAGTAGTAGCCACCGTCAGTTATAGTTGACTATAATAGCCTCCGTCAGTCATAGTTGACTATAGTAGCCTCCGTTAGCCATAGTTGACTATAGTAGCCTCCGTCAGTCATAGTTGACTATAGTAGCCTCCGTCAGTAATAGTTGACTATAGTAGCCTCCGTCAGTCATAGTTGACTATAGTAGCCTCCGTTAGCCATAGTTGACTATAGTAGCCTCCGTCAGTCATAGTTGACTATAGTAGCCTCCGTCAGTAATAGTTGACTATAGTAGCCTCCGTCAGTCATAGTTGACTATAGTAGCCTCCGTCAGTCATGGTTAACTATAGCAGCCTCCGCCAGTCATAGTTGACAATAGCAGCCTCCATTAGTCATAGTTGACTATAGTAGCCTCCGTCGGTCATAGTTGAAGTTAAATATAGTAGCCTCCGTTAGTCATAGTTGACTATAGTAGCCTCCGTTAGTCATAGTTGACTATAGTAGCAGCCTCCGTCAGTCAGTCATAGTTGACTATAGCAGCCTCTGTCAGTCATAGTTGACTATAGTAGCTTCCGTCAGTCATAGTTGACCCATAGTAGCCTCCGTTAGTCATAGTTGACTATAGCAGCCTCCGTTAGTCATAGTTGACTATAGCAGCCTCCGTCAGTCACAGTTGACTATAGTAACCTCCTTCAATCACAGTTGGCTATGGTAGCCTCCTTCAGTCACAGTTGACTCTAGTAGCCTCCCTCCTTCAATCACAGTTGACTCTAGTAGCCTCCCTCCTTCAATCACAGTTGACTCTAGTAGCCTCCCTCCTTCAATCACAGTTGACTCTAGTAACCTCCTTCAATCACAGTTGACTCTAGTAGCCTCCCTCCTTCAATCACAGTTGACTCTAGTAGCCTCCCTCCTTCAATCACAGTTGACTCTAGTAGCCTCCCTCCTTCAATCACAGTTGACTCTAGTAGCCTCCCTCCTTCAATCACAGTTGACTCTAGTAGCCTCCCTCCTTCAACCACAGTTGACTCTAGTAGCCTCCCTCCTTCAATCACAGTTGACTCTAGTAGCCTCCCTCCTTCAACCACAGTTGACTCTAGTAGCCTCCCTCCTTCAACCACAGTTGACTCTAGTAGCCTCCCTCCTTCAACCACAGTTGACTCTAGTAGCCTCCCTCCTTCAACCACAGTTGACTCTAGTAGCCTCCCTCCTTCAACCACAGTTGCCCCCTTCAATCACAGTTCACTCTAGTAGCCTCCTTCAATCACAGTTCACTCTAGTAGCCTCCTTCAATCACAGTTCACTCTAGTAACCTCCTTCAATCACAGTTCACTCTAGTAACCTCCTTCAATCACAGTTCACTCTAGTAACCTCCTTCAATCACAGTTCACTCTAGTAACCTCCTTCAATCACAGTTCACTCTAGTAACCTCCTTCAATCACAGTTTACTCTAGTAGCCTCCTTCAATCACAGTTCACTCTAGTAACCTCCTTCAATCACAGTTCACTCTAGTAGCCTCCTTCAATCACAGTTCACTCTAGTAGCCTCCTTCAATCACAGTTCACTCTAGTAGCCTCCTTCAATCACAGTTCACTCTAGTAACCTCCTTCAATCACAGTTCACTCTAGTAACCTCCTTCAACCACAGTTGACTCTAGTAACCTCCTTCAATCACAGTTCACTCTAGTAACCTCCTTCAATCACAGTTGACTAAAGTTGCCTCCTTCAGTTATAGTTGACTATAATAGCATCCTTCAGTCATAGCTGACTATGGATTCTTCAGTGCCCCTAGAATTGTTATGTTTTCTCTCACCGTGTATTCCCTTTTTCTGTGAATCTGTCTGCTTCTTGTTCGAGTTGAAGCTTTAGAGTGTGTCTGATTGTGGTCTGCAGCTATTTCCTCCCAGACTGAAGAATATTTATGTTCGAGTTTTCATGTCACGTTTACACACGTCTACAAATCGAAGTTTTGGGCGCCCCCTAGTCCTCTTGCCATCTTCTTGTTGTCCACAGAGTATATCTTTTGGTATGCGGCCATCTTTCATACGGCGTACGTGGCCAAGCCAGCGTAACCTACGTTACAAACAAGACAAACAAACTGAAGATAAAACAGACCCCAGTTTTCCCAACCACATATTGGAGCTGGCGTAATGAAGACAGCACAGAAACCGGGGGGGGGGGGGGGGGAGATATCTCGCAGAAATCCGACTCCACACGTAATAAATATCACAAACGTCTACCCACAGCGCTTTAATACATGAAAGAGACATGTATACACTGATATATGTTCGTCAATCGTCCCGAAAACAAAGATTCTCTACTGTCTAAACAACGATTACCAGAAGCTGTCAAAGTGACGGACACATGTCCTAAAACGTTAGAAAAGTCCATCTACGCTTGAAGTCCTAAATTCATTGAAAGTAATCATCATTTTCTTCTTACCAGGAAGTTTCTTCATCTTCTTCCTCTTTTAGTTCACTCTTAGTTTTTTTTTATTCATCCTCTACCACTCCGTATTTGTTTTCTTCTACATCCTCTTCTTTTTCTTCTTCTTTCGTGTTCACCCTCTCCTTTTTTTTTCTTGCTCACCCTCGTCCACACTGTTTTCTTCACTCACTTCTATAGTTTTCACCGTATTCTTCGCGCTATACTTTTCCTTCTTCATCCTCTTGTTTTCTCTTTCCTTCTTTATCCTCTAGTTTTTTTCTTTCTTCTTCATTCTCTTTTTTTCTTTTCCTTCATCATCTGTTCTTTTTCTCTTTCTTCATCATCCTGTTCTTTTTCTTTTTTTCATCATCTGTTCGTTTTCTCTTTCTTCATCATCTGTTCATTTTCTCTTTCTTCATCATCTGTTCGTTTTCTCTTTCTTCATCATCTGTTCGTTTTCTCTTTCTTCATCATCTGTTCGTTTTCTCTTTCTTCATCATCTGTTCATTTTCTCTTTCTTCATCATCTGTTCATTTTCTCTTTCTTCGTCATCTGTTCATTTTCTCTTTCTTCATCATCTGTTCATTTTCTCTTTCTTCATCATCTGTTCGTTTTTCTCTTTCTTCATCATCTGTTCGTTTTCTCTTTCTTCATCATCTGTTCATTTTCTCTTTCTTCGTCATCTGTTCATTTTCTCTTTCTTCATCATCTGTTCATATTCTCTCTCTTCATCATCTGTTCATATTCTCTTTCTTCATCATCTGTTCATTTTCTCTTTCTTCATCATCCTCTTTTTTTATTTCTTCATTATTCTCCTTTTTTTTCCTTTTCATCCCCTTCGTCTTCTTCTTCCTCATCCTCTTCTTCTAGAAAGAAAACAAAAGAAACGGTAAACAACTGTAGAGATAGAAAGTTGACGAAAGACAAGTGGAGGACAGTATATACATAATGTAGATGGCCAGCTCTCCCACACAGAACAATGCCCACATTATTGATTAAATCATCTAACGAAAATAGTTGCAGCTTTGCAACTTCCAGACACGCAAATGCTATTTAAGCCAAGGACGTACTTGCATAATTCGCTTCAATGAAAGGCAGTCAAGGCTGTCGCTAGCAGTAAAGTGACGACCCGATAGGTGAGAATGTTGTTGTTTCAGCAGTTCGCATGCCGTGGACTAGGGGAACCTCTAGCACCAATATAATGTTGTAGGGTAAATGGTTCTCACTCCTTGAACCAGGGGAACATCTAGCACCAATATAATGTTGTAGGGTAAATGGTTCTCACTCCTTGAACTAGGAGAACATCTAGTACCAATATAATGTTGTAGGGTAAATGGTTCTCACTCCTTGAACCAGGGGACCATCTAGCACCAATATAATGTTGTAGGGTAAATGGTTCTCACTCCTTGAACTAGGGGAACATCTAGCACCAATATAATGTTGTATGGTAAATGGTTCTCACTCCTTTCACTAGGGAACCTCTAGCGCCAATATAATGTTGTAGGGTAAATGATTATCACTCCTTTCACTAGGGGAACCTCTAGCACCAATATAATGTTGTAGGGTAAATGGTTTTCACTCCTTTGACTAGGGGAACCTCTAGCACCAATATAATGTTGTAGGGTAAATGGTTATCACTCCTTTCCCTAGGGGAACCTCTAGCACCAATATAATGTTTTAGGGTAAATGGTTATCACTCCTTTCACTAGGGGAACCTCTAGCACCAATATAATGTTGTAGGGTAAATGGTTTTCACTCCTTTGACTAGGGGAACTTCAATTTTGTTTAGAGTTTAGTTGGCAGATCATCTTCATTGTACACATTCATAGTGCTCATACCCACTTCTCAGCATGTCCCGTAGTACGAAACACGCCTATATACCACAGTATATACCATAAACACACTAACGAAAGTACTGAAGATGGTTTCAACTCAGATGTCCGAACTCCATAGTGCTCAAATCTACTCCTTGCATGTCCCCTAGTAAAAACACACCTACCACACACACACATTAACGAAAGTACTGAAGCTGGTTTCAACTCAGATGTCCGAACTCCATAGCACTGGCGAAGACATAACTCATGACTCCAACTTTTCTTATTTTTAGATCATTCTATGTCTTCCCCAATATCTTCATCTCAGCCTCCACCTGTCTTCTCCATGAATATTTTGGTCTTCCTCTTTGTCTCTTTTATTTCCTGGCAGACAAAAGGTGAGTCAGCGACCCGGCGTCCTTGCGGTTTTCTCCGGATTGCGTCATTATAAACAGATAACCCTTATTTTTTTCCTGCATGGTAGATTTACTTTTTTTTTTCTTTGACTTGTCCATGTTTGGGTTTTTTTTTATTTTTTTTTTTAATATTAAATCAAGGATAGCCAGTCCCTTGGCCAACCTCCTACAAACATGCCTGGCAGGGAATGGCGCAACAATTCTGTACTTTCACTTCGGGCCTCGGCAGCGCACGGACGAGAGTCCAGCTGTTAGTCCTGACTAATTACTTTATTATTCCGTGAAAAGCCAATGAACGGGTAGAAGGAGAAGTGGGTAACAGTGGAGTCGTGGTCTAGATATGAGGTATACCGAATTGGTTTGACTTGTCGGATTATCCACGTATACAAGTAAACAGCCCCGTCAAGTGGCGTATAGGGAATATGGTGTTAGTGACCATCATTTGAAGAGACGTTCGCCATACTATTGGGGGGGGGGCAATGTGGTCGGTGGTACGCCCATGCTGCTTTACTTTCCAAGAAAAAAATTCCGGTACCCATTTAAGGCAGAGTGAACCTGGAAGCCATCGATCAGGATCGAAACTGTTTTGTAGTCCAGTTCACTAACCACTGATCCTCTGACGTGCTATGAAATCAACATCTATAGAGACTCTAGAAACAGTAACTGGCCTATAACCTTTGGAAGAGAGACAGAAAACTAAAGTAATGCAACAAGCGAAGAAATACAAAAGGCTCCCTAATCACCCACCCCATGCACCAGAGAATAACTGGCTTCGGAAAAGGAAGACTAAAGAGGAGCAACTTCACGGCAATCTCCAAAGAGTTGATTACCAACGATCCAGTACTGACCCAAACAATGCCAAAATCAATACGGCCATCCTGTATGACTCCTCCACGAGCAATATAAAATACCAGAATTTAAGGAAGACATAATAGGAATCATGAAGAAAGTAGAAGAATGAAAGACAGACAGACAGAAAGAATGAAAGAAAGAAAGAGAAATAGAAAAAAGAAAGAAGGGAAAAAAGAAAGAAAGAAAGAAAGAAAGAGAAAGAAATAGAATAATAGAGAAAGAAAACGAGAAAGAAAGAAAGACCGACCGACCGTTGTTATGTTCTAAGACTATATTCAGAAAACTCATTCAGATCAACCACATATTGGAGAGACGCACAAACTAAAAGTCCACAAGAAGAGAACCAACATAATTTTGATATGTTGATATGCGCTGATGAAGGTGTAAGAGTTTAAAAGAGTTGGCATTTTAGAACACGCATATGACAACTAGTTACAATATACCTCCTGCAAAACCTGGGACACGCAGTTTCACTGCTACTGACCCAGCGTATTTGTGTAGTCCGACCAGTCGGGGCTCGTCGACATTCAGGCGCCCATTAATTAAGGAGTGGCAGGTTCGGCTGATGACGTAACAGATGTACCTGCACGCAAATTTTGTCTGCTTTATTCCCGGCCCACTGCCTTGTGGGTGAGACTTTTTAGTCAAAGGCTAGCGGAGCCAACCGTAAACAAACCGGCGGAAGGCAACAGAAAACCACCGTCGTAGTTTCTTTGTACAATCATGAATCGCCACAATGAGGAAGATACTATGCAAACCATTTTTGACAATAGAAACAAGAAAAAGAGTTCTTAAATGTTATGTAGAGCCAGTCTTAACATATGGATGTGAATCATGGACAATAGAACAACAAATATCACTGGAGTCTGTAGAAATGTGGTTTTACAGAAGAATGTTGAAAGAAACCCTCTAACAATGCAAGAATTACTCTAACAAGATATGAATTACTCTAAAAATACAATAATTACTCTAACAATACAAGAACTACTCTAACAATGCAAGAATTACTCTAAAAATGCAATAATTACTCTAACAATACAAGAATTACTCTAACAATGCAAGAATTACTCTAACAATACAAGAATTACTCTAAGAAAACAAGAACTACTCTAACAATACAAGAATTACTCTAAGAAAACAAGAACTACTCTAACAATGCAAGAACTACTCTAATCATACAAGAATTACTCTAAGAAAACAAGAACTACTCTAACAATGCAAGAATTACTCTAAATATGCAAGAACTACTCTAATCATACAAGAATTACTATAACAATGCAAGAATTACTCTAACTATGCAAGAATTACTCTAATCATACAAGAATTACTCTAACAATGCAAGAACTACTCTAATCATACAAGAATTACTCTAAGAAAACAAGAACTACTCTAACAATGCAAGAATTACTCTAACAATGCAAGAACTACTCTAATCATACAAGAATTACTCTAAGAAAACAAGAACTACTCTAACAATGCAAGAATTACTCTAACAATGCAAGAACTACTCTAACCATACAAGAATTACTCTAAGAAAACAAGAATTACTCTAAGAAAACAAGAATTACTCTAATCATACAAGAATTACTCTAAGAAAACAAGAATTACTCTAACAATACAAGAACTACTCTAATCATACAAGAATTACTCTACGAAAACAAGAATTACTCTAACAATGCAAGAACTACTCTAACCATACAAGAATTACTCTAAGAAAACAAGAATTACTCTAACAATACAAGAACTACTCTAATCATACAAGAATTACTCTACGAAAACAAGAATTACTCTAACAATGCAAGAACTACTCTAACCATACAAGAATTACTCTAAGAAAACAAGAATTACTCTAACAATGCAAGAACTACTCTAACCATACAAGAATTACTCTAAGAAAACAAGAATTACTCTAACAATGCAAGAATTACTCTAAGAAAACAAGAATTACTCTAACAATGCAAGAATTCTGACATTGCCTGGAGACGTTGGTTACGATTCTGGTAGCATCAAACTATAAGATATGACTTGGCACAGGCTGGGATTGGAGGACGCTTGTCACTCAGTGTAAGTTGTTTGTGCGACCAGACATGGGAGAAGGTAGGTCAACAAACTGGTGAATAGTAGCGTTTGTCTGCCAGTCAGGAAGGCAGGTAAACAGGACTGATAGATCTGGTAGACCACTAGGCAGAAACACAGATTGCTCCTTCTAAACACATGGTGTCTTGTGTTCCGACCTATCTGCCTGATAAGAAGGTTAGAACACAAGGCCAAGCACATCGTTTTTATGTACAGAACGGAGAGAACGTAATGTTACACTAACACCTCTTCTTTTTTCCTTTCTCATTCGTTGTTCAGCGTCGAGGAGAGGTGTAAATTTGCGGTCTTTTGCTCTTCTATTGGTCTCTCCTGCTGTCATGTTTCCTGGTGTTTCTAACATAGGAAAAAATGGTATGTAAGAAGCTTTACGTGATAAGTGGATGACACCGACTAAACGACGTTTCGACCCAATAGGCCTTCATCAGGAATAAAAAAAAAAAAAACACACACAAAACTAATAACGAAACAACCAAACCAAAACAATCGAAATGTGTTAAAGAAAACAAAATTGTCTATCCTGTTATCTATCCTATGAAGTCCTATTGGGCCGAAACGTCGTTTAGTCCGTGTCGTCCACTTATCACGTAAAGCTTCTTACATACCATTTTTTTTTCTATTTTTTTTTTTTTCCTCACATTCAGCTTTACTGCAGCTTCGCATTTTTATGCCTTAACCTGTTTCTAACATACCATCAATGCATCTTTTTCTGGTCGGCCCTTGGGTCTGGTGCTCTCTCTGCATTTATTGAAGGATCGTTGGGTAGTGTCTTTTGGTATTTCTGCCTTATAAAGTGACCAAACCATTTTATCTGTTGTTTCGTTATGTACCTTATAGAGGAAATTATTCCTTGCTTCTTTCTCTGCTCTTCATTTCTGATTGTATATCTCATACTGTTTCCTGCCATGCGTCTAACACATTTCATCTTAGGGGAGGTTATTTTTCGTATTGTTCTTGCATCTAGGCGCCAGGACTGCGATTGGTAGCACAACGTTGGGATGAGATTGTATTCTTGGGGAAGAGTGGAAGCAAAAATAAAGATAATGAGAAAACTATGGAAAGATTTTAAAGAACGGCAAGAAACAGGATGGCTTGGAAAGTGTTTGAAGAACTATGCTCCGCAGGGAGCTAAACGGAAGAAGAAGAATTTGTTTTGTGATAGATGATGAACAAAAAGTACTGTAGATTCTACCTAAGTCAGAGCATATTTGACAACGAAACAGTAACACATTTTAAATGTTTAAAATAAACAACACATAAAACAAAACTCTTTTTTCCCGTACAGTGATAATAACTTTTCCTCATCATATATCTTCTTCCAACCATCGGAGTTTGCATCTTTAAGACATTTTCATTACAGAATGAGAAAGATTCTTCTTGCTTGCTGCCGGAGATACTGAGTTTAGTGCTCTGTGTACACCGCGAGCTGTGCTTTTCATTAAGATGGCGTTTCTATATTCAAATTGCTTACCATGAATTATGGTATCGTATGGCAAAGAACAGTTCAGCTGCGTTCACTTTCAGTGCTGATACGCCTTGTGTTTTTTTATGTGTGCTGTGTTTGCTATGACGGGGACTGCAGCTGCCTTTCTTTGTTTGGATATTTGATGAGATGTTAATTTGGATGATTCCACTGGCATGGGTGGTTGAACCAATATGGATTTTCACTCGTTTGTAGTGATACCGGGGTCTTCGAATAACTATAACTATGATTCTTCTGTTGCTCACTTCAAAGCCGAAACCCCTACTAATGGGTGGTACAATTAGACTTGAGAGAACTGCTCTCCAACAAAGTCCACTAAATCTGTCAAGTGGAAAACGTGAAACTCAAAGCCAGCAACATCACGTTGTGATTTATAACAAATTTAGGAAGCACGCTATCTACAACTTTACCACAGAAGAAAGTAGATAATGTGGACACCTATCTTCTTCTTCACGTTCAGTGGATGTAGATGTACTGTGCCGCTATAGTTAGTTGAAGGCCCTGTTATCACTGCACACAAATTAAAATCCATAATTGCTCAACCGCCTGTGCCAGTGGAATCATCCCAATTAAAACTCATTTCATTGAAGGATCCAAACAAATAAAGGTAGGTGAAAGTCCTCCTCATAGCAGATACAGCAAATGCCAAAAGACATAAGACCAAGTGGCACCAAAAGTGAACGCAGCTGAACTGCCTTTCATCATAAGATATCATTCATCGCAAGCAATCAGAATATCATAACACAATCCGGATGAAAACACAGGTCCCGGTGTGCACAGAGCACTAAACTTAATAGCTCCGGCAACGAGCCAGACTTGGATCAAGAGGAAACTGCAACAAGGAACAATTTTCAGACTGATCCTCAACGGTTCCTGCCACCTATCCGCCACATTGACTGGAAGTCCAGAAAGTAGATATTGTGGACAACTATCTTCTTCTATGCATTCACCCGTTAAGTGGATGTAGATGCAATGTGTCGCTAGTTTATTTCAAAGTCACTTTTGACCTAACACTTCCATCTTCAGCATGTGTAGGTTTGTTAACAATTTTTTGCCCAGACAGTGGTCATTTCTGGCCAACTATTTTCAACATTAAACTGTGAAGGGACCGTCTATTTTTCGCTGCTATCCGAAGGGTCACAACACCTAAAGACCAGGTGCGGGTAAAGCCATGAAGACAACACAGATTCGTTTTTTTTTTTTTAAATTCCCACTGCCTGTGGAGGGAACTGAACCCTGGACACATCTGTCCAGAGGCTGATGTCTTACCTCTAGACCACGCAGTCCCTGTGGACAGCCATAATATATATGTTTTCATTCAATAACACCAATTTTTTTCCAGTTAATTCCAGTTTTAATATAACAACAATTGAAACAAGAAAAAGAGTTCTTAAATGTTATGTAACGTCAGTCTTAACATATGGATGTGAATCACGGACAATAGGACAGCAGACAAGAAAATCACTGGAGTCTGTACAAATGTGGTTTTACAGAAGAATGTTGAGAATACCATGGACAGCTAAGAAGAGTAATGAAAACGTTCTTAAAGAGGTCAAAGCAAGAAGAGAGCTAATTTCCAATATTAGGAAGAAACAATTATCATTATTTTTTGGCCATGTAATGAGAAGAGAACAACTGGAATATATTGTAACAACTGGGAAAATTTAGGGACGAAGGGATAGAGGGAATCAAAGAGAAAAGATACCAGACAGCTTAAAAGAATGGCTTGGCAGAAAGTCAACAACAGAAATGATAAATAGCTGCCGAGATCTAAAGTTGTGGAGAGACATGATCACCTATGCCAGCAGGCAGGTACTTGATGATGATGATGATAATAATATAATAATTTCATTATAAATTATTTCAGCGCTTGCCGTCACAAATACTTGTCTGTTTCTTGCCTCTAAGATGAGCATGAAATGAGGAGAAGCTACATTCTATTAAGACAATGAGGGCCAGATACCATCACTTAATGAAGCCATGATATAAATTACTGAATTTGCATTCACAAGTGATTGTAATGTAATAATTTTGTTAGTGATGGAGAGTGGAGGACTGGAAAGAGAGTGGAATGAAAGGGAGAGGGATGAGACAGAAAAGATGGGAGGGAGGAAGAAAATTCAACAAACAATAAATTCAAATAGAAAGTTTACAGGTTAGGGTTTTTTCTTGGTTTCATCATGGCTTTACTCTCCCCTGGTCTCTTGGTAGTAAGATCCGATGTCTAGCCCTATCGGATAAAGGAAAAAAAAAAACAGGAAGTCACATGTGCACTCGTGCACATTAAAGAACCATTGGCAGTTAAAAATCTAAAAGAGCAGGCGAAAAAATTGCCGCTTTGGTTAAACTGGCAGCAAAATTCTATTCACACCAATGGATCCCAGGCCTTACTTCAGAGTTCATACACATGGGTCAGGTTTCTCCACGGAGATTTCTGATATTTCGAGAGGAATATCTGAGCACCTATGGGTTATTCCGGTGTGCAGTGGAGTGCAACTCTAATATAACATAACACAACAGACCTCACAATGAGCTCGGAGCAGGAGATACACTGCAAAGCACTGACTGACCCAAGCTACAAAGCACTGACCCAAGCTACAAAGCACTAACTGACCCAAGCTACATAGCACTGACTGACCCAAGCTACAAAGCACTGACTCAAGCTACAAAGCACTGACCCAAGCTACAAAGCACTGACCCAAGCTACAAAGCACCACTGACCCAAGCTACAAATCATCACTGACCCAAGCTACAAAGCACTGACTCAAGCTACAAAGCACCACTGACCCAAGCTACAAATCACCACTGACCCAAGCTACAAATCACCACTGACCCAAGCTACAAAGCACCACTGACCCAAGCTACAAAGCACCACTGACCCAAGCTACAAAGCACCACTGATCCAAGCACTTCATCTTCCAACTGATACTGAAAGGCAACAGACAAAACGGAAAATGTTTTTTTTTCTCAGTTTTCATGTAAATCTGAAACTTCATACAAAGAAACTATACAATGAAGTTTCACTTCTTTATTGAGCACATTCAAACTGTAACATCTAATTGTATGCCTGATTTCATCATTGAATTCTCTCTTAATCCTTCTACTTGACATTTATCATTTCCCATGACTGATTATTTATATATTCATCATCAAGTAACTGTGCAATCAGGGACTGGCTAGTCTCGAGGTAAGATGTTAGTCTCCATAGAGCAGGAAGGACCCGAGTTCAAAACCCACCAGAGGCGGTGGTAAATTTTTCAAAAACATAAAAAAATAATCTGTAGTTTCTTTAAGATGTTACCCTTCCCCATGATCTCTTGGGTAGTGAGATTCAATGTTTAGCCCTCTTGGATAAAGACAACAAACAGGAGATCCTGTGTGCACTTGCGTATTTTAAAGAACGGAACCTTAGGCAGTTAAATTTAAAAGAGAAGGTCACATGTACGGCCGCTGCCCTGATAATATCAGCAGAAACCTACTCGCACTGTGGATAACAGGCCATGCTAAGGAGTTTGTGCACGTGGGTCAAGATTCTCATTGGACTTTCTCGAGGATATCGGAGCACTTATGGATCATTTTGGTGTGCAGTGATGATGATCCGAATTAGGTTAAATACAAAAATAAAAATGTTCAACTCCAATGTTAAGTCGGTCCTATTATATGGCTGTGAAACATGGAGAACAACAAAATGACAATCATGAAGATACAGACTTTCATTAATGGATGCTTACACAGAATAAAAGGATGGAAATGGCAGGACAAAATCACTAACATAGAATTATGGAAATGTACCAGTCAAATACCAGTGGATAAAGAGATACAGCAAAGACGATGGCACTGGATAGGACACACACTGCAGAAGCCAACTGAGAGTATTATACAACATGCCCTTTTTTGGAATCCCCAGGGGAAATGACAAAGAGGAAGACCAAGGAATTCTTGGAGACGACAGATAGAAGCAGAGATGAAGATGATGGGGAAGACATGGAATGATCTTAAAAAAATCGGCAAAAAACAGAACGACTAGGAAAGTGTTGAAGACCTATGCTCCACAGAGAGCTAAACAGGTAGAAGAAGAAGATGATGATCCTAAAAACAAACAACTGTGTTAAATTAGTGTCTGGCCTACTAGAGTAGCTAGGACTGAAAGGGCAATCTTAAACACGAAGAACAAAAGTTATGGCTGAAAGGTCTGATCAGATATCTTAATGGTTGCAGAATGTTAACACCAATGAGCATTAGAAAATTATAGGAAACAAGGATAACAAAGAGTTATTTATAGTTCTTCTCCTCTAGTCCCTTATGAGACACTTCGGTTTTCTCCTCTAACCCTTTTTTTTCTGTGCTCCTTACCCCTCATTTGTTTTTATTGTACCCCACTCTCAGACATCTCACTCTTACCGTCTTTTGAATACCTGTTAGTTTACTATTCGATTCTTTCTCCTTTGTGTTTGCACACTGACCCCTGTGTGAACTCCTCTGGTTCTGTGTGCATTTGCGCACATTTTTGCACGTTTCTCGACGTTCACGACAGCCGCACTTGGTTGCGATTTCCTTTTGGTTTTGACAGGATAGTTAATTTAGTTTTCTTTAACACATTTCGATTGTTTTTGTTTTGGTTGTTTCGTTATTAGTTTTGTGTGTTTTTTGTTTGTTCCTGATGAAGGCCTATTGGGCCGAAACGTTGTTTAGTCTGTGTCATCCACTTATCACGTAAAGCTTCTTACATACCATTTTTTTATTTTTCCTAGGAAACAAGGAGCTTGACAGCAACAGAGCTGGAAGCTGTCGGCAACTCATAGCTGATGGTTTGTGTCAGAATCAGTGAATCAGAACCATCTAGACCTTGTTCCACCTCTTTGCTGTGCCTCTAGAAACAAAAAACCAGTCTAGCCTGGTTAAATAAGCACAAGTAGGATCGAAGAGGGAAGGCAGCCTGGTACTGTGATGTGCTTAAGTCAGATGGTGGGTAAAAAGGCGTAAATATCACAGGTCTACTGCAAACCATTACACAATGCATCTATGCCCACAACTTAATGTCCTTTTACGGACAAAAGATAAAGCGATCTATCAATTCCTTTTGAAGTCATTAATTGAATGCCAGAAAGAAAGAAACTGATAATACCAAATGTAATGTTACGTAGAGGGGACATGTTATGATCACCTTTCTTGATCTGATCAGCTCCCTGGGTACCTCCAGCCTCCACACTTCCGTCTTCTACAAACCCACAGACACCCACTGTTATCTTCTCTACACCTCGTCTCATCCATCTCACTGCAGAGATTCCATTCCATATTCTCAATTATTACGACTTCGTCGTATCTGCCAGGATGATCACGATTTTCTTCAACAAGCCCACCTGATGTTAAGTTTCTTTAGGCATCATCTCTATCCTGATTCGGTTCTCCAATCTGCCTTCCAATGAGCTCTCGATATTTCCCGTCCTGTGGCACTCACCCCATTCCCCGTTCCGATGAATGGACCATATTTACCCTCATCTACCACCCTCGCAACTTGGCTGCGGTGAGACTCCTTAACCGGTACCGCTCCATTCTCCACTCAGATCCCACTACCCACCTACTATTCAGTGATCCTCTTTTGGTAGCCTTCAAATGCGACAGGAGTCTGAGAGACTTTCTTGTCACGAGCCACCTCCCCCACTCAAACCACAAACACATTGGTACTGCAGGTTGTGGACGTCGAGTTTGCTGAACTTGTGACTACGTGCTTTGCACCGATTCAGTCTTGTTCCCTAATAGGTGATTCGACATCAAGGAGGGTTTACTTGTGTGTCATGGAATGTCATCTACACCATAATATGTAAGCATTGCCAGATGATGTATGTGGATGATGCTTGAGTGACAGATTTTGTGAGCATCTTTGTGATGTTGAGCAAAAGACTGGCAGCCCAGTGTCTGCCCATTTCAACTCCCCTGGCCATAGTGGTAAACCTGATATGCATGTCATTGGCATTGTCTCGTGTCACTCCAGCAATCGCAGCCGGTTCTCCCTTGAGAATCACCTCATTGCCCAGTTGGGTTCGCTGTCCCCTCCATGGCATGAACATATTGCTCTCATACACATAGGACACCTACCACACATTTCTTACCTCCAAGTATGTATATTTGTCTGCATATGTATTGGCACATTTAGACACCTTCGGGTTTCCTTTTATGTGCTTTGTGGTAATATATGCGGATTTATGCTTGTACGCATGTATGGTTAGGTACACATTCTTTTTTTACACATCTGTTCGTTCTGCACACACACTTAGATATACACAGCTTATATGTATCTTGTATCAAATTCTCCATATTTTTTTAACCCTTCCGTCTTCTCACCTGACTGCCTGGTCAGTGAGATATATAGCTGGTCATCCCGCCTACTTATTTTAGTTCATTCAGAAGCTGACCAAGCTCTGGACCACAGGGAAGTGACCTTTTTTTATTTACTTTCTTGAGTAACTAGCATATTATCACCATCTAGTTAGATTTGTGCATATATCCTTATATATATTTTTGTATTGTTGTTTGTTGTTCCAGCTGAAGGCCTACTTGGTCGAAACGTTGACTTTTGTGTTGTTAATTACCGGGTAAAGCTGTTACCATACCACTTTTTTCTTCTTTTTTTTAATAAAATTGACATGCTATGATACAAGCAGACAGGTAAAACAGCAATAGGAAACTCTTTATACAGAGCTTTGCAGAAGGAGGCAATCTGATCATCAAAATAGACCCCATCGAGCAAGTGTTTTGTCCCTTTAGCTTCTTGATACTCTAGGGGAGGTGGGTCCCCTAGGTCATGACTCCCAGGCATCGACCTCCTGCTGAAAAGAACTTTAAGACTTACAATATATTCAGCATATAACACTTATTCTGCACAACACTTCTGATAAAAACTACTGTCTATACTCTGTCATACACGACTGTCTTAGCTTTAATCAAACAATAATCTCTGGATTACTGAAAGTTTTTCCAAGCAAATTCAAAGAAGCAAAGCCTGGAGTGTCCAAAACAAAGAAGCTTAAGACGACTGTAATCAGACAAGGTTGTTATGAATCCAGAAGCTTGTGAGCTAACGCCCTTCAACCTAATCAGATGGGGTGGAAATTACTTAAATCTCCTCGAACAGGTAACAGCAACAAATAAACACTTCAGGGGTGTACCATACATCACCAAAATTGATAGAATGTACACTAAAATAACTCTTCCCATATATATTGACAGAGACAATGTCCCGCTCATTTCAGGCAAATACATTTAGACATAGTGTTATATCAACAGGTGCATGTCTTAATTTATTCTGTTTAAACTGTATTAGAAGTTTTTAATTAGCTATTATATAGCTTCAGGTAAACAATTTTTACTGGAGAATTCTTTCCTCACTCCATACATTTGGTGTTTTCAAAGAAATCATGTGATTTTCCATTTGGATTAGCAGTGTTTATCGTCTGCAAAAAATCAGCTGATCTAAATGGCATTGATCAGTATTGATTATGTTAGAATTCACTTGAAAACGGTGAAAAAATCCAGTCAATTATTGTTACTTTATGTTTGAAATGATGATAATATCTAAACATCTAAACCAACAGCAGGATCAGTTGATTGATTCGGAAAAGAAAATTAAGTCTTATATCTCAATACTTGTAATCAATAAATCAATAAGATTACAGTGGAGAGGAAATTCCTGTGTGTCACCGGGGCCTCATTATGAGGGAAGTAAAGAATAGTGATGCTGTGACCTTCCAGGCATGTCGTAAGAGGCGACTAAGGAGATTGATCGATGGCTTGACAAGCTGTCATTGTAAAAAAGTATTGTTATGGAAAACAGTGCCAGATTTTATAAGCAGTGATCTCTGTAATATGTGCCATTTTGGCACACAAGGTTTCTGTTTTTGAGATTGTGGTTCTGCCCTATGTGCCGTCTTCGGCTCGAAAGGACAATAGATAGATAGATAGTTAGATAGAAGAGGAAATTGTGATTGTTGATAACAAAAGATAAGTTGTTTTTATGCTACATCTACTAAACTTTCAAGGCTGCTTGAAGACAATGCTAATTCTTTTTTTTTCCACATCTTTTTATTGGCGAAAACTCATTCCTTATTCAATTACCTACATATTCATATACAATATGTTATGTGTTAGATAAAGGTAAAGCATAAAAAAAAAAAAATTTAAAGAGCCCCCGTCACGCCAAGTGGCGTATAGGGAATATGGTGTTAGTGACCATAAATTTTACAGAACTTCAGCACCTAATTTTTGGGGTAATGTGGTCGGTATTACGCCTGTGTCGCTTTACTTTCCCAGAAAAAAATCCGGTACCCATTTAAGGCTGGGTGAACCCGGAAGTCTTCAGTTGGGATTGAACCCTACCCCTTGTCCTTTGTAGTTCAGTTCACTAACCACTGAGCTATCGCAGCTCCCAAAGGTAAAGCATACAGATTGATATTTAAAAACATAATTTCCATGAAATTTTGGTCTCTGAAATCTCTTCCGATGCGTTGGACGAAAGCTAAAAGAGTTAATTAAAAGTCAAATGTTCACCCCAGAGTTGATGGATTATAATGCATACGCTAAGTAACTATCAGGTAAATGTATTGAAATATCTGGGAACAGTGTTAATGTAGATGTACAACAGAGGTGAGATGCAGAATGAGTCAAGCAAAAGCAGCTTTCCAAAAAAATGAGGATGATACTATAGAATCCATTTTTGACAATAGAAACCAGAAAAATAGTTCTTAAATGTTACGTAGAGCCAGTCTTAACATATGGATGTGATTCATGGGCAATAGGACAACAGACAAGAAATTCATTGGATGCTGTAGAAATGTGGTTTTACAGAAGAATGTTGAAAATACCATGAACAGCTAAGAATAGTAATGAAAAAGTTATGAAAGAGGCCAAAGCAAAGAGAGTGCTAATATCCAATATTAGGAAGAAACAATCATCATTTTTGCGCCATGTTATGAGAAAGAAACAGCTGGAATATATTGTGACAACTGGGAAAATTGAGGGACGAAGAAATAGAGGGAAGCAAAGAGAAAAGATACTAGACAGCTTAAGAGAATGGCTTGGCAGAAGGTCAACAACAGAAATTATAAATAACTGTCGAGATCGAAAATTTTGGAGAGACACGATCACCTACGCCAGCAGGCATGTAACTTGATGATGATGATGACATGACTATCAAGTATTTATTTGAAATCTGGAAGTACCATGGTAATCAAGGATATCAAATATTGTGGTGATGACACTCACAGTGTTGCTGAAGTTGAGTATGGTTTTGACAGATAGTTATGACTATAATAAATATAAACTGTTGATTCGATCAAGTAGCTTTGTGTAGGTTACAATTTTAACCTAATAGTTTAAACTAATAATATATTCACAGCTATAAAGACCAACAAGAAAATTCTCAAAGAGGCCAACACTAAAAGGTAGCTTCTAAGAAACATCAGAAAAAAAAACATTTTTCGGGCCCATCACGAGAAGGGGAAATTTGGAATACTTTGTTACCACTGGCAAAACACAGGGAAAGATAGATTGTTAATGACAAAGAGAGAAAATACTGGATAGCTTGGTGTCATGGCATGGAAAAGCAGTCAACAACAGAAATGATACGATGCATGGTAGATAGAAAATTGTGGAGGGATATGATTGCCTACACCAACCATATGACACATGATGATGATGATTAACATAGTCAGTCAGAATGTTTACAAGCTTTCAGGTTCAGAATGCAGTGGGTCATAATATTATCAAGAAGTTAAAGAGCTAAAAAAACACTAGCTCAACAGGGAGAACTTCCTCTGAATTCTGGTGGCCAGAATGCCTCCTGTTGTCAAGCAACCTCTATATTATATCAACAGTTTTCATAAATATATAAATTATGGTTTATCAATTCAACATTCTTCTGTGTAAGTGTGCTTTAGCAGTAAAAAGTGAAACTTAAAGAAAAGATTGTAAAACTGTACGCTGCCACTATAATTGTATATTTATGTATACTCCTATGCAACAGAAAACCACCGTCGTAATTTCTTTGTACAATCATGAATCGCCACAACAATAGAAATAACGACAACAACATTAAGGGGGATTCCAATAGAAAACCCTCGTTCGGTAGGGGACATCATGTGCTACAGGCGATATCCGATCGTCATCAAAATACTGTAAGCAAAATAAAGATAAAACAAACTCTAAAGATAGGTACTTGGAATGTGAGAACACTCATGCAGAAGGGTAAACTAGAAAATATCATACAAGAAATGAAAAGAATGGGTTTACAATTACTGGGACTTTGCGAAATGAGATACACCGGATCAGGGGAGATGTATTCTGATAAACATAAAATAATCTATTCTGGAGGTACTGAACACCAAAGAGGAGTAGGTATCATATTGGATGCAGAAAGAGCAAGAGCAGTGAAAGGCTTTTACCCAATATCTGACAAGAGTCCTTTTAGTGAAATTTAATGGAAAACCAATAGACATAAATCTTATACAAGTTTATGCACCATCAGCAGACAGTCTAGAGGAAACAATTGATAAATTTTACAACAAGTTAAATGAGGCGCTTCATAAATGCAAACCACATGAAAACACCATTGTTCTAGGGGATTTTAACGCAAGAGTAGGAAAGGAAAGAATTGAGGAAGTAGTTGGTCATTATGGCTTAGGCGAGAGGAATGAAAGAGATGAGAAACTTATTGACTGGGCAAGAACACACAACATGATGATAGGAACACCTGGTTTAAGCAACATCCAAGACGTCTGTGGACATGGAAAAGCCCTGGGGACAACGCACATAATCAAATTGATTATATAATGATAAACAATAGATTTAGAAACAGTCTGGTGTGTGTGAAAACTAGACCAAGGGCAGATTGCAATAGTGATCATGTACCAGTTGTGGGAAAGCTTGGAGTAAAATTAAAAAACAACAAACGAGCCTCAATTAACATCAAGTTAAATTTAGATTTACTAAAATCAGACAAGAAGCTGCAAGACAAATATAAATCACAATTCAGAACCGGTACAATGCAATAGAGAAGATACAAAGCATGATAAACAGTGGGAAATGCTAAAAGAATCAATGCAACAAACATCAAAAGAGTTCATACCACCAGTGAGGACAATTTCAAGAAAGAAATGGATGACAGACGACATTTTGCAGCTAATGGATACAAGAAGAAGAAATAAAGAAAATAAAGATGAGTATAAGAGATTAAATAAAGAAATTGTAGTAAAATGCAATGAAGCAAAAGAAGCATGGCTAGAAGAGAGATGCAAAGAGATTGAAATGCAACAAAAATGAGATGCTAAAGCTATATACAAACAAATTGAGAATTAACAGGAAGAAAAACGCAATCAAAAAATGGATGTCTAAGATCAAAGGAAGGAGAACTGTTGATTGATCAAGAAAACATAAGGGAACGATGGACAGAATACATTAAAGATCTTTATAATGATGAACGAATGGAAGTAAATATTAAGGATAATGGAGAAGGACCAGAAATACTCAGAGAAGAAGTGGAAGACGCCTTGCAAAGCAGGCAAAGCTCCAGGACCAGATAATATAACTAAAGAAGAGATTGAAGCCATGGGTGATTTTGGAATATAAATAATAACAAAAAATTGAATGATATCTACAACAGTGGATATATACCAGACGACATGCTCAAATCAATAATCATAGCCCTACCAAAGAAATTGGGTGCGATTGAATGCGATGATCATCGCACAATAAGCCTTATGAGTCATATGACTAAGATATTACTAAGAATCATCATGTGAAGAGTGCGAAACAAAATCAGTCCAGAAATTAGCGATGAACAGTGTGGTTTTGTTAGAGATAAAGGAACAAGCAAAGCAATGCCATTTATATCATAAGATCTTTAGTAGAAAGAGCCATACAGGTGAAAACAGATCTATACCTATGTTTCATAGATTACACTAAGGCATTTGATAAAGTAAAGCACCAAGAAATAATCAAAATTTTAGAAAGCATAAACATAGACAGCAAAGATCTAAGAATAATAAAGAACATGTACTGGCAACAAACAGCGGCCATAAGAACTGGAAACCAATTTGGAATGTTTCAACAAATAAAACAGGGTGGTAGGCGGGGTTGTGTGCTGTCACCAGATTTGTTTAATATTTATCTATCTATCTATTGACCTTTCGAGCCGTAACCGGCCCATAGGGCGTAGACCAAGATACACCTTCTCCTATATGAATTTTTTGTTCTAGCAGTTTTCTTTTAAAGATATTTTATCAAATCTCGCCATCTGTCTCTGTTCTGTGTAAGCAGTTCTATCTCATTGAGGGCCGACTCCTGCTGCTCTTGCCTCTCTCATCAATGTTCTTCTCAGTGTCTCCCTGGGTCTTCCTCTTTTTCTTTTACCTGTTGTTTCCCATATGAGGGCTTGGCTTTGCTATTCGATTATTATCTCTTCTCATCACATGTCCAACGTATGACCATCGTCTTTTCTTTATTACTGAAGATATTAGTGGTTGATTGGCGATTTCTCTAATTTCCTCGTTTGTTTTGAATTCGTTCCATTCTATACCAAGAATAATATTTATAGTGAGATTATTTTTAAGATCCGCAAGGTGCATGTCTGGAATAACAATTGAAGATCATAATATAAATAATCTAAGATATGCTGATGATACAGTCTTAATCGCTAAGAGTGAAAATGAGTTACAAGAAATGTTGGACATTATAGTGAAGGAAAGCAAAAATAAAGGACTCAGCCTTAATAGCAAAAAGACAGAGGTAATGGTAACAACAAAGAAAAAGACATCACCTCAGTGCAAAATAAGACAAGTGGAACAATATTAAAACAGGTAAATGAATTTAAATGTTTGGGATCTTTGTTACCTCAGACGGAAGATGTACAAAAGAGGTGAGATGCAGAATGGCTCAGGCAAAAGCAGCTTTCCAAAAAATGAGGAAGATACTATGCAATCCATTTTTGACAATAGAAACAAGAAAAAGAGTTCTTAATGTTATGTAGAGCCAGTCTTAACATATGGATGCGAATCATGGACAATAGAACAACAGACAAGAAAATCACTGGAGTCTGTAGAAATGTGGTTTTACAGAAGAATGTTGAGAGTAAGAATGTTGAGAGTACCATAGACAGCTAAGAAGAGTAATGAAAATGTTCTGAAAGAGGTCAAAGTAAAAAGAGAGCTAATTTCTAATATTAGGAAGAAACAATCATCATTTTTTGGCCATGTAATGAGAAGAGAACAACTGGAATATATTGTAACAACTGGATAAATTGAGGGATGAAGAGATAGAGGGATGCATAGAGAAAAAAATAACAGACAGCTTAAGAGAATGGCTTGGCAGAAGGTCAACAACAGAAATGATAAATAGCTGCCGAGATCTAAAGTTGTGGAGAGACATGATCATCTACGCCAGTAGGCACGGTACTTAACAATGATGTATGCTCCAATTCCATATTGATTACAAGTAACTTGGGATGATGATGAATATAAAATTATATAAGTCTTAATATAATAAGTATTATATTATAAGTTATATAATTATATATTATAAATATATAATAACATTATTATAAATCATTATATTATGATTAATTTTTCCATTATTATTCTTTTTTTTTTATTTAAAATAAAAGAATTAGAATGCACATAATTTTGACAAAAGAATTAGTCTTTGTTGCACAGAAGAATGGATGCAAAAGAACAAAGAGAGAGAGAGATTACTGTTAAAAATACACAAGTTAAAACTTTAAGGTAGAATTTTCAAATTTGGAGTCTTCTCTAAGTAGAATTTTCAGAACACTGTGACTGAAACTCAAGTCATTCTAATCTTCAGCAGACTGCAGTAGCGAGTAGTCAGTGTGTGTGTCTGTGAGCGTTCAGACTAGAGAGCTCTCTAACATGTATTGTATAGTATAAGAAATAATAATAATCAAAGACTTGAATTACTCCAACTGAGTATTAATTACAAATTAGTAAATTAGTTTTTCTATACTACTAAATCGTATATGTCACTGTGAGCTATTATTATTATTAATTAATCACGTCGTTTGGGAGAAACTCACTGAACTGAAACCGTCGCGACCGACAGGGAACCGACTGCTGTGGACCTGACGTATCATGACATATGAAGAACTCAGACTTGAGACTGCATATCTGATTTGCATGATAAAAACGTGAACCCAGATGGTGAAGAAAACTAAATAAATAAAAATATCAGCACTCTTAGTAGTCTTAGTCTTAGTCAGACTGAGTGCAGCAGCCGTGACACAGAACAGAGACACACACACAAGACAGTTAAGTCGTCAAGTGATTGTCTCATTAAAATATTTGAGTCACCACCAACTAACTCAGTACTCACTGACATGACAAAAATTACCTTCGGAGAGCTCGAGATCAAGCTCAGCAAGACGCTCCTGCACATCGTCTGGAAGCCTGGATATGTCAACCTCGATGTCTGCCATCGCAAAAATTATCCAGTAGGAAATCCAGACAAGCGACTGTTACATTTTGCTACAATCGATCGGTAGATACGCCATCTTGTTCTAGTTCACCACACCTAAGTCTCGCGAGAAGTGGTGAGATCAGGATCAGGTCCGGCTTATGGGGCTGGTCTCAGATTTTTGAGAAGCACGGTCTCTTATTTTCTTTGTTATTTATCCTCTTTTGACCTCTTGCGATGTTAAATTTATATTATATGCTATTTTGAATTATCATATATTAGCAAGCTCATTTTGAAGCACCGGTGGTCATGAACTAACGCTTTCATTTTCACTGTTGTCTTTGATTTCGGATATAATTACAGCCTTTACCATCAGAGTGGAGCAGGACAAATACACGCTGGTGATCGCCATATTCAATAAATACCCATTGTGTACGTAATAAAGTACAACACATTTCACTGACCTATACATTGTTGGTCAATAAACAAACTACTATGTCGTAATGAAGACATACCCATTGTTCGTTGATGAAGTTAATATTGCAGCTCTTCGTACAAACTTATAAATGCTCAATAGCTATGAGCATTTAGTGAAATGTATGTGCATTGATAGTTTCAGTATCTCCCTGTTTGTGCACAAGCCTAACATGCTCTCATAATTTATCACACTTATTTGTTTCTTCTTCAACAATCCGTTTCCTGTGCCAATCACATCACACAGAAAGATGACCATGAGTTTAGTCGATAGCAGGAAGTCATCATAAATGCCACATAATTTGTCTACAGCCCATCTTGTGGCTGGAATTCAGCTCTTAGTTCTCCTTATAGTTCACATGTGTGACACACGTTTTCTATTGTCTCTAAACTGGCCCCATGTCGCGGTGTCAACATTCTCAGGCTGTTTGGGGTAACGAGTCTGAAGACTTTGGGGTCTGTTGTGCTCTCTTCAGTTTCAGTATAATAAATTGTTAGGATTATCTGTTTAATCTAGTTTCCATGCATTTTGTTTGTATCATTGATTAGTAATGTCGTTTCCTTCATTGATAACCTGTGATGTTTGCTTGCGTTCGCCCGATGACTTAAGGAGTGTACCTCGTCATTATCCGCCCTTAAAATGACGTTAAGTAGGCGTGTCTGCGTTGTGTTGTGGTTTACAGTATAACTGTGATATTTGCGCCTTTCGGCCCAACACATCCGACTTCAGGGTGACATTTTTGAGTACCGGGTTGTCTTCCCTCTTCGATCCCTACTCGCTTGGCCATGCTAGACAGGTTAGTCTGTTACTAGAGGCATTATGGAGAGGTGGAGCAGGGTCTGGAGGGTTCTGGTTCACCGATCCTGGTGCAATCCATCAGCTGTGGACCGCTGACAACTTCCAGCTCAGCTGCTGGGAGGCGCGCCTTCGCCTCCGATAACCTGTGATGACATCGTTCTTTATAAATGAAGTATCTGCTTTTGCTAGCCTGTCATGCTTTTCATTTCCTGCTAGAGTTCAATTGGCGGGAATCCATTCTTCTTCTACCTTTCATCTCCTTGTGGAGCATAGGTCTTCAACAAACACTTTCCAAGTCGTTCTGTTTTCTGCCATTCTTTTAAGATCATTCCATGTCTTCCCCATAATTTTCATCCCTGCTTCTATCTGTCTTCTCCAAGAATTCCTTGGTCTTCCTCTTTGTCTTTTCCCCCTGGGATTCCAAAAAGGGCCTGTTGTATAATACTCTCAGTTGGCTTCCGTAGCGTGTGTCCTATCCAGCGCCATCGTCTTCGCTGTATCTCTTTATCCACTGGTATTTGACTGGTACATTTCCATAATTCTATGTTAGTGATTTTGTCCTGCCATTTCCATCCTTTTATTCTGCATAAGCATCCATTAATGAAAGTCTGTATCTTCGTGATTGTCAATTTTGTTGTTCTCCATGTTTCACACCCATATAATAGGACCGACTTAACATTTGAGTTGAACATTTTTATTTTTGTATTTAACTTAATTTTTTGGATTTCCATATGTTTCTCAGTGCAACGAAAGCTCCTCTTGCTTTTGATGTCCTTATTTTGATATCATTTTCTGTTCCTCCCTCTTTATCTATATTACTGCACAGATATATGTAAGATTGTACGTCTAGTAGAGGTATTTCTCCTAATTTTATTTGGTTATTGCCAACTGCATTAATTCTCATAATGTTGTTCTTATCTCTATTAATCTTCAGTCCTAGCTGTTGTGATCTCTCATCAAGTATGCTCATTTTGGGAATCCATTGCAGTGTTAATTTGCTTTGGACGTTGGCTTCTTCCACGACCGTTTTCCTTTTTGGTTTGCTTTGAACAGCACGTAGAGTAAATTTGCAGTCACTTAAGAAAACTATGTTGCTTCACGTTGTTTATTACATTTTTTGCCTACCTTAGTGGACTCTAGAATTGCTTTAGATTCTTTCTAGCTTATGACAGTTCTTCTGTCAGTTTTAACTGCGGTATTTTTTATGACATTTATATTAGAATACAAGATGAAGATTTGCCTGTTCCCTACCTCTAGACGTCACTAGTTTGAAGAAAGCATTCGTCAGCTCAATGATATT